>CM054183.1:36363974-36833974 GCA_028829895.1 Sinotaia quadrata | reverse complement strand
GCGATTAGGATCTCTTTTATTCGTGTTTGTCAAAATCCTAATCACGTGGTGGCTGGTGTTCATACGCACACCATTGCACCACTTGTGACCGACAGAGGTCAAAATCCCGCGAATATTCTAAGTCATTTTATCCATACTCGTGATAACTAGCAATTTTAAAAATGGCCGAGCTAGTAAACATAAAGAAAGAACTCATGGCTATGGGTAGAGAATTCGGGTATGAGAAAGCCGAGTTAAAGAAATACGTGGATGAGGAGATAGCTAAATGGTATGTTGCGAAAGAAAATGAGGCGAAAGAGGCTAGAGAGCTAGAAGATAAGAGACAGTTAGCTAAACAGCTAGAGATGCAAAACCTGAGAGAGCTAGAGGAAAAAAGAGCGAAAGAGGCTAGAGAACTAGAGGATAGAAAAAATGAGCTAGAGGAAAAAAGAGCGAAAGAGGCGAGAGATTTTAAAGAGAAAGAAATCCAAGATATGAGAGAAATAGAGTTATTAAAGATTCAGTCAGCTAGGGATTTAGAAGATAAAAGGCAGGAAGTAGAAGAGAAAAAGCTTAAGTTAAAAGCTAGAGCACATCAGGAACAGCTTGAATTAGCTAAGCAAGGGGTAACAGCTAGAGAGAAGTTGTTAGATGGGACTGCTAAGCAACAGGCCGAATTAAATAAACCCCGTACACGGCTAGCTTTCTTTAACCCTGAAGTCGAGACGATTGACGAGTTTTTGACACGCTTTGACAGTTTCATTGCCAACTTTAATTACTCTGACATTGAAAAGAAACAACAACTCGGTCAAATACTCCAAGGTGAAAGCTCGCGCGCATTTACTGATCTAACGCGCGATCCCGCTATTACTTATGCAGATCTCAAAACGGGTTTGATGCGTACTTTTCAATGTACAGCAGAAGGCTTTCGAAAAATGTTTAGGAGAGCCATACCCAAAGCAAATGACACCATGCAAGCCTTCGGTACCCGGTTACGCCATTATCTTGATAGATGGATTGATTTGACAGACATCCGGAAGACATATGAGGGCCTATTTGATTTGATATTAAGAGATCAATTTCTCCATATTGCTCCGCCTGCAATGACGACATATTTGCAGCGAAATCCCCCGACTAACTTCTGTGATATGTTGAAGTTAGCAGACACGTATAATGATTACCCTGATCCGGTAATTACGAGGAGTGCGCCACGCCCTCCTCTTACAAATCGGCAGAAGTATACACCGAAACTGAACCGACCCATGACGAAATCGGAAAAACCCGAACCGGTACAACGGACATATACTAAGTCACAAGACGTACGACGTCACACACGTGACTCCCCACCTATGACATGTTACACTTGCAAAGGGAAGGGGCATAGTTCTCAGAACTGTCCCAGTCCACGTGATGTAAAAGTATGCACTGAAACAGGTGCAACTCTAAAGACTCAACAGGCTACAGTAAACGGACAAAGAGTCAAAATACTGGTCGATACAGGCGCGTCCATAAGCTGCATAAATGCTAAACTTGTACGCCCTGAACAGTATCTAAGGGGTAGTGTCCGCATTCGATGTGTTATGGGACACCTTAGTACATGTCCAAGAGCCACTGTACATGTTACGTCACCCGTATTCTCCGGTACAGTCACCGCCGCAGTGATAAGAGACATGCAGTTCGGATTCATACTATCGCCCGAACAGTGTGACGCAAGCACTGATGACATCTATCCTGTTCTCCCCGTAACCACTAGAGCACAACGGGAACGTAGTAAACAAGGACCCCCGGCTCTAAAGATAGTCGAGAACACATTTCCACAGTTGACCCCAAGTCAACTCAGTCACCTGCAGCAGGAGGACAAAAGTTTGTCCTCAATGCTAAAGCTGGCACGGAAAAACACTATTACGTCCAGCAAGTACGCGACAATGACGTATTTCCTGAAGGACGGACTAGCGTTTCGGCGCACCGACTATAAGGAAAATGATACTAGAAGCACCACGTGTCTATTTACCCCTAAACCACTCAGACCGCTGATTCTAAGCTTTGCACACGACTCAATCATGTCTGGACATCAGGGCGCGCGTCGCACTGAACAGCGAGTTCGCGAGGATTTTTTTTTGGCCAGGCCTGAGTAGGGATGTTCGCTCGTACGTTCGTACATGTACGCAGTGTCAACAACATATTGACCGAGGGCGTGTCAGTCGAGTTCCCCTCGAGATAGTACCAACAGTAGAGGAACCATTCCTAAAAGTCGCAGTAGACATTATTGGCCCAATCATTCCCGCGGCCGAAGGAGGATATCGCTATATCCTAACAATCGTGGATTTTGCAACACGATATCCAGAAGCAGTCGCATTAAAGGGCATCACAACGATCGAAGTCGCAGACGCTTTAATAGACGTATTTTCTCGCATGGGCGTTCCCCGAGAGATATTGAGTGACCAGGGCACTCAGTTCACATCAGCAATGATGGCTGAAACAATGCGTCTACTGGCGTGTAAACAGTTGTTCTCATCACCATATCACGCTCAGTCTAATGGTGCCGTTGAACGTTTCAACGGTACGATAAAGAAAATGTTAATTAAAATGGCCTCGGAACAACCCGACCAGTGGCCGCGTTTTCTAGCACCATTACTCTTCGCGTATCGCGAACTCCCACAAGAGAGTACGGGCTACTCACCGTTCCAACTACTATACGGCAGGCAACCTCGTGGTCCCCTTAAGCTAATAAAAGAAACATGGGTCAAGGGAGACACTGTGACCGATGGTAAAGATGTCCACACGTACGTAGCCGAACTACGTCAACGTCTGACCGAGACATGTCACTTAGCACAGGAAAACATTCGCGAAAAACAACCCCGATACAAGCGAAATTTTGACCGTACGGCTGTGGAACGTGACCTCGAACCAGGTCAGCTCGTGTTACTCTTGCGGCCCACACATAACAACCGCATGCAAATGCACTGGCGTGGACCCTACCGCGTTATTAAGCGTGTGAAGCAGAACGACTACAGCATACAGATAGGAAATAAGCAGAAAACCTGTCACATAAATATGCTAAAGCGTTACTATGAACGCAGCGACGAACAGATACAAAACGTGAATGTCGCACTGATACAATTGGAAGACTCCAATTTCAGAACAGACATGATGTCCGCCGAAACCCAGCCTAACCCCGCAGTTACAGTCGATCAAGTCGAGATTGACTCGAACTTAACTGTCGAACAGCGCGACGCAATGTCAAAACTCTTACACAGACACGCGCGCATATTCACCGACCAACCGGGCCACTCAGATTTGGTTGAACACCGCATCAAACTTTTAAGTGACAAACCGATACGCTTAAAACAGTACCCACAGAAATATGAGAGCACAAAGTACATAGCAGAACAGGTGCGTGAAATGCAAAAACAGGGCGTGATTGAACAGTCAATCTCCCCATATTCATCACCGGTCGTCTTAGTTAAAAAGAAAGACGGTACGCTTCGTTTTTGTGTGGACTACAGACAGTTAAATGAGATAACTGAATTCGATGCGGAACCTATCCCAAATCAGGACGAATTATTCGCAAAACTAACTAAGGCACATTACTTTTCGAAGTTTGACATGTGCAAAGGGTACTGGCAACTGTCAGTTGCTATTGACGACAGACCAAAAACAGCATTCCCAACTCCGCTAGGCTTGTTTCAGTTTTGCCGACTACCGTTCGGATTAGCGAACGCACCAGCAACATTCGCGCGCTTCATGCGAAAATTACCGTTAGAGAGCGTTAACGCATTGAATTTCTTTGATGACATACTGGTAGCAACAGGAACATGGGACCAACATTTATCCTCAGTGGATGGTCTACTTGACATTCTCGAGCGCCATAGATTGACCGTGAAACCCTCCAAAGTTCGCGCGGGCTTTCGAGAGATTGAATTTCTTGGCCATATCATAAGTGACGGACAAATAGGCCCAAATCTAGACTTAACTGCAGCCATTCGTGACATGACCTTACCGACTACAAAGAAACAGGTCAGGGCAGTTTTGGGGCTAGTGGGGTACTACCGAAAATTTGTCCCAAACTTCAGTACGCTTCTTAAACCACTGACGGACTTAACTGGGAACAAACAACCCACGAAAATACGATGGACGGCAGAGTGTAGCACCGCCCTCGAAAAAGTGAAGGACATCTTGACCAGTAAACCCGTCCTACAGTTACCAGACTTTGACAAAAGATTTATTGTCAGGACCGACGCATCAGACGAAGGCCTCGGTGCCATACTTCTCCAAGAGACAGATGACGAATACCTACCGGTAGCATACGCGTCTAAGAAACTGTTAGATCGTGAGACACGGTATTCTACGATTGAAAAAGAGTGCTTAGCAATCGTATGGGCACTCAAGAAATTTAGTGCTTATCTGTACTCTAAACCATTCATCCTGCAGTGCGATCATAAGCCGCTGACATATCTGCGCACTAGCATGTATGATAACGCTAGGCTAACTAGATGGACACTCCTGCTACAGGAGTATAGCTTCGTTGTCGAACACATCGCGGGCCGAGAAAATTCGGGTGCCGATGCATTATCCCGGCATGCCATAACCGCGATATAAACAAGAGAGAGGATAGTCTCTCCACAGATGCGCATATAATTCCTGTGGAGACTATCGTGTGAAATAAATTTTTTTTTTGTTCCTATTTGATTTCCACTCTGTGAGCTCCAATCAATTTTAAGAAGGGGGTTGTCACAGGAAATGAGGGACCGAAATTATATTTTATTTCATTTTAAAAAACCGCTAACAAAACTAGTTGAAGTAACCCGAGTTTTGTTATTTTTCGTATGTAGCATGTAAATTCCAGTAACGGTCACCTAAGATCTCTTTAGTAGACAGACGTTCGTGACGCAGTGTGTGTTAATTATCATATTGAATATATGTATTAGTTTATGAAGAATATGTATATTAAATAAATTGGGACAACTGCGCACTACGGTCACATGTTGTTGACGAGAGAAATGGCCAGTGCGCATTAGAATTGACCACAGAAAAGCGTGCATCACGATTACCACTATATATCCAAGGCAAAAATCATGTCACAGGACATAGCTTCTGGAAGTTTTGGAGACCTTCAGTAAAGCTATATAAGAGGCAAAATGAAGACTTTTACCCTCAATGTTGAAAACGTCGATTCGTCTGAAGCCAGTCTAACTTCACGTATGAATTATCTCATGTACAGAGATTTCATAAAGGAAAGCTGCAATAATCTCTTTCCATCCGTTTTCCATCCGTCTGATGCCATATATCGAGTAACGAGGCAAAATTACTCAGTATAATTGTTGGCAAAGTGGAAAGTTCGCTGTCAAGAAAAACCCGATGCATGTGACGCTGGTTGTATGCAGTTAACGACACGAGGGACCAACTTGTTCTTCCCCCTGTCTGAGTTCGTTTTGGCAGTCTATCCCGCAAATTGAGAGGCTAGCACCGAGATTTTCTCACAGACAATCCGGATTTCTACACTCAGTGTAATGCGACGACACATCCCACTGGACGACTCTACCCGATAATGCTAAACGTCGTTGAGGTGTCCGTTTCCACGACAAACAACGATAATTATCGAGGCTGACAACAGTCAGCTAAATTTCAGATTTCTCCCCCGTGATAATCTGAAAGTGGTGCCTAGATTCTGCAGAATCTTCACCTGTAATGTGACGCCTCAATTGCGCCGTGATCTTCACTTGAAGTGCCGCTTATAAGTGACGTGTGAGATTACGTCATCTCCTTGGAACTCTGACATTAATAGTGAGTAATAATTAGCACGGCTAACGCGCACATACTTAACCCTAGGACTCTAAGAAAATGAACACTATTATATCGTTTGCAAAATAAGAACTTTAATGTTAAAAGTAATGCTTATTTTACATGTTAACTATTGTTAAAGCGGCCACATTTGCCGCATAAGAATTGTGTAATTAATTTTTATTTTATATTTTGAATTTCATCATTTTCATCTCCCCTTATTTCCCACAGAGTGTATGACATTGGAAAGTTGAATGAATGATTAATCACTGTGCGAAAGAGTAGTGCCCCTTTTAAATCGGGAAATAAATAACCTGATTTAAACATCTTTCAACTCTCTTGTTATTCATAGATTTTGAGAGGGACGAAAGAATTTGTACTATTGTTTTGCACCGTTCGTCTGTTCGTCCATTTATTCACATTTATGATACACACTCACAACACACACCGCCAATAAAACGTTCCTTGGCATGACATTAATAAACTGGGCCCCACCCAAACATCAATGGAGTATGTCATGTGTGTCTATGTAACAACTTGACGCGACGTAGTACTGGCATACGTCACATGAGTTTATCTTGGAGGTGCACCGGAGCAGGCCAAAAATAGACTTCACCCCTTGCATCTCTAACTTCAGCTCGAGGTCGGCTTGTAACGAGCCCTCCCGTTTTGTGACAGTGTGTGCGTATATATATTCTTAAATATAATTAATCATAAAAATGAGGACAGAGTTTAAGAGATAATTATATTCAATGTACATAACCTTTTCAATATTGTCAGCTATCGCTGGCACGTGTTCATAATCATGCAGTTTCCAATGATTTACTTTATTTCTTCTTAGGTGACGGTCAGACGTACCCCTTCTAGGCATATTACACAACAGTTCCAGAATCTTCTATGCACTCACAAAACACACCTAGGAGAATCGTCCAGAACTTCGTACGCATTATCAAAGCACATCATGAAGTTGTTCCAGTACTGTTGTGTGCGCTTCTCATGCACACCATGAGGAATGTTCAAAAAGTCTTCATGAATTCTCAAGCCCAAACTCAAACCTCAGTTTCTCTCGAAATTGTATCTCAAACTGAATTCACAAGAATCAACTTACAGCAACACCTTTTACTGATAAGTTCGACGACAACGTTAGAGACACACACACCAATGTGATCTGGAAGAGTATACAAAGTTATGAAACAAACGTGTTCTCCTTTTGTAAGCTAGTGCCTGCCTTTATGACCGGACTCCTCAAGTTATGTCAAAATCAAAGCGATTAGAATATAGAACTTCTTCAACAAAGCAGATCTCGGTTCATCCCCATTGGATGAAGTTGTTATGAACAAGTTTTAGTCAAACAATTTACTTATCTGCTTGGAACTGGTTTGGATTGCACCAACAATTTCTAGCATATTCTCCACATGAGTTGTTAACTCCAACTCTGGCACTTACCCAAATATCATCATAAGCACAAGTTCAGGTCACGTTAACATTGACAACAAATATATACTTATTAAGTTTAGAAATAGGGATGGCCAAATTTACTCCGCTTTACACAAACATAATTACAAATATATCAAGCAGAAAACAAATAAAACAAATTAAAAAAAAGAAACATAGGCCCCCACACATCGACCTAGTTTCAATATATTAAGTTAGTTTTGTTTTACAGGAATTACAAAAATATACTGATGATTTAACATTTAGAATTTTACAGTAGACATAAATGGAATAAATTTGACAATAAAAAAACATAAACAAATTTAAAATTATTCTTTCATGTATCTTCTTATATTCATTTACAAATGAGATCTAAACGATTCTATATTTATTTCTTTATATGTGATAACTATCCGCGCCAATGAAAAACAAGCATTTTAAAAATCAAGTACTGACTGAATGCTAGAATTATTGATTGATTGATTGATTGATTGATTTTGTCTGTTCTTTCTTAATATATTTTGTTTAGAATATTCATAAGTTCATTTATGCGAAAGCAGTGCGTATAAAAAATACAACAGCAGGAAATAACAGTCAATACCGGCAAAACAGTGATGAAATATAAATATTCTAGAAAACTAAAATACAGAGCCTTGAACGTCCATTGTACCAGTGACAGACCAGACTGACATAGAAATTCAAGTGGCTGCAAATGACAGACATGCACGTTTGCAATTAGTAGTCAATCAGAGATAGATAGATAGACAGACAGACAGACAGACAGATAGATAGATAGATAGATAGATAGATAGATAGATAGATAGATAGATAGATAGATAGATAGATAGATAGATAGATAGACAGACAGATAGATAGATAGATAGATAGATAGATAGATAGATAGATAGATAGATAGATAGATAGATAGATAGATAGATAGATAGATAGATAGATAGATAGATAGATAGATGGAGAGTGTGATGGATGGATGGATGGATGGATGGAAGACAGACGGACGGCAAACGATGATTACGTGAGAGGGCGTTAAATTCTGAAGACATAACATTATCGCTGCCAAGGACAAGCAATCGACTTAAAATATCACATTATTTCTAAGCCGGAATAAAATTGGTACATTAACACGACAACCTAAAATAGATATACGTGAATCCTTGCGATAAAAACCTGATTAGAATATCTGGGAAAGTATGGACTCTATACCTATCTGAAGCATCCATAGAAACGGGCCTCATCAATGTAGTATTTAAATGTTAATGTATCTCAAATACACGAAATATCTCAAGACTGAATACATTCATAGTTATACTACTGGAGAAACAGTGATAGATATTGTTAAACGACAACTCATGCTCACATTATTTTATGGAAGGTAAGTGATTTTATAAAATTTCACCCTTAATGAACTCTACGTCTGAAAATTCAACCTTGGAAAGGTATTCACTTTAAACCAATACCAAGACCTAATTTCTCTTTGCAGTGACTGATGAAACGCAAATAAGAATTAGCTTTTACTTTTGTGTTTTGTATGTTGTTTGCACATTTATATTAGGATGTTGAGGATGAGTTAGAAAACAAAGATTAAAATTGTCTGTATTACAGGAAACGTTTTCCTGATTCAATATAATTTGAGTGAATGAATAAAGTTTAGGACTGACATGTTTTTTTATAAGTAATTATTTATTAACTGCCAAGGGACTTCGATAGCTGAAACTTTAACTGTCGCCCATTTTAATGTGATTCCATAGGGAATGCTGGGGAGTTAAGTGAAGAATCATTACGGTTGTTGAAAAAGTGCAAACTTCAAAGTTATTTGCTTGTTTATAACGTTTTGTGAGAATACATGAATAAGTTTATCAGTTTATATTAATTAGAAATATATGTAGTTGTGTGTTTACTGACAACATTACTAATCCGATAAGTGTGTAAGCGTAATTGTTTATGTATAGTATAATAGTTGGGGTTTTGCTTCCCTCGTTCAAAGCAAAAACATTAATCAAACGTTAATTGCTCTAATAAATTGCCCTAAAAAAAATGAATAGTATGGCATTGGCTTCTGAACTATTAGATCTTAGATCATGCTCAAACAGGTTAGAAACAAAGAAGCAAACAAAGAAACCATCTTCTCAGAACCCACGTGGCATTATTTGGGAAAGCAAATCCCTGCATCCAACAAATCACGTCCCTAAGGAACACGCAACCGGAAGTGCGCTGTCACACCAGCAAATGTGTTGATGTGCGGAGGTCTTTGAGTTTTTATTTTGATATTTAATTATTTATTTGGGGGGTTGATTCATTTGCTTGCTGACTTTACTATAGGGTATCATACTGTAATTGTGGGCAGTATTTCTTATTTCGAAAATAAACGTCTCTTCCCGCGTCTCTGATCTCGGCCTTTACAAATTCTAATGCTACCAGATGAACACATCAGATAGTAGACAACTGATTTTCAATAATGTAAAACTATTTGTGTTTCTTTATGCCCCTCCAACAATTACAAGATGATGCGATAAACAAGAGCCAGTGAAGGGGAGGAACTCGTGCGTGATAACAAGAAAATTACAACAAAAAATCCTACCAGTGTAAGAGAATTAGACTGCAGGGTAATAACAAGAAAATTACAACAAAAAACCCCTACCAGTGTAAGAGAATTAGACTGCAGGGTAATGCCTTAAGACACGCTGGAATTAAACCATGTTCGTTTACGCTCAAACAAACACCCAGAGTGACGAAGACTTTATGTGATAGGGATATGAATATAATTACCCTTGTACTTTAAGGGGTCGGGGGGGGTGCGTGCGTGAGTGTGTGTGGTGTGTGCGTGATGGTGTATTGTGGATGCATGTAAGGGGTGGGTGAAGTGGATATCATCCGAAAGAATAATATTGAAAGAATCAAGGGTACTGTATTCTGACATTATCACAAAGTATTTGTCATTACAATTCCAGAAAATTCGCCATTGTATTATACAACTTGATGGAGGAATCATTTATAAAATTCATTTTTCAAAAATATTCAATGAATGAATAGTGATTCAATTACGTACTCATTTAATCAATCAAATAACCAATCAAAACATATTTTATTTTTAAAATTCTCGTAAGTTATTACAACGTGAATTCTCACAAAAGAGAAAAATAGAATGCAACAGAAACCTAGTACTTAGAGTGGACTCCAGAATAACAAATAGATAGATAGATAGATAGATAGATAGATAGATAGATAGATAGATAGATAGATAGATAGATAGATAGATAGATAGATAGATAGATAGATAGATAGATAGATAGATAGATAGATAGATAGATAGATTTAGGCTTAGGCATATAGATAAATCATGGCCTGCAATTCCATTAGGCGAACAGCTGCTCTCGTCTAGAGCGCAAGAGTAATAGGGGCACATTCCAACGAAATGTACTTTTAGTGTTTTTATATACAATTATTTAAATTAAATAAGATGTATATCAAGAAATAAAATGCTTCCCTAGAAACGTATATAGCCGCCATCTTTATATCGAATCGAGTCGCCTTGATTCTAAGTTTCAACAAATATGTGGATGGATGGTACAGAATACAAATGGGCCACAAATTTTAAGGCTCGACTAGAATGCATGAACTTTTTGCACCGATAATGAGATAGATATACCAACGTCACCATCAACATTTTCCTTTATATTCAAATTAGATAATTAATTAATTAGTGTGTGTCATTATAATAAATCAGCATTGTATGCCAT
This sequence comes from Sinotaia quadrata, assembly GCA_028829895.1. Taxonomy (NCBI): domain Eukaryota; kingdom Metazoa; phylum Mollusca; class Gastropoda; order Architaenioglossa; family Viviparidae; genus Sinotaia; species Sinotaia quadrata. Next base: position 36,823,025 of record CM054183.1, on the reverse strand, counting down.
TCATAATTATAGTATTTCACTTCCAATTTATATAAGCAATGTTTTAAACTACTTTGAGAAATCGTATTCTTGCAATCCGCCGTAATGTGTTTGGGCCATAATGAACTGAGCAAACACATATTTGTAGCACATTTACTCCCATTCCCTGTGTCGCCAAGGTAATTCTTTAGTAAGTATCATATTATGTAAAATGTACCAAATCCTATTCCTATTTTTTGTTCTGTCTTTGGTTTCAGCCTCAAGTTGTCTTTCACACTATACTATCTGTTGCATGCTTTTGTCGTGACATCTTTCTGTTAATGGAATTGAGTATTAATAATTACACTAAGGAACAACTCGAGCTACACTTCAGAGTTACGTATTCACACACAGATTGCAAAAATAGTTTTATTAGGACATAAAGGGTTAAGGAAGGAGAGAAAGAGACGGGAGAGATAAAGAGCTAGAAAGACAAAGAAAGAAATAAGGAGAAGAAGAGATAAGCTGAGAGTGAGTGAAGGAGAAAATATTCATTTAAAAAGGTAGAGAGACATAAACGCGAGCTATACAAGCCAGCACACACACGCACGCGCGCGCGCGCACACACACACACACATACACAGAAAACTGTGTATCTTACAGTGAACTATAATATTGTATTCTTTATGAGTTTCGCATTTATTAGTCTTAAAAGTTTCAACAAAGAGATCCACAACTCTTTTCTAGTGGCAGGCTATAAAAATTGCTTAGGAATTCCACGACCCGTCCAAATCATTGCAAGTAAATGAAAACTAAATACGCTCTTCAAAGATATCTATTAACTTTCTTAACGCTGTCAAGCTCGGTCAATAGTAAATGCCGTTCTCTGTATAAATTTAAATCTACACTTTTGTGTTACCTTATTCCGGCACCTTGCATTTGTGGCTTCTGATTTTGGTATTTCTTTTAATTTTGTTGTTTGTTCCTTGTGTGCTTTCCTTAGACTCTGGTAGAAATGTAGGTGGGGTATATCGTTTCTGACAACGTGGAAATTATTCAATCTGACATGAAAGATTAAGTGAAGAAGTTCCACTTAACGAAAAGGAGGGTCTCAACGTTTGTTGCAAGGAATATCACTGATTGATAGATAGTGCGACACTAACGTCACCTAGTTAATGGTTATGATTATTATTATTACTTACTTACTTAATCATTCATAAATACTTACAAGTGATGAGAATCTTAATTTATGCTATTAATAATTTTCCAGAAGACACCACTCGTCTCGCTCACTTGGCGGATATGCGAGCACTGTAAACGTTTTCTCTCTTCCACAGCATCAAAGACAAATACTTATAGTCACACAATATTTCCGTAGGTGGAAAGCTTCTAATTGAAGGAGAAGACTAACCCGTCTTATATTTAGCGAGCCCCCATCCATCCACTGTATTTCCAACATAAGGTTATCAATATGTGTTAAAAGGTCAATTAAATCAACAATCAAATATATAACATATGAATATAATCAAAGAGCGTTATAATTTACATCACTTCACAACAATGTTTGATTAATGCTGGACAATCGTTGAGTTTATCCTAGCATAGATATAAGCAGTCAATAACATAAATATATAATCAAATTCATGGATTTCATGACAGAAATGAGAGCAGAGTTTCAGAAAAATAATTAAAGTCAATACTCGTAATCTGTTCAAAGATGGTGGCTGTTACCAGCATGTGTTTCACAATCACGTGGTTTGTAACAAGTTACTGCCTTTCGAATATAGGCAAGGTTCCTCCTGTCCCTCCTAGAGGCACAATACACAACTGTTCCAGAATCTTTAACGTGTTCTCCAAGCATCATGACTTTCACAAGGAATATTCTTGAATGTCTGTGTGTCTTTACTCAACACACTTTGAGGAACATTCAAAATAATCTTTGTGAATTCTTGAGACCAAACTCAAGCCACAATTTCCGACTATTGGCACTCGAACAGAATTCACAGGAATCAACATATAGCAACATGTTTTACTGATAAGTTGAGAACAATGCTAGATGCACACCAGCGTATTAAAGTAGAGTACAGTAGTCATTGTAAAATTAACTGACAACCAAAAACAAAAAGACTTGCTCTGTTCTGCAAAAGTCAAGTTAATGCAGCACTAAATTTCAGGCATATTTCATCTCTAAGCTCCTTTCTCTCTTACAAACATTCTCAACTTACAAATCCTGCAACATTAGCCCGATACACACACAGCAAAATAAATATAGTATCAATCAAAATTCACAAGTATAATATACAAAGTAGTAAAATTAGTGAATATAGAAACAATGGCCCAATTACAGGAGCATTCTCAAATACAAATCATAGATCAATACCAAACATGTACGAAATACTCTAAGCCTATTCTTTCTTTATTAGTCAGTTAACTTACCATAAGTTTTGATTGCCTTTATGACTGGACTTTGGTTATGTTCAAACTCAAAGTGATTAGAACACAGCATTTCTTCAACAAAGAAACTCCCGGTCCATCCCCACAAACAAGTGTGAAACTGTTAGTTAGAAAAAATACTCATCCAGATGGAACTTATTTAGATTGCATCAACAATTTTCTAGCATGTTCTTGAGTCGTTTACTTCTAACTGTGATATTTACAAAAATGCCATCTTAAAGAGTGACCAAGGTCAGATCACTTAAAAATTTATATAACTACTAAGTCTACAAAAACTGATAGGCAAATGTACTTCATGACAGATAGATAGATAGATAGATAGATAGATAGATAGATAGATAGATAGATAGATAGATAGATAGATAGATAGATAGATAGATAGATAGATAGATAGATAGATAGATAGATAGATTTCCCAAAAACTCAGATATAGTCAATCTCAAACAAATATATATTACTTGTTTGACTATCTGTAATATTGCCTTATCTATAACTATGTGTGTGTGTGTGTGGTTTTAGCATTTGTGTGATAGAGACGTAGTGTGAGAGAAAATGAGAAAGTAGAGGAATGCGAGAGAGGTGTACTACAAAGATTGTGCAACTTCGCTTGTTTTCACTTGTCAATACAGCATCCTTGCAAAGAATATGCAAATTATTACTTTCTTATAAAGAGTCAGAAAGTGTTTGTCTTCAGGTAAATATATCTCCATGACGACCCTGTCTCCAGTCTACAAAATCTGTCATTTCACGCTTGATGGTCTCTAGCCCACCACCCCGACAAAGACGTCACATTTGCATTGTGTAGAATTCTCCCTGCGGGGATCCGAGTTGTTTATGGCGATAGCAGTTAGCTTTCTTTACTGTTAAATCGCCAGAGTAATCATATGCTAAGGAGGACTCAGTGTCCTTGGTGTAGTGTCGTAACATGCTGGCCTTTTAGTTTACAGCGCACCAGGTTTAAATCCCGCAACAACGCAATATCACCACCACCCCGCCCCTGCCACTCCTCATCCCAACTAAACAAGAAAAATATTTATATTGTTAGCTTTCAGTATTTATGTGGTGAACCTTTTTCCCATAAGCAAATTTATTTTGGATGATAAATTATAGTCCTGTGTCTAAAATACAAAATATCACATCTAGTTCATTTAAATTCATGACTTATTTTATAAATGATTACAGGACGTTTCAATATTCTGGGATGATTAAAAATTAATTTATCTACATCTCCATAGAAAAGACAACTAATACAATTTTCATGTAGAAAAATTTTGTCTTTTGTGTAAGTAATATATACAAAGTCCATTATGACACAGAAATCGGTATTGTCACTGATAAGGGGCAAAAACCTAATAATCGGTGCGTTTTCCGTCACGGATTAACAGTGAAGATATTTGCTTTGAAAAAAGACCAAAAATAATAGATACGTATTTCGATCAATATAACTGAGAAGACACAATGCACTTGTATTTAAAAGATAAAATAAATGAATGAAATAAAACCAAATGTACCGTTTGCGAAATAAATGTGCAGAGTAAGTCAACGCGAACAGCTCTATAGTGCTTGAGTAGGGGAAGCTACTACCCTTATTAAGAGTAATCGAAACAGTCATCGGTTGCTGTTCTTGGAATGGCTTATTTTGAAGTAAAATTAGGTGAACGAAGTTATTTATTTGGGTTGTTCATTTTTTAATTTTAATTTAATTTAATTTTTATTTTATTTTATTAAATTAAGTATATATAGTATTAACTTTTTGCTTGAGATAACTATTACATTTCATTGACTATGATTCATTTACTGTTTATACTGCTATTTTCTTTTTTCATCTAGAATATTTAAACCCTGCTTTGAAGATTTTATTTATCATATATATTGTTCATAAATATCTCCCATCAATATCTACATTGTGTCTATCGACCGATCTATAAATACAAAACTGTACACTTACATGCATACACCAGATAGATAGATAGACTGACAGACAGAAAGAAAGACACCTATGCACAAGATAAATATGCAGCAGTAGGTTTGTGAGTGTACGACTGTACGTCTATATGTGTGTTTTTGTGTGTGTATATGGCGAACGTTTAAATTCAAAATGTCAGCAAAATTGCAGTAAATTCTTGAAGATAATGAAAATGAACCTGAAGCCAATATTCTGAATATTAATATTTAAACCGGGTTAATTACTAATTATTACATCTTGTGGTTCTTAGTATTAGAAACGTGACACTTATTCTCAGATGACATAAGTTGTTACAATCTAGTCATAGACCCGATATCCACTCTGACAGTGACAACTAAGTCCATAATCTTGCCGCCGTGTCACCGACATTCTACTAGTTTACTAGTTCACAGGACAGAAGCAAAAAGCATCTAGTTCTCTCATTGATGATTTTAATAGTAATAATAATAATATAGTATCAGTAACAGTATAATAATCCTAGTTTATTTCACTAATAAATTAACTGCTACTAGTGACGTACAGGAAATTATTTTTACTCATAAATTTCTCCATCGTTATAATCAGGATTATACGGTGGCTAGGGGGGTGGGTGTGGAGCCATATAGACTATTTCTATTGTCTATTTCTCTAATTGTTGCAATATTTAATAGTTACTCTGAGGCCCAATCCTGAAAATATGGACTCTCCCTGTCATTTGAGTAGCTAATGCAGGGAAGGGAGAATTTGTCGCCATTAACCGACTTTTACTGTGACCACCCACTCATCCAGACATCACGTCACTCAACTAATTTTATTTTTAAAAATTCGATTTTCCTGCAATCTTTTTTAATACTACTTCAACATTCACGCTCTATGTGACTTAAGTAAAGTTCATGGCTGTTTTATAAACAGCTGCTCACTCACTATCAGTATTGCCGAATATTATATAATTAATAGTATATTGCCTAATAGTAATATATTACCTAAAACTATATGACATAATATCATATTACCAAATACTATACTGCCTTACATCATATCCCTAATATTATATTATTAATAGTATATTACCTAATATAAATATATTACCTAATACTATATTACACAATATCATATCACCTCAATGCCATATTTCTCATTAACATATTACCTAATATTATATTACGTAATATTATATTATCCAATGTTATTTACCTAATACTATATTACGAGTACCATATTACACAATGATATACTATTCAATACATATTACATAATATAATATTACCCAGTACTATCCTACTGAATACCATATTACCTAATACTGTATATCCAATAACATATTATCTAATAATATATTATATAATCTATATTACCCAATACCATATTAAATTTAAATATGAGAATAATGATTAGGCTTTCTTATTGCGATTCCTTAGCGATGCTTGAACTTGCTGTATTGCTTTAATGCCTCTGTAATCTAGACCACTTTAGTTCAAATAAAAGTACTTCTTTTACCACCCACTATTTATAAATTCCCTCGAATAATAAATTGAACTCCATTTAAAAGTGCTCGTAATCCACCTGTATAGCTCCACAATGGCATTTACTTGTGCTCGTAATCCACCTGTATAGCTCCACAATGGCATTTACTTGTGCTCGTAATCCACCTGTATAGCTCCACAATGGCATTTACGAGTGCCTTCGTAAGCAAGCACACTAGTGCAAAGTTCTGTGTACATACTTCTTAGTTCGGTAGGCTTCAATACCACGGACATAGCTTGATTCAACTTTCGACTGGTAATATATACCAACTATTAACTTAAATCAATAGATTCTTTCCTTACACAGGTGCTATTGTCACTCTGAGCAAGATTATAACTCAATATCACCATGCAACTGTATAGACTGATATAAAGGACATATATTATTCCTTTCTATAATCTCCAGGCAACTTTCCGACGGAAAATTACTGGCCAGTTCCTGATACCGGTCTTCATACTCCTATTGTTTCAAACCCCCCACTGTTTTAAATAAATCAATTGGCATTTTGTCCACCATCACTCTCAGATTAAAATTGGGGATTTTCTGGGATGAAATCCAGAAACTCAGACAGAACTAGCATTATACATATCTGGTAACTAGAAGGAAATCCTATCTAAATTCTAAACTTTAAAATCAGACAATACAAGCTTCTGCAAGCTTAAAACAAAACCAGGCTTCCTCCAAGCTCCCAGTATATATATCCTATTTTACTATTGTACTATGCTATTCTATGAAATAAGCATATTACAGGTAATCTTTTAATAAAAACAGGTTTTAACAAGTTTTCAATAAGCTTAATATATATCCTTTTCATAGTTAAAGTTTGTCGTGTGTCACAGTTCTCATAGTTAAAATAAAATGCCACTATATTTCAATTTTTCTTTCTTTAAATAACATCACACTTTCTTTTACACAATATAATATTAGTAACTCCAGCTGAAATAAAACATATTGCCCAAATCTAAGGCAAAGTTTATTCAAGACCAAATTAAAACTTATATTATTCAATTATTATTATTATAGCTGCACACTAACATTTACGAGTGCCTTCGTAAGCAAAGTTCTGTGCACAGACGTCATAGTTCAGTACGCCTCAGTATCAAGTATTATTAATAATTCTAGTTGTGGTCAAACAGGATTAATATGTTCTTGTTCTAGAAGTTCGCCAAGTGTTCATGGCGTCTTTGGAAGCCACACGTTTCTGTAAAGATTCGATTGCCCAACATTATTCTTTTGTCTGATTGGTCTGTGTTCGTGTAATGTTTGAATTACAAACCGCATCAATACCAAATGGACAGTACAGTCACGTCTTCCTGTCTCCAGACGTAGATTGACAGAAGGTCAAGGCTTCACCCATATCTTATATTCAGGTATAGCTCCTGTTGATCTGCACTGACAAATCCCTAACTGGCCGACCTGATTCGATCAAAGGTATTGTCCAGCTGGACATATTCTATATTCTAATTGGTCACTTGTTTAATCCATCCGTTTGACTTCCCATTCTTACTCAATGTCCACACTGTCATAGAGTTCCAATTTTTAATAGTATATAACAATATTCTTGTTCTTTCACTCAATGTCCACACTATCATAGATTTCCAATTTTTAATATTATATAACAATCCTCCTGTTCTTTCACTCAATGTCCACACTGTCATAGAGTTCCAATTTTTAATATTATATAACAATATTCTTGTTCTTTCACTCAATGTCCACACTGTCATAGAGTTCCAATTTTTAATATTATATAACTATATTCTTGTTCTTTCACTCAATGTCCACACTGTCATAGAGTTCCAATTTTTAATATTATATAACAATCTTCCTGTTCTTTCTCTCAAAATCTTTCAATAGCACAGTCAGCTGGAGCTGACAAATTATTCACAATTTAACACATCGAATACTAGTAATAATAATATTATTGGAAATAATTAGTAAAGCTGGATGGACCTAATTTTACCTGTCATACAATCATTTTCCTTTACAAATTGTATTTATCTACATCTGAACATCCTTCAATATCTGCAGGCCACAAGCTCTATTCAAAGGAAGGTCATTGTGTTTGACAAGCTGGCTGTAGGCCGTCACTGTAATGCAGAGAAAATAAATTCATGAGAAGTAAGCAAAGAAATACATCGATCTTTATGTGAATGTGTGGCAGGAAGGCCGTTGCTCCTTTCGTAAGAAATCAAGCTTGGTAACATAGTCACATCTTCAGTAAAAGCCCCCCAAAAATATTACTACTTTATGTACATGGACATACGATGTTTGAAGTGATTTTTCACGTGGCTGACGAACCACTTAAATTCATTTACAATTCTCCTGTTTTATGAAATCTCAGCAAATGAAATCTGGCATGAAGGATATTGGTATGTTGTTCCAATACTCAGGCTATATCATACAGCAACGAATCCGCACAAAAGCAAGTTTTACACTGCATACACTTCATGGAGGAATGCTAAAAACTAAAAGAAAAGCTATTTAACTAAAAAGTTAAATTCTTTATTTTTTCTAGCGCTACACTTAAAATATCAATTCTCTGTAAAATTCGGTTTAGATCATATGTTGTCTACATAACAAGAGTAGAAGGCCTCCATTGCACTAAGAAAAAGAATCATAAACGTGTCAAGAATATGAATTGATCACTGGACTTTGGAAATGACTTATTTAGCACACATTTCTATGGTGACAGTTTCTTTCGGGGAGCAAGACATATGTTATTTCCGAGGAAGCAACACAATGATTTTCCTGTTGAACAAAGGATGATAGTGATATTCCTGTTGGAGAAAGGATGATAGTGATATTCCTGTTAGGATGACAGTGATATTCCTGTTAAAGAAAGGATGACAGTGATATTCCTGTTAAAGAAAGGATGACAGTGATATTCCTGTTAAAGAAAGGATGACAGTGATATTCCTGTTAAAGAAAGGATGACAGTGATATTCCTGTTGGAGAAAGAATGACAGTGATATTCCTGTTGAAGAAAGGATGATAGTGATATTCCTATTGGAGAAAGGATATCAGTGATATTCCTGTTAGGATGACAGTGATATTCCTGTTAAAGAAAGGATGACAGTGATATTCCTGTTGGAGAAAGGATGACAGTGATATTCCTGTTGGAGAAAGGATGACAGTGATATTCCTGTTGGAGAAAGGATGACAACGCTATTTTTGTTGAAGAAAAGCTGACTGTTCCTTCCGAGAATAAAAATTCTGCCCAATACGTGTTTCGTACATTGACATAGAATACTCCATTTTACTCTATACTGCATACTAATATTGAACTGTAGCAAGTCACTGTAACACTTTCTATACTGCATACTAATATTGAACTGTAACAAGTCACTGTTCTATCCGATTTGGAATTTTTAATGTATTTACGTTTTCTAAAGTTTGTCTTCTAAGTGTTGTGTTAAAAAGCTGTATTTTATGTTGTGTTCTACTTGTAAGTGCAGAGTCATATAAATAAACAGACGTGAGCGTGTCAGCAATACGTGTTTTCTTTTCTCATTGTAAATATTGATCGAATGTCTTGACTTCGTTGTTCCTTTTTCAATTTCCGATATCAGTCGAGTTAATTTGCTGTACGCCTTTTTATCAGTAAGCAATTATTTGTTGCTTTTCTTTGTCGTCAGTTATTTATATATCTTTGAGTGAATTCAATGACTAGATCACCTAAAATAAAAGCCGACGTGATGCATACCCTTTTTAAGATACTCGCATGAAGACGCGCTTAATCAATCTTGACACACCGTCCATTTCATAAGATCAATACAAATCAGTGGCCGAGCAGAAAATGTGCCCTGTGCGGTCTTTTTATAGTTAGAATTTATGGTAATCAAGTTAATAATCACTGAAGCGTGGATATTTTCTTTGGTCGTGCAGGCAGATATTATCCTTCAAGCATCGATAAATGGGGCCTCACGTGTTGTCATAGTGTCCAGAGATTTTTTTCTTTCCACTGTCTGTGTCTTGTGTTTCTCTTTTGATTGATTTTTCGTTAAAAAGACAAAAAATATCAACTAAGGTATTACGTAATTTATTACGTAAGTGCCGCTTTTGCATCCTGACGCAAGAGATCAATCACAGTCGTGACTAGATGATATTCTGAAACATCGTTTACCGACTGACCTATATAAATCATAGCGGAACCCATGATAGCACCTCGTAAATAATTGCTAATCGGTAAATAAGTCCGCATTTGTTTAGTTTTACTTTTCCAAAAACAAGTCTAAGACCATTTTAGAATTAGATCTATCCTGCAAAACTTGCATTTTCATGTATGCGTTTGCTCCGTGCTTGGCACGTGTTAATGGCTTCTGGCCATTGTGTTTGGTCCAGAGTCTCTCGTGCTAAAGATGCATTTTCTCTTGGAAACTCCAGTCATACAAAAAGCCAGTGTTCTACATCGTCGGAACCGCTGATTAACGGAGAACATGGACTGAATGAATGGCTTTATTTGATCAGCAATTTGTTATGTGTTCAGCGTGTTTGTGTGAATTTTATGTTCATTTGTCTGTATTTGACCGGTAATTTGTATTTTTGAATGTATATGTGCCTGCCTGAGTTTGTGCGTTTGACCAGTAATTTGAATTTTGTTGCATGTGTGTTGGTGTTTCTGCTTGTGTTTATGCGTCTGTGTGTGACCAGTAATTTGTATTTTGGTGTGTGTTTGTCTGTTTATGTCTGCGTTTGATCAGTAATTTATATTGCGCTGTGTATGCCAGTATGTGTTTATATATCTTTGTTTGACCAGTAATTTATATTGCGCTGTGTGTGCCTGTATGTGTTTATATATCTTTGTTTGACCAGTTGGTTAGTAACGTTTTGTTGTGTATCAGTGGGTACTTGTGCCTGTATTTATATGTATTAATTTGCGCTGTTCCAGCAGTACATATACCCAGTCAGAAAGTGGAAAAGGTTCTTGAGTCTTAGTTCTTTCAAGCCTATATGAAGAAAAGAGTATATGTGGTTTTCTTTGTTTCTTTCCAAATGCATCTTAAGAAACAATGAATTTCATCCATCATGGCTAATCAATCAGTAAAGACCAACAGCAGCAGTATTCACATAATGTATAGAGAAATTTCAATCTTGTCTCAATGGATACTGATTTTAAACCGATTAAACGGCCGTATTTCTGTTAAGATTTTGGAAGTTGCCAGTGTAAACAAATGCACATGACGACATAGACGGCTTCACAATCATTCTTATGACGTTTCACACCAAGAATACGCTCTCTTCCCTAGTGTCTAGTGCTATTGCACACCTTAACTGTGAAAATAACTTTGACCTAGTTATGGCCCACTAATGCCATGATTAACAAACGCCAGCAAATCGTGAAACAACACACCTTCAGACTCATTAATCTTGAGGGATTACGAGGAGCTCATTGGAAATATGACAAAAATAAGTCATAAAAAATAGTTTATTCGTTAAATTAACATCGGAGGAATGGGTTTACAAATACAGTGCATCAAACATCAAATAACCAAATGTAACTACAGTTCTAAAATTACTGATAGTAGAAACTGGCGGGACAGCCTCACGACAGCGATTACGGTAACCCTCACATTTGTTAAAAAAAAAAAAAAAAAAAAAAAAAGCTGATCACGTGTCATAGTGTTTATCCTAGGAATACAGAAAATTTAGGTCAGTTTTTTTTTATAGAGAATGTTTTAACAGGAATGCACACGATGACAAAAATGAGACTGGAGAATGTAGAAAGGGAAGACGTTTGTGATAGGTTCTTTAAAGCAGGCCGGCCCATGGAGCAATGGAGAGACGTGATAGATTTGTCATGCCCACAAAATGACCCTATATGTTTGGCTTGAATAGTTTTCAACTGAAGATCAGAGAAAGAATATAAATGAATACGTAATAATCAAGTTTAAAATTATCAATAAATCAACAGTGATCAAAATTGTGAAATTTAGGCATAGGAATTGTGAAATGATGTTGACATTTTGTGTTTAGATATGCTAGGTATCAAATATTTAAGAAGTGCTTTAGTAGAGAGAGAGTGAGACTGTTGAGAGAGAGAGGAGAGAAAGAGAGGGATGAAAGAGAGGTGAGAGAGAGAGAGAGCTGTCAAATGTTTATATCACTCAAGTTATAAAAAGCTTGACTCATTTACACGGAAATGTTACTGATGGTCATTGGTTTTGGTGAGAATAAGATTTTTAAAATTATATTAATTCAACAAGCATAATATTGGTTATATTAATTCAACAAGCCTAATATTGGTTATATTCCTTTGTCAGGATGGGGAGGGGGAAATTAAAATATCCTTTTTAAAAAGAAATTTTAGTTTCATAGCTGTTTTAATCAATGGTTTTATCATTGTGCTTAAGAACTAGTTGCATTATTAATGCTTTAACTTTCCGAGATAATCTCATTATACTGAGTTGGAGAGTATTTGTTTAGGTACAAACGGTTACTGTTCCAGTTCATTAGCAGGTAGCACAAGACGGATGAAGACTTTTGGGAAACATTAAGGAAACTTATCTGGGCCGGAAAGTTGACCATTTTTCTTATATGATCGCTTCACTCATTTGGCTGTGATACAGTTCACTGAAAAGAATGCTGCATCTGGTTATGATACAGTACACTGTGGTGAAATGAATCTACAGTTGGTGGTGATGTAGTACCCTGTGGTGAAATGAATCCTTCAATTGGTGGTGAGACATCAGGTTCTTTGATTCTAAAGTCTTCAGGCAAATGAAGTGTTCAAATTTTAGATCATCCAAAACAGAGCTATGAATAACTCTTGAAATATACGTTTCAGTTATATGATATCAATTGCTCAAAATTTCAAATGGAAATTATTAAAGATTGGAAATTTAATACGATGGTGTAAACAATGGTTAGTTTTATTGACATATCTTTCACATGAATGGTAGTTAGAGATTTTGTAACACACATGATACCCCATTTATTGTCCATACGTCTGTGGACAATATGATTTGTACATGGAAAGATTGCGAGGTTTATAAAGATTACATGGATAACTTAATTAAAATTGGTCTTTATATTGCGATATTACAGGTGGTAAATAATAGATGATAAACAATATCATAAGTATAATAGTGGAGTACTTATAGTGGAATAATTATACTATTTATGTGTGTCGCGTTTCCCTTTCCATCACTGAACATAGTTATCATATTATTATGCCCTAATAAGTGATAAGGAGGGAACATGATTTAAGAGATCCAATCACTTATATTTTAACAAATATATATACTATGTGATTTTAAATTTGACTGTTTTATACTTCTTTAAAACAAGACAACTTCAAACAAGATATTTAGACGTTGAGTCGAACTTTAAAGGATTTTAACGAAAACAATTATTTATTTAATCTAAACTTTTATTTAGCAGGAAAAATATGTGGTTTAAAAACCAAAAGAAGTATAGCAGTGAATAACAGAACACATGAAACGACAATAGAATGGCACTATCTTGTTTTAAATTAAAAAGTACTGCTGCTATTTGAGACCACATTCTATATCGGTATCATCAATTATTTGTGTAAGTGAAACTTTTAAGGAGCTGGAATGACTCTGCGATCGCGATCGCCTACACTACCCTTTACTGATTCGTGCTTGCTCTCGCTGGCTGAAAGAATCATACAAGACAGAAAAAGTCTCACTGGCTGAAAGAATCATACAAGACAAAAAAAGTCTCACTGGCTGAAAGAATCATACAAGACAGAAAAAGTCTCACTGGCTGAAAGAATCATACAAGACAGAAGAAATCTCACTGGCTGAAAGAATCATACAAGACAGAAAAAGTCTCACTGGCTGAAAGAATCATACAAGACAGAAAAAGTCTCACTGGCTGAAAGAATCATACAAGACAGAAAAAGTCTCACTGGCTGAAAGAATCATACAAGACAGAAGAAGTCTCATGGCTGAAAAAATCATACAAGATAGAAGAAGTCTCACTCTGTTCATTGCATCCGTACTCCTTAAACATGCACTTTTACAAGTAGGACCATGGCTAGCTGAAAATTGAGTCAGCACTCGCTTTGCTTAAATCCAATGCGCGGTACAATTGTTAGTGCTTAGTTATGTGTATGATGTTGTGTTAAGAGTACTTGCTTTATCCTTGTACAATGTTTTAGAGAATTATTAACTAAAGTTGATAGTTATGCATTTAGATAAGAAGTGGTTTCTAGTTTGTATTTATATTATTTTATATGCTAGTTTATATTATTTTCTTAGTGCATTTTATGATTTATTCTTTTGAGAATGGTTTCTACATGACACACGAATATAATTAATTAATTTATTTTGTACTTTATCTTGTAAATTATACATTGGGAAAGAGTAGTGTTTAAAGAGTAATTAATGTAGTTTCTTTAGATATTATAAGCATTATATAATTCTCAGTAGTTAGGAGTAAAATATATGTAAACCAAAGTAAGAAAGAACAGAAGAGTCAGCACAGGTGTCAGTTGTCTGCGTCTCTCTTTGCGGGCTCTCTTTTGCGGCCAGAGCTTTCAATTTGTAGATGGAATGAGTGAGTGTGTCAATGGATGATCGGTTGTATGCGTACAAAGGGCTATGTAACTAGAGAGACAGAGCGTTGTATGCGTACAAAGGGGTATGTAACTAGAGAGACAGAGCGTTGTATGCGTACAAAGGGCTATGTAACTAGAGAGACAGAGTGTTGTATGCGTACAAAGGGCTATGTAACTAGAGAGACAGTGTTGGCGTACAAAGGGCTATGTAACTAGAGAGACACAGCGTTGCGTACAAAGGGATATGTAACTAGAGAGACACAGCGTTTAGTGGTGTGCCGCCATGAATGAAGGCCTCGTGTAAGCTGTAAACACGATGTTGGGTGTTGTCATCTCTTGCTCTGGCTGTCGTGGTAGGTGTGACATATTGTTCTCCATCATTATCGTTGTTTTCATCTCGCATTGAGAGTGACCCATAAAACACTACACCAGAGACCACCCCATCACAGATAGATAGATAGATATGTGATAACAACACACGAAACGCCTCCCAGGTGCCAAATAATGGTTTATGTAGCCCACTCCCACCCCTCCTCTAAAAATAGACTACGTGTAAACACATTCTAGAAAGGCTGACCTCTATTCCAGGGCTGAAAATATACCTACATGTTCCAGATAACTCACTATTCTATCCATTCAAAGTGCTGTTCAGCCATGTAAACAAATATACCAGAAACTGAACTGTAGATTGTTAGTCGAATGCAGTTGAGGCAATACGTATTTTGGCTCCTGGTGTTAACAAAGTATAATCCTACTACTAAACTTATCGCCAATTATCAACACAGAAGGAAATCATCCTCTGTATATATTACTGCCGAAGGTGTGTGGTTTTGCTTGCCTAAATAATATTATATTTATGTTTATCTCTTGGCATGAACTATATTTTATTTTGTTATATTTCGCTTATGAATTTTAAATGTATTATGACCATGTAAGTAAGAGTGTTCTGTCAGAGAACACATGAGGGCGATGTATTTTATTGGCAGATCGGCATTTCGAGACTTTATCTTGAATGTCACTTTATTTTGCATGTTGGTTTGATGAGCACTGAACTGCAAGCCACACCAGAGCAGAATGACCCACGGGCCAAAGATGATTTCAATGGACCATGTGCATGTCTACTAACGACATTCACTGAGACCCTAGGCTACATATTAGGTAATATAAAGCTATGTATTTATAAAGTTACAAGTGCACAGCTTCAGTCAAGTTGTAGACAAGACAAACTCTATGAAAATACTCTAGAGTTCACTCAGAAACATTAAATATTTTCTTATAAACTCATTTATAGTTGGTTCATACAAACCAAATAACTACCACAGTGCCATAGGACACAAAATGAACATTCTCTTATGACATCACACGGTCATAATTAGGCACTATAACTACAAATATAAACTCTTATTTTAACTGTTGAACTATTTGCTATATGTAAACATGCTGACTTGTGTTATTTCTTGTTGAATAAAACACCACTCATTTTAGCGTGACTCACTTACAAGTTATATGTTGTAGTCTGTCACCTGTCTTTACTTACTATCCTGGATATAAGGGATGAGACTCGGTGATCAAACAACCTTCTAACTATCTTAAAAATAACACCGACAAAATAGTTATGCAATGTAAAAGAAAAAGCATGATTCGTCCAGAAAATGTAGTTGGGTTAGAGAGACAATAATAGAATGGAAGATCAAATTTAAAGAATTCACCAATGAATACAGGAAGAATATGTCAACATATACGGTCATTTTTACGCTGGCTGGTACTATTAAATCAAGTACAATTTTGATAAACTACTACTTAAGATTCCTTATCTAGACCAGCTTTCAATTCGACTAGGAATAATTACCCTCTATATGTGGGAAGTCATTTCGGTGACCCGTCATATGCGCGAACGACAATTGCGCGCCGACAAAAGCGCGCCGACAAAATCGCGTTCTTTGAAATCGACAAGTTCGCGCCGAGAAATGCCCGCCGACAAAATCGCGATAAACATCGCCATGTGTGGCCTACTTATGTGTAGCCAAGTATTCTGGCATATTGTAAAGAATGGCATATGGTGGACGTGATCTTAAGGATTATTTGCACGCAGTATCTCTTAATATTGATCTTTAAATAAAATTTGATTTGATTTGATATATGCTTCATTCTTTTCATTGCCTTTGTGTATCGTAATATTGATATCTACGTGTGTTATTGTTACATTCTTGTACAATTTAACATGTATCATCGCGATTTTGTCGATCGTTATTTTATGGGCGCGATTTTGTCGTCGCGCATTTGTTCATCGCGTTTTTGTCGGCGCGCAATTGTCGTTCGCTCATTTGTCGGTGATCCAGTCATTTCAAGAAACAAATATCTGGAACACTAAATCGAAGAACACATCTTTTAAACTTTTAATTAACAAATGAGGAAATTTTTGTGGCGGAGAACTCAATAGGCTCTCATTGAAAGTGCTTTCCAACACTAAAACTAAGGAATCACCTCTCACTAACACTAGGAATCACCTATCACTATCACTAAAACTAAGGAATGGCCTCTTGCTATCAATAAAGCTGAGGAATCACCTCTCACGAGGTGAGAGTACAACAGAAATGGAAAATTCAATTTGTTAATAGCAATTGTAGACATAAAAGACTTTTCATTTACAGCTGCTAAATGTTTTCAAAGTCAAAGTCAGGAACACTGAACCTGAGGCAACCTCTAGACTTTATGGGGCGAGTGTTCCTCACCCTCTTTTCGAAGAGTGGCTCCAGGGGTTGTTACTTAGAATTATTTTTTAGAGTAAGTTCTGAATTTTAAAAAAAATAGAAATCCGTGACTACTATCACACGTCATTGAAGGAGTATCCCAAACAGCATATGAATACCACAGAACCCAATTAATTCTCAAACACAATGAGCTTAAAAGTCTAATAATTATTTTTTTTTAAAAGAATACTGTACCTACCAGGCACAGTCACACGTGTAAAGCTTTTCCGTTTGGCTCAAATGCCTTCGTTTTTCCTATGTTCCTAAATAATCAACTCCTACTGTTAGACTTAAAGAATTACACAATTTGTTACAATTGCAAATTAACGTGCATTGTTTGACCAATGTGAATAATTCAGTATGACTATTACAAAAACAATAAACAGTAATTACAGACATCCAATACAACATGAAAATGTTCATTGTACATGTTTCAACAGTAGTGATAACAAAAAATAGAGGCCTGCGAGGCACGACAAATACTGAAATGTGCATCACTATCACAACAGTGACCATTCCTCTTCGGCAATCTCTTTGGATTTTTTTTTAATCTGACCCCAGGCTTCTTCATCCCAATACAGGACAACCTGTCTAGTCTTAACAGCCATAAGTTCGTAATAATTTAACAAATTGGCAAATACCTACAAAATATAATAATCGAAATGGCATATTGGTAATGCAGAACACTTTACTAATATTCAGTAATACAATGAAACCTTTCCTTGCATGTCAGTACAGTAATGGCCGACATAGCAAGGTTTCGTGGTAATAAAAGCCAGTCACTTTCTAGAACTTGCCAGGCCAGCTTCAGTTCAGCACCAAAGCTATATATGTTTTTGATCATTGGAATGCGGATCCCGGCAGAAACGTAATAGCAAGGAAGAGTGTATGTGGAAGGAGGGAATTTACGGTATATGGTGATGGGGGACCATCGTGTCACTCTCTGTACAACATTAGAACAAATTTCCCTTAATATAAAAATGCTCTAACTGGAACACTAGAATGTTAATAAAATAACATTGGAAACATACATTCCTATTCTACATGACAATTAAATTCTTTAAAATGTAATAGAGTTTGCAGGTGCCATTAAATGAATGTCCACCTCAATATCAATAATGCTACCAACAACAAACACACACGAACTCTAGTGTGTGTGTGTTTGTGTGTGTGTGTGTGTGTGTGTGTGTGTGTGTGTGTGTGTGTGTGTGTGTGTGTGTGTGTGTGTGTGTGTGTGTGTGTGTGTGTGTGTGCGTGTGCATTCTTAGATCGATAATGATGAGAGACAAAGAAGGGGAAATGGGCAAGGAAATACGAGACGAGGGCAGCTTTGTCATACACAGCCTGAGTTACCAAACATAATATGAGATCCCATTTATAATTTCCCAAATAGGTTTAGAAACTTTTAATAGCTTGTCGCTTTCTATCTCAATAAAGAATCTGTTAGAATAAAGCTTGACATTTCTTGAGGTGCTGAATGGTAAGAGATTGGGAGGGTGGGTGGGCATCCAAGCTGCACAAGCTATGACCCTCAAGAAAATGACTGCAAGGGACGATACTATATATATTAGAGAGAGAGAGAGATTAGATAAGACGGATAAACAGAAAGATAAAAGGATAGATAGATAGATAGATAGATAGATAGATAGATAGATAGATAAATAGATAGATAGATAGATAGATAGATAGATAGATAGATAGATAGATAGATAGATAGATAGATAGATAGATAGATAGATAGATAGATAGATAGATAGATAGATAGATAGATAGATAGATAGATAGTAATGTGATTGTTTTGTTGTGGGACAGTTATTGTAACATGGCGGAGAAGATGAAACAAATAAATATTCTAAACACGCACACATACACATACACGCCCTAATACAGGCATCTCCACGCATACACATGCTTTTCCACACAGGTTCACAAGCACTGATGCTTAATAAAATCTATTCCTTTCTCTTCCTTTATTTTCTTTTTTGTTTTCCTAGCGTCTCTTTCGCTGTGAAACTAAACTTGCCGTGGTCCGCTGTGTTAATAAGTTTTCTTTTATAACTTTCCCCATCTCATTCTGTCTTGAAAAATAAATGAATGAGACAGTGGAATGTCGATTTGTAACAAATCAAGAAATCCGAATAGTCAAATGTGAGCGCATGGATCTGCATCTAAAAGGATTTCCTCTTGCTGAAATGAAAGAAACGCGAATAAGTGCATTACAGAAAGTCTCACCTTTCGCCCACCACAGGAACTAACCTGACAGGTTGCTGTTGCGTATTATCATGGTCACTTCCGTGGAAAATAAGGAGAATACCCGGAAGTGGAAAATTCCTTTCAGCGAAGCACGTCTGTAAGGTGCAACACAGGAAAAAGGTAAAATGTGAAAGGAAGTCAAGAGAGAAAAGGAATCGGAGGGGGGAGTGGCAGGGAGAGTGATATAGGAAGCAAGAACAAAAAGAGAAAGACACAAAGAGAGAGAATAACAAAAGAAAGGAGAAACAAATGGAAGAGAGACAGGTCACTGCGAATGCACGCAGATTGCTTGCCAGTCAATGTCGTCACGAAAAGACAAATCAAGTGGAGAAATCAACATTTACTGCACAAACGTTCAAACAATTTCCGATTCAACTTTTTTTAAAAACAAATTAAAAAGAAGTTATATATTTATGCTCAAGCATACAAGGATTTTCTTAATTGATTTTTATATGACTGTTTTTACTGTATATTTGCTTTTATTTTATTAATTTATATTTGTCGATGTAATTGTTCTTTATATTGCATTTATTTTTGTTGGTGCAGGTTCTGTACATTACATTTATTTTTATTGATGTAATTTTTCTGTAAATTACATTTAGTCTGTTTGATGTAATTTTTCTGCACATTGCATTTATTCTGGTTGATGTATTTTTTCCGTACATTGCTTTTATTCTGATTGGTGTAATTTTTATGTACATTGAAATTATTCTGGTTGATGTAATTTTTCTGTACATTGCATTTATTCTGGTTGATGTAATTTTTCTGTACATTGCATTTATTCTGGTTGATGTATTTTTCTGTACATTTCATATACTTTCTAACCTTACACACTGCGGTAAATAGTTCTTGCGTCTACCACGGTCATTGCAGTTTATAGTCAGTAAACGAGGAGATTCTCCTGTAAAACAAAAAGGCTGCTTTTTCTCCTGTAAAATATAATCATGAAACAATGCTAAGTTCCAGTTTATTCCATTTTAATTCCATTCTTTCTTACATTCAAATCTCAATTTACAGTAAAAGGGCAACAATATTTATTAGCCTAATATACGCATACAGCATAATTGTGTTGAGCAGGTTCATTAAAACAAATGTCTTTTGCATACCACATATAATCATCATAGTTCACAATTTATAGAAATAATAGTCTAGTCACATAATAGATCTCTACATAAAACACAAGTATAATATATCAATATCAAAAATGCATGAAATATTTCTAAGTAAATTCTCTCCCAATCAGTCACTTAACTCACCATTAAGATAACGGCTGCCTTTTATGAATGGACCTCTTGGCACACCAAATTCAAGTGATCAGACAATAGAATTCTCTACGGTAGGTAAACGTTTTATATTGCATCAGCAATTTCTAACATATTCCCAACTTGAGTGTTTACTCCAACTCTGACACTTACAAAGATACCATTATAAGGAGTGCCCAAGGTCTGGACACTATGACCATTTAACAATTTATATAATGATTGAGTTTAGAAATAGGGATAGGCAAATTTACTCCACCATAGAACAGATCATAATTTTGTTCGTGAATGTAACTGTAAGAAAAAGTTAGTATAAAAAATTACGTAAATTTAGTACCGATAAGAAGCTAGTGAAGCAAGTTTGCCTACAAACATTTGGGACCATGGGAATGTTGAATAAAGTCAACTTAGTACTGACATTCACTAATGACGACGCCCTTCGCACACTTGAGTGGGTAGACAAGTGATTCATAGCAATCACGAGAGAAGAAAATAATGACCACTGCCCTTCGCACACTTGAGTAGGTAGGCCAGTAAAACATAGCAATTTACGAGAGAAGGAAAATAATGACCTCTGCCCTTCGCATACTTCAGTGGGGAGACTAATAAAAACACATAATTACGAGACGAGAAAAGTCCGATATTTGAGTAGGTTATGAATAAGGCTTCGACGATATTCTATGAAATATTCACACCAGCCATATATATAGAAACTTATCAATTGCGTATGAAATTGTATGTTACACGTGTGTCTCATATGTAGTCAAACCGCAAATATAAGCAAAAATGAAAGCCAGCTATATTTCGCCATGTTGACTTACGGGTATAGAAGAAGAAGATTATGATGATGGTGGTGGTGATGATGATGATTTCTTGTGATAATTCTCTCGAGAGCTCAGTCAAAGCGCTTATAGTCATGTTCCCTCGCTTATCTTATTTAGCATAAAGGTGTGTGCTATTGAAAATCAATCTAGATGGTGGCATCCCAGTGACCAAGTCTGGGCGACAAATCCTGGGATCTTAACTTCTCTGCCACCAAGTGGATTAGTATTAGAAAGAAGAAAAGCCATTTTAGTTGAGCTCATACGAGGAAGCAGCAAGATAACTGTGTGCTCAAATCCCTTCCCTAAAACTATTGAAGCTTGGTACCGCTCGTAGTAAGTAACATTGAAAAGTTTGTAATTTTTCTCATCGGTTTGAAATTAACCGAGATCCACTTTGTTTAAATTCGTTGGGAGGACGATTTTCTAATGGTTATTGCTGTTTACACTTTAATAATGATCTTGTACTATGAATATTTTTTTTATAATTACATTTTCACCAAGTAAATGACATTAATTCAAATGTTCACGCAAGAGAGAAGCTGAGTGACTATATTTTATAAAACGAAAACAATTTTGGTAGTATGAACAAACAGTGATTGTCGCAAGGCAGACATGAGACTTTATTACTATTTACTAAATGCATGAAATTATTTATAATGCAAACGTGATATTGACTACATATCCATTGCCATAACTCTTCAGTTGGCTGGAAGAGGTCTGGTGTGTCTAGATTTAGCACAACAGACGAACCTTAGTAAATACACGGAAAACAGCAGTGAATCAAACTATGTGATTCTATAAGCTTGTACAAGACCAATCAACGTATTCACTTAGTACAAATCCAACTGTAAATGGTCACTTCCTCAATGGCCTAACTCGAAATAAAATTATTAATATCTTATTTCACTTAAAGTATTATACGCAGAACAGAACTCTAGTGGCATTGCTGGGATATGTTTGAATCCAAATACATGCGTGTAAGCTTCTAATAGTACTCTCACGTCTTCAAGTAATACCGGTAATTAATGAATATCAGTGTCAAAGGTCACAGGATACAAACATACACGATAATACTGAAATACAAGTCAATTTTCTGGCCGAAAAAATATGATTACAAGAATAAAACTTCTATGAAAAATTAAAAGCAAATAGTTCAGAAAAATAAAACAATAATTCAGAAAATGATATGCATTTATCTTTCTCTCTCCTCTCTGACCCTTCAACAAATGAACTATTTTAGTAAAACATGTGAAAGTTTGTGTTTTACTCACAAAAGATTTTATTGCCATTTCTTAAGTGTCTTGACAGTTCACAAAACACTTTGTGAAAACAAGTCATTGATTCATTGATACATGCTTCCGTATTATAACTAACTGACAACATGAAGAAAGTCATATGTCCTTACTCCTCTCTTCAGGCAGCGTCCTGTTCCACAAGCCAAAGCGTCTCTTCAATTGTCTAGTATCCCTGCTCCTATATGCAGTGAAATGGCCGACCACATGCCATTCTTTCAGACAGACTGCTGTCGCTGTAGTTGTGCTGATACTGGAGCAGAATAGAGTTTAGGCAACGCTGAGAGTGTAAATTCTGCCAGAAGTTACGATTAATTTCTGTGCTTGGCTACGTTGTTTAGCAACTTAGAGTCTATACATTTTGGCCACATAGTGTCTAACCATTTTGGCATCTGAGTGTCTACACATTTTGGCACCTTAGTGTCTAACCATTTTGGCACACGAGTGTCTACACATTTTAGCACCTTAGTGTCTAACCATTAGGGCACATGAGTGTCTACACATTTTGGCACATGAGAGTCTACACATTTTGGTACCTGAGAGTCTACACATTTTGGTACCTGAGAGTCTACACATTTTGACACCTGCGAGACAATACATTTAGGTCACAGCTTAAAAATGCCATCTATGTTACATGAAGGAGAGGCATTTTTGGCCATGAGGCTAGCACATTGGTTGGGTCTAAAAGCAGTTAGCTAATTGCCTTTTACCTACAACATGCAGAAGCCAACGCAACAGGGACGATTATGACGTCAGTTATTGCATGCTCAGACATTTTGTCAACACTACAATACAATTGATCTAACCATATGTACTACTGTCAACAATATTGTTAGTTAGGGGTGATTGATTGATTTAATAATCTATTAAGTAATTGTTGCCAAATAGGTATCTAGTAAGGGATTATCTGTTAAGTATTTACATGTTAATAATTTGCCTGCTAAATAATTATCTTTTCAGTAATTATTTGTTAATCATATTTTCTACTAAATCATTATCTGCTATCTAATACTTCTTACATAACTATCTGATATATAATTACGCGTTACGTAAATTGGTTACGTAAACCTACTTCCGTAAAAATTTACTCAACATTCAATGCATAAACATATTCAAACTTACTAAAAACTGACACTGAATGAGCATGTTAGTTGAGGTTTCTCTTCTAATTTATAGTCTAACATAAATTAGTTCAATTATGTAGTGATGTGGTTACTTTGTGGATGACGTTTAGGTTTCTTTTCTTAGCTTTTTATATATACATAGATTTTAAAAGAATATTCCATGTGTGTCTGTAGAAAATTTTAATTGATCTTTGAAAGAGATATAGTAATAGTTGAGTGGGTGTGGGTGTTGATGGAAGAGAGGTTCATGAGAGGAAAGATTTAAGCTAATAGTAACAATTTATCATCAGGAGAATATTGTACTATTGCGTTAGAAAATATAATCAATACGTTTAATGACAATAGTTATACATTCGGCATTGTTTTAGACATTATGCAGGTGTAAAAAATATGACCTAATAATAGTAATACTGAGATTAACTGACATCTGAGAAATTAATACTGAAATAAAAATTCGATGCAAGAAGAGTAGTTCTATCTGCAGAATTTAATTCTGATTTCAGAAGGAAATCTTTGAGCCGCTGGTCTCAGTAAGGTCATCAAGTAAACTGGTTTGGGAGGCACAGATCAACGAACATATGGCAAATGACAAAGCTGGTGACATATAATACAATAACCAAGAAATCAGCATGTGCATGTATATTTATAGAACAATGGCTATATTCATGGCTTCTTCTCTAGAGTCAGTCCCTTTAAGTTTAGAAATACACACACCAACAAACAAACACGTGCATGCACAATCAGAATAGGGTTGAACACACACGCAGCGAACATACGTGCATGCAGAAGTTTTGTTAGAATCAGTGTGAAATACACACTCGAAATTAATTTCAAAGAATATCTACACACATACACACACACACACACACACACACACACACACACATCACATACACACACACACACACACACACACACACACACACACACACACACACACACACACACACATATATATATATATACGTGCATGTATAGTTATGCGTGCGCACAACTAAACATATTTATGATTTGGGTGCTTGTTGGTGTCTGTGTATGCGTGGGTGTCTCTGTGCATGAATGCATGTGCGCAAGCGTGTGGATGCGTGTGTATGTGTTATATGTGTGAGTACATTATTTATAATTGAACATACACTAGATCAAAGTAAGGGATATTAGATAAGGACATCTTGGTATCTCTTTCTCCTATTTTTAAAATACGACAGGTAAAATAAATCAACCACTCGCTAATTAAGTCGTTGACAATCTCTTCTGTACACACGCACATACATACACACACACACACACACACACACACACACACACACACACACACACACACACACTTTCTCACCCTTGCCCACTCGCTCTACTCCTTGCGGTACCCAGAATGTAATTATATTTGATTGTGTTCGTGCGTGTGTGCATTCTCTTTTAACATAAGCTTTCTAGTCCACCTTCTTCTGACGCACGTGCAGTACGCCGTGCTTCCTGTGGCTGCACACTTCATTAACGACTGCAGTACGTCTTGTCCTTCGAGTTGTTGACGGACAAGGCGGGTGACAGGGTGAAACTGCTGCGCCAGCTGTTACGGTGATATCTGGACAGTTCAAGTCACAAAGAAAAGACCGGGTGAGTCTGTGGACAGTAGAAAGAACACTACCGGCATTACAACACACGGCTCGCCCAGCCTCCTAGCGCAACCAACGCGCGGTCTTGTCAACAGATACATCTTCCTCGTGGACATTGAAATCGTAAGGCAGTTTATTTTCTTTTTCTTGTCGTTGTTCGGTCTGTTTATTTTTTTTTAAATTCTTTCTTTCACCTTTAAGCTACGAAAGTTCTTCAAACGTTTGACAACAGTAAACAGATTGATGATCTGTTTTCTGTTCTTTTAAAGTTTCACTTATTAAAACTCTCTGCAAATAATGACTGCTAAAGTTTTATTTAATTGAATATATTTTGTATTGATTGTGACTTCTAGTATGATTTCGTTGGTCTTACAGTTAATTGTATACTATTAATTTCTGGTTGTATGTAGTCATTTATTGTGGGGGTGGAGACTTGTAAATCATTTACAGTCAACGACACATATCTAAATTATTTTCATAAGTGGATAACAATATTTTATGGAAATTACGGAAATAAGTCTTTATTATTAAAATCTTTGAGAAGCAAAGATTAGATTACTTTGAGTTTCGTTTACAGTCGGTCTAATTCATTTAGAATTATTATGAATGTATACGTAAGTACACTGAGTACTGCGCTGCTAGACCAAGACGTTTATTATACGTATGTATGTGTTTTCTGTTTTGCTCTCTAGACATTATACAAACAGAGCAAACAAGATGTTTAAAAACTATGAAGATGAACTGTGAGGTCGTGGTATTTTCTTTAGATATTAATTCCTTGCAAAATAATCCCGTTCATTTCAATATTGCATTTTTTCACGCTAAGCTCATTTACGCCGCAATAATATGCCGTCATAAGGAAAACGAACCTTATTATTAGCATCAAAACAGCAAGGAATTTGTATACTTCTCTTCTCCTAATATGTGTTTGTTCAAAAGAAGCAAGCCCTTCATCATGTGAGTATATGCGAGACGGGGGCGTCTTAGTATTGACGTATAGAACAGAACTGATCCCATGACCTGTGCGACGTCTGACTGGACGGAAACTAATAATACAGTCATGTTCATATGTGTCTTGAGAGAAAACGAATCTCTGATCTCTTGCAGTTTGATATGAAAACATTTTTTCTTAAATTAATATATGATAAATCTGAAACAAGATTACTTTCGCTGACATTATATACTATAAGATAGATAGATAGATAGATAGATAGATAGATAGATAGATAGATAGATAGATAGATAGATAGATAGATAGATAGATAGATAGATAGATAGGTTGGTAGGTACGTAGGTAGGTAGGTAGATAGATAGATAGATAGATAGATAGATAGATAGATAGATAGATAGATAGATAGATAGATAGATAGATAGATAGATAGGAAGGTAGGTAGGTAGGTAGATAGTTGATAGATAGATAGATAGATAGATAGATAGATAGAGAGAGAGAGAGAGAGAGAGAGAGAGAGAGAGAGAGAGATATGTGTGCGTGCATGTGTTTGTGTTATTAATACATCTGTGAGCACGTGGAAGTTTTCGCGCTAAAATTATCTACCATGAAATTGGATAACTACTGCTCAGCTGATGCAGAAAATTTTCACGTAAGATTAAGACACGATCTCGGAATTTCTCGATATGTAACGGGGAATATTTTATCGATGTGTTACAGAAAAAAAATACCCAGTCCAATTCTTTTGCAGTATGACTGAAACTGACAATTAAGATGAATAAGTTCTCATGAATTCTAATATATTTATGGGACTTTTATCTTTATTAAAATAATTTTGATCACAGGTATTTAAATAAAAGTAATTTCTTTGAAATTTCAAGTTTTCTTGATTTGAAATATAATAAAAATGGGGGTTTCAAAATGTAATGCAATATAAAAATATTAATAGAAACACAAAAATTCAATAAATTTTCATCTTCAATTTGAGGATAGGAAAATTAAAGGACATTTCAAAAAAAAAATATAGGTTTTGCAGTAAGTTGCATTTGGCAAAATGCATGCCTGTTAAACTTGGTTGTAATTATTGGAGAAACTTTCATTATTATCATTAATAATATTGATGATGATGAGATGGTGACAATGGTGATGATGATTTCGAAATTGCTGATAAAGTTGATAATTATGAATGCGGTAGTATTTTTTTTAAAGAGTTGAGGCGAAGAGAAGGAAAACAATGATAATGGTAATGATGACGAAGATGAAGATGCCCAGAACGACTATGTTGATGACGATGGCAGTCATGGTATTAATGTGATGGAGGTGGAGGGTAATTAAACTAAGATCTCACAAGCGTTTATTACAAACCTTAATTGAAGCCGCAGGTGGCTCTAACGCCTCTCGAAGTGGAAAAGATTTGTTTTCAACTCTGTGACATTCCGCGACAGTATTGTTATAGTCCTTCTGCCTTTTGTTGTTACCTTTCATATTATTATGTTGAAAGTTATCGATTTGGATTTTTAGCCTTTCGGAAGACATCCAAATGCTGTAAGAGTGGAAAAGGAAAAGATAAATAATTAGGAAGAAGAGTGTGTATTTTGTGAGAAGGGCGCTGATGTTGTGCTCAAACCGTTGCCTTTTCCTTCTTCACTGTGTGTGTGTGTGTGTGTGTGTGTGTGCGCGCGTGCGTGTGTATCCTGTATATGTGCTCTTCATGAAATATAGATTTTTAAATCTATTCTGTCTATTACATAGAGTTCCATCTTTGACATCACTGATGGGGAAAAAGTGTGTGGTGAAAGTTCAACCGGTTCGGACAGTCGAAATTCATCGATTTAGAGGAGTTTGGGTTGCTTATCTACAAGCCTATGTATTAAAAACACACGACACGCAGGAGTCAGTACAAGTACGTCTCGTCCACACGCACTAATTCCATTGCATTATAACCCATAAGTACTGAGTACAATCGCACTAATTCCATTGCATTATAAGCCATAAGTACTGAGTACAATCGCACTAATTCCATTGCATTATAAGCCATAAGTACTGAGTACAATCGCACTAATTCCATTGCATTATAACCCATAAGTACTGAGTACAATCGGATTCTTCTCGACAAAGATAACTAGTTCTTTCTTTTTCCAACTTTTGAAAATGTCCCATTTCCGTTTCCGCTTTGCTATGAAATCATTACGCGAGATTTGCGCTATACTAGCCGGCGTGTCTGCGTTTCGTACACGAATTATACGCAACACTGCAAAGTTCGTTGCATAGGCGGTCCGGAAGGACGCGTTTTGAATTTACGTGACGTCAAGCTGAATGAGGAAGGAAACAATTGCCCAGAGGCCCAATCTTTTCTTAGAACCCAGTGCCGGTCGTTGACAAACTTAATCCAGATTGTACACGATACACTAGATATGATCGGTAACCAATGCGGCTATCTCTGTATTAAATGTCAAATGTTATATGACTTAAAACAGATGGAGAGATTTCTTTCATTATCAGCAAAGCTGTCATAATCAGTTCTAAGTCTGCAGTGACAACTATTTATATAGAAGATCTTAGGGACATATTCTGTCTTCTCTAGAGTTTCCGAATATTTCTTAATAGATATGCATGATGTCACTTATTTATCTATTAGAATGGGCTAGTAGAACAGGAATACTGTGGTTACGCATAGTTATCAGTGTGTGAATGACAACAGGAATACTGTGGTTACGTATAGTTATCAGTGTGTGAATGACAACAGGAATACTGTGGTTACGCATAGTTATCAATGTGGGAAAGTTAAAAGGAATACTGTGATTACGTATAGTTATCAATGTGTGAATGACAACAGGAATACTGTGGTTACGTATGGTTATCAATGTGGGAAAGTTAAAAGAAATACTGGAATTCGGGTAACCACAGCTATGCGAGTTCTTTAAGAAACGAAGATAGTGTGCTGTTGAAAAATATGGAAGTTTTGAAAGCTGTTGATCGTATATCCAATTTAATATTGCGTCTGACGTTGTCTAGGATTCTAGTAAGTCATTAGAATGAGCGGCAGATGTAGGCCCATCAAACTGTACTCTTGGCCCAGGTCTACTTATCTCATGTGTTACTTTCGCGGCTCTGCGCTCGTCAAAAGTTCAGCGTTAATGATACAGAGAACCAATCGGCAGGCAAAATCAGGACTCGGAGTCAGTCTGTTCCCTAACAGAATACTCTTTCTATACTATGATACTATATCTTTCACATATAATATCATATCTAGTGATGGCCTAGGTGGTATGCATAATTAATGAAGGAATATGATCATATGTAAATATAAAAACATAAGGTATAAAATTGAGTGCTATAAGCATAACTACATACTTTCGGCAGAATATATACATATATGGTTTTCTGTTGCATTAATTAGCGGCAGTTAAGGAAGGTAACTCATATGAAAGCATATGGAACTTTCTTCGGGGCCGGAAGCAGCTCGTCTTGCCTCTAAGGTCTATGGTCAAGGCCTCTCGTCTGCCAGTTAATGGCCGTCCAAAACTGACGCACTCTTCGAGCGCTGTCAAACAGTGTTCTGAATGGTCAGTTTGAAATGCGTTGGAATACTAAATTAGGCCACTCCCGAGCCTAAAGAGTAAATGTCAACTGCTCTACGGACAGGATTTCGGAGAGGATTATTTATAGCCTAAGTGGAAAAAGTGTGTCTACATTATGACAATTACTAATCCTGGAATGTTATAATAATTTCAATGTCTATGATAAGAAGAGACTACTAAAATATCACTTGTAGTACTAGTAGTAAGACTCGTCCTCATTGCTGACATCGTGTGTTTGTAATAGTAACCGTGAATGAAGTTTAATTTGCGTATATAATGGATTTCTGTTTTAGCAGCAACTTAGAACAATTATATTCAATGCTCTATGTCGCTATAAAATGACCGTCCTGAAGTCCAAGCTAACCCCCCTCCCTTTCCCCCCACAACCCCCTCACCCAGTGCGAAAGCGGCGGAAGCCGAAAGCGCCCCCTACATTAGCAAGCAAGCCAAGCTAACTATTGCGTGTTCATTTGCTGCCAGCGTTCGAGATAAATGCGCCAAATCTCCTAGGTGCACTTTGTCATTTATATTGAACCCCACCCCACTTCTCCCCCACTTCCTCGCACATTTTGGTGCGTGATGTCGCTAACAGTTGTTCCTATTCTCTGAGTAGCAAAAACTTATTGTCTTCTAGTTGATCGTTTTTGTTGTTTTTTGTATGTATCTGCCATTCACAGGCAAAGCACGTGACGGCACTGAGGGTGGAGGAGGGAGCAAATGTGGTGGTAATGGGTGTCATGACAAAAAGGTGCTATTAGTAGTAGTGATGATGATGATGATGGATGTGGTAGTGGACTTCGTGATAGTGGTGACCAATGTGAAATAGGTGTTGAATTATCTCTAAAATGTATAGCCATTAAAACGTTCCTATTCAAGAGTGAACCTTCCCGCACAATACCCATCCACTAAGGACAGGTCTCTTAAGTGGCCTCTGCAAGTAGCATCACTCTACGGGCGTTTTGTTTGTTGAACGAATAATTCCGGGTACCGCGTACTGGTCTCTCTACGGGCGTTTTGTTTGTTGAACGAATAATTCCGCGTACTGGGATCTCGGAAGTCAGGGAAGACTCAACACGATCACTAGTCGTCAATCTGCTTTACACACACACACACACACACACACACACACACACACACACACACACACACACACACACACACACACACACACACACACACACACTCACACACACCATTTTTGTGCTTGTTCCTATTGTCAACGAAATAACTACTGCTTTGTGTTTTCATTCAAAATTTGTGCACGACTGTCTCTCTTGTGTAATGTACAATGTTGAAAAGTTACATGAGAATATTGCATGTAGTTGTTGTGTCAAAGACGTAATGTCGTGAAAGAATGAGTCCCTATGAAGTTGACAGACTGCACACGCTCGGCCACCGCGTTAAACTGGCAGACAAAATACCGAGACACAACACATATTTGTGCTGGCCTTGACTAATATTCGGACAGAATGCCAAATTTGTGTGTGTGTGTGTGTGTGTGTGTGTGTGTGTGTGTGTGTGTGTGTGTGTGTGTGTGTGTGTGTGTGTGTGTGTGTGTGTGTGTGTGTGTGGTCCAGCATGTTTAGTTAGGTGGAGATAAGCAGAAGTAGTGGAATTGGTCTTCCACAACATGAAAAACAAACATTTACTATCATATAATATTTCCGTAGATGGAAACCGTCTTATTAAAAAAAAAAAAGACAAATCCGCCTTAAATCTATATTTATCCACTCAATTTCTTCCCCAACATACGGTTATCAATACGTCTAAGAAGGTCAAGAACTTTCGCAATAAATTTATTAAATCAGCAATCAAATAATATGACAAATACATTGAAAAATATTACTTGACATCAATATTTCCATGAAACCACATTAAAAATAACTTCAATATCTATACAGTCTTATAACCTAAAACACAATTCAACATTTCAGTGTCAATACAAATCACAGGATAGTTTGTATCAGAGAACACAAATGGAGTTATTAGAGATAAGTGTTAATAATGTAAAGCTACCATATTTTATATACAATATGTATTGTTATTTGCATGTATCTATGTGCCTGTTAATGGGTATGTAAAATAACCTATACTGTAGTTCATCCATTAAGTGATTATGATTGCATCTGGAGTACTTGCAAGACATGATATTATGTGATGATACAATTATTTGTCAATCTTAATACAGGTAAAATTTAGCGTATTCCATTCAGTATGTGTTGTATATTTCTCGTGTGAAGTTGCATTGTATATGAATGGTTGTGGACGTCTTTGTTGCAGTTATTGTGCATAGTTGACTTTTATGTTTGTCAGTGATGTTTTTGTTACCTTGCTATATTTTCCTATCTGTCCCATTACTTGCTCGTAAGGACTCTATCCAAAAATTAAAAACATAGCGAAACTGACACTTTTCTTAAATAAAACAGTGCGAGAACTGATGCATTTCTCAAATAAAACAGAACGAGAACTGATACTTTTCTCAAATAAACCAGAACGAGAACTGATACTTTTCTCAAATAAACCAGAACGAGAACTGATACTTTTCTCAAATAAACCAGAACGAGAACTGATACTTTTCTCAAATAAAACAGAACGAGAACTGATACTTTTCTCAAATAAAACAGAACGAGAACTGATACGTTTCTCAAATAAAACAGAACGAGAACTGATACGTTTCTCAAATAAAACAGAAGGAGAACTGATACGTTTCTCAAATAAAACAGAACCAGAACTGATACGTTTCTCAAATAAAAATGTGCGAGAACTGACGCATTTCTCAAATAAAACAGAACGAGAAATGTTCCTTTCCTCAAATAAAACAAAGCGAGAACTGACACTTTTTCAACTATTCTCCACGGTAAATATGCTTAGTGTACGAGAGTGTGACAGTGTGCGTTTGTTTATGTAAATGAGTATGTATTATGCATGTGAGAAGCATCTGTTCTACTTGTAAGAGTATTTCATTCAAATGTATTTAATTCTTAAATTTAAAAGCTTCGTTTTAAAATCACCAAAATTAATATTAATAAATTGAAAAATATGTCATTGATATACAATGTACCAGCGTTAATGTTCTTGCATCTTTCAAATTTAATATACAATAAACCTGGTACATCTCTATAATTCAATGTGAGCTAGTGTTTTACTTGAAGCAAACTCACAAAAATCCTCTAGTGTCATTTTCACTCATTGTTTACAAGTTTCCTTCGTAAATATGTGACTCTTCAAAAGGTAAACTTATTATGTTCCCTATTTCAAATTAAATTTCAGATTGCATGGGGGTTTGAACAGTTCATTAGTTTTGTCGAAAGACAGTATTTTTACGTTTTCCTTTGTGTCGGTCACGGAGATCATAGCAGTAATTCCAGAAAGGAGCTGCGGCTTTCCTGAACGAGCATTGAATTAGCCCATCCTTGATTTGCTCAATCGGTTAGGGGGATGGGGGATATGGTTGCTATCTAGAAGCATGACAGCGGATTTAATGTAATTTCAGGCCAATGCCAAGATTTTGAATTGGCGATAGTTAATTGCCTGCATACATGAGCCTTCACACGAGATACTGAGGAGAATGCAAGACACATTTTGCTGATTTGTTCGTAATCATGACAAGCTGATTGTTTTGTCAGGTTTGATTAATGAGATCGTAATGGGAACGAAATGATTGGACTATTTTTTAATTCTTTCTTCTTCGTCCAATTTGCAGACACGCAATAAGCCTCTGTTCTGAACTACAGGAGCAGAAAAAAATGTATTTGTTCGCAACATTTTAACACTTCTTCGGTGATTAGGTTGTACAGGTATGAAGAATGTTTATAGCTTCAGACGATTAGGGCGAACGCATGAGTATTGAAGTGTGGCTCTGCATGAAGGACGCCAGTAGCAGGTTGGTGTTGATTACCTTTTTTGTATGCATTACAAGTAGAAATGAATGTTAGGACTCAGTCAGGCGACCTCATGCAATAATTGAATTACCAGGGTATACATCCTAACCTGGTGCCACGTGTCAGGTAATAGGACTGGAAATGGAGGAAGTAACAAGGGGAGGGTCTGACACGGGGGTTGAGGGGAAAGAAACAGGCGAAGAAACTCTAACACACCTTCCAGTATGTAAGTCTTTGAAGGAGCCAATGGTTTGCTTCCTGATTATATTTTTCATGGTAAAGCAGCCTTTCTTTTCTCATGTTATTTTAATCCTCTGGTTCACTGATTACAAACCAATACAACTGGGAGAGATGGGGAATCATCTGCCCTAGTGTGTGCTAAGTGTAAAGGAATACACCACACTCCTTTGATGTATAATGGCAATGTATGCTGATTACATCTGGCAATTTCTGGTGCAGTGAAGTTATTAAAAATCACTACAATTGTTGTTCTTCTTGAAGGAACTGATATGGTAAAGAGAGTGCCCAAGCTGGCTTTGAGTGAATAACAGTGCATCAGTGCTTGTGACGTATGTGGAGAGAGACACGTGTTGATATGGACAATAAATGTGTGACATTTTTGCAAAAGCATGTGCCAAGACAGCACTTAATTCAGGTTATGTAATGGCTATTACTGCCGATCTCTAATAACTCCAATTTTGTCCCCTGATAAGAACCATCCTATGATTTATTGATAAGTTGACGAAAATGCCAGAATCACATCATGCCAACATAATCTAGTAGAGCACAGTGGCCACCTTAGCACAACATGACAAAATTAAACAAAAAGGCCTTCTTCTCTACAAAGGTCAAATTAAGGCAGATTAAATTTCAGGCATATTTCATCTCTAAACTATGTTACCTCTTACAAACATTCTCAACTCACAAATGCTGCAACAATTTTGTTAGCCCGATACACACACACACACACACACACACACACACACACACACACACACACACACACACACACACACACACACACACACACACAGCATAAGAAATATAGCATCGATCAAAATTCACAAATATAATGTACAACATAGTCAAATTAATGAACATTGATTTAATGGTCAAATTGCATAAGCATTATCTAATTCAAATCATATATCAATGGCAAGCATGCACGAAATATTCTAAGTCCATTCTTCCTTTACCATTCAGTTAACTTAACGATCGCCTTTATGACAAGACTCGAATCATTTTCAAATTCAAAATGATTAGAATAGAGTGCTTCTTCAACAAAGAAACTTTCAGTCCATCCCCAGTGGATGAAATTGATATGAACAAGTGTGAGACTATTAGTCAGAAATACTACTCATCCACTTGGAACGGGTTTGGATTGCATCAGCAATTTTCTAGCATATTCTTAACGCTAGTTGTTTTCTCCAATTCTGACACTTACAAGAAATACCATTATAAGGAGTGCTCAAGGCCCGTTTACTCTGACAATATAACAATTTATATAACAATCAAGTCTAGAAATAGTGATAGGCAAATTTACAGAGAGAGAGAGAGAGAGAGAGAGAGAGAGAGAGAGAGAGAGAGAGAGAGAGAGAGAGAGATGGGGGAATAGGAATATAAGTGGATAGCACTCCAGGCAATGATGCACCATCGTGAACATCCTTAAAAGTATACAGGTCGTATCCTTCTGTAACCTGATTGCCTGTCTTTTAACAAGTATCATAAGCTGCAAAAAGTGTTTTAGCTGTAAAATAAATCCTCGCATTTGAAAACTATTTTCTTGTCAACGATAAATATTCGAATTCAGAAAAAGGAGAACACCTTTCATAAAAAATAAATGGAGGTCGACGTTATGATCTGGGTTTGTAAATAATTCTCGGTACTTTGTCGACTGTGGCACCAAATGCAAAAGAGTCCGAATGAAAATGAAAGAAAGAGAAATGGAGAGATTACTATTAGACTAAATTGATTTATATTACAATACATTTTTAAACTAAAAAAATGTTGATAATAAAATAAATATATAGTCTTGGGTATTTGTATGCACGTGTGAGTGTATGTGCGCGTGAGAGAGAGAATATGTTATTTTTGAAACTGTAATATAGATTTCTGATCTCAAAAACAGAAATGTTTGTGGCATGGTAATAAACGCTTTCATTGGTTTGTTACATTTCCTTCTGTCTTAAATTGATCTGTGAAGTCTGTAAAAATATGTTTAAATTCTTAAAGGAAGCATCCACTGAACTTTTGATCGCGTCGAAAATGTCAGCTAAAAGCTTAGTCACGTGCGCACACGATGGACACAAAAATATACTCCACCCGATATGAACCCGGTATGAAACGTGAAGAAAAGCACGTGTACATAGAATGTGACGTGACAATGTATCCTATAGTCCACCCTCCAACTGACATGTCACAATGCACGCCTACATGTTTGTCCATCAAACGTGAGACAGAAATGTATTATATAATCTACCTACACGAACACCTGCTTGTCCGTTAAGCATGATGCGGGTATCTCTTCTATAGTCCACCCCGGTTGCGAAAGCGATATGAAAGCGCGCGCGATGTACTTCTCCCATCGCAATCTTATTGAACTTCCGGTTTACAAACGCCATGTCAAAACGAACGCGAATCCCTCCGTCTTTCGTGCAATATTATGAACTCGTGAAGTTTCTTCTCTGAAGGTGACTCATTTTTATTTTTAGCTCTGTAATAACTTATTAAATAAAATAACAAACAAAAAACACCAATCATTTTCTGAAAGGTTTGCATGGGTAGTCTCTAAGGCAAAGGTGTTTGCTTACTTGAAAATGTTAAATGGCCATGTGAATTCCATTACAACCAAACTGGACGTCTTTGGCTTTTAGAGAAATGTATTACGTGTCAAGTGCCCTAGCTTTGGACTGAAGGCGTTCGTGTTAATGTGCGAATATTATATTTCTGCAAATGTGTTTAATGAAAGTGACTAGAGGGTTTGCTTCCTGCAGAAAGCTTACAAAAATATCGCATTCAACAAATGTGTGTGCAAGTGTGTGTTTCCACTTTTGTCTGTTTGCTTGTTTGCGTGCCTGATTGGTTGGAACCATTTTTGCATGCAACGGGAAAGAATTTTTGTGTTAGGAAATACTAACGTGCAAGTACACGCAGACGGACACGAATATATGCATGTACACACACACACATACACGCACAAACTCACACACACACACACACACACTATTACGTACATACATGCATGTAAGCAAGACCACAAAACAAAAGTACACAATAAATTGACTTTACATATACAAACGCGTATGTAAACACTTATATAAATGGCGTATGTTAACAAGCAACAAACATATAAATGCCTTCTTACCGAAGCAAATTTATAAATATATGCCAGTGTAGAATACACTTATATGGATGATGACATTGGTGTCCTTACAGCTGGAGGAAATGATCAAATAACTTCAATGTTTATAAATAATTCCCCATTTCCCCATCTGTATATATGTTTCATGAAAAATCGTTTCAAAAGAATGTATGTCTCTATATGTTTCCCATTGGACATCTTTAATTGTTTCCTTGGTTACGTTGTTTTTTAAATATTTCTTACATTTAATTAGAACCCTTCAAAATAAAACAAATTTAGTTTCGATATAGAGTATCTCCGCGGCAAAACACTGGGCAGGTGTCGTTTTAGGGAATGACAAATGATGCACTTTCCAAAGATCAATATTTTCTTGTGACCATGTTATTTGGTACTTGAACATACAGAAAAATGATGATGACATCATTCTGTTATGATAAACATGAAAGCAAATAATAGTCACCACACACAGTCTACAATGAAAAATACTATTAAGAAAATATACAATTGGCATAATGATGACGAAAACGACCTCGACTTTTGCAAGCAATAGCAATAGTAGTAGTAGTAGTAGTGGCAGTAGTAATAGTAGTAGCAATTGTAGTCCCATAGTAGTAATAGTAGTAGTCGCAGTAGTAGTAGTAGTAATAGTAGTAGTAGCAGTAGTAGTAGTAGTAATAGTAGTAGTAGCAGTAGTAGCCGCAGTATTAATAGTAGTTTTAGTGATAGTAGTAGTAGTCGCAGTAGTACTAGTAATAGTAATACTAGCATTAGTAGTAATAGTAGTAGTACTTGTCGCAGTAGAATTATTAGTAGCAGTAGTAGTAGACGCAATAGTAGTAGTAGTAGTAGCAGTAGTAACCGCAGTATTAATAGTAGTAGTAGTGATAGTAGCAGTAGAAGTCGCAGTAGTAATAGTGATGTTAATGATAGTAGTAGTAGTAGTCGCAGTAGTAGTAGAAGTAGCAGTAGTAGTCGCAGTAGTAATAGTAATACTAGCATTAGCAGTAGTAATGGTAGAGTTGTTGTTTCAGTAGTAGTAGTATTAATAGTAGTGATAGTAATAATAGTAGTAGTAATAATAGTAGTCGTAGATTTAGTAGTAGTAATAGTAGAGTAGTGGTAGTCGCAATAGTTGTCTTAGGAGTAATAGTAGTAGTAAAGATTGTAGTAGTAATAGTCGCAGCAGTAGAAGTAGTATTAGTCGCGTAGTAGT
This sequence comes from Sinotaia quadrata, assembly GCA_028829895.1. Classification (NCBI taxonomy): domain Eukaryota; kingdom Metazoa; phylum Mollusca; class Gastropoda; order Architaenioglossa; family Viviparidae; genus Sinotaia; species Sinotaia quadrata. The sequence goes on along the minus strand of CM054183.1, from coordinate 36,784,523 downwards.
AGTTTGCAGTAGTATTAGTATTAGTAGTAGCAGTAGTAATAATAGTAATAGTACTAGCAGTAATAGTCGCAGCAGTAAATAGTAGTAGTAATCGCATTAGTGGTAGTAATAGCAGTAGTATTCGCAGTAGTAATTGAAATAGGAGTACTCGCAGTAGTAATTGTAGTAGGAGTAGTCACATTAGTAGTAGTTTAGTAGTAATTGTAGTAGGAGGAGTCACATTAGTAGCAGAGTAGTCGCATTAGTAGTAGTAGTGGTATAACTAGTAAAAGAAGCAGCAATAGTAGTCGCAGTAGTAATAGAAGTAGCAGTCGCAGTAGTAATGTAGTAGTAGTCACTGTAGTAATGTAGTAGTAGTAGTAGTAGTAGTCGTAGCAATAGTGATAGTAGTATTAGTATATATGTGCTCAGTGGCGAACAGAGTAAGCAAAGAGCTATCCACTGATATTGGACAACCTCGCTATCTAGTGGCTGCTATCTACTCTGACCCTCGCATGAGGAGATATATAAAGAAGGTTACGAGGACTATTCTTGGAGAAACACGTGACGTATTTCACTTCGAACATCAATGTAAGTTCCATTGGTAGGCATACTACAATTATTGAGTGTTCCTGTCAAATTCATGATTAGGAGCTTTGACTCTTCTTACCAGATCTACACACATCAGCTTACTATTTTTCCACCCCCCGAAACACACACACACACACACACAAACACACACACACACACACACACACACACACACACACACTTCGCTATTTAAAATAATAATAAACTATTATGATTCACTAGAGACATTTTATCAGATCCAACCTTGTCTTGACAATAATTCATGTTTCACGATATATGAAATTTCAGTAACAATCGTTCAGAAATGTTCATCCTTTCTCTTATAAACTTCCAACTAATCTTAATTTGAAATGTTCCATCCAAAATCTTCCCTTCCCAACCTTACCCCTCCCTGCCGGGCATAGGAATACAACTCTTTCTTGTGGTTGTAGCATTTTGGATGCCATAGCGCCAGTCCTGACGTCATACATTCTTGCGTATGTCCATATTTTATTAAACCTGATATTGTCTAGTCTCTTTTGACAAAGGTCCTTGACCATAATGGCGTTAGCGAACTAATTCCCAGGGTTACAAGTTTCATTCATGTCAAATATTTATTAGAATTAATAAAAACAACTTTTCTTTTCTCTTCTACGACACTTCATGTATATTTTTCAATATCGTTCCAATAATGTGTAATTAATTTTTATTAACCTTTGTCTCAGTACCACTATATTTCATTTCACCGTATGTAGACAATGCTTGTCGTTTTTCAGTGCTACTTTTCATTGGTTCAGGTCTTACTGAAAAGGACAAGGCAAAATAACAAACGCACCAGACCATAAAATCATAAGGCACACCACATATTCTGATCTAGAAACAGTTCTTCTTTCGTATCCTGTACATAAGTATGCAAATCTTATCAAGAGTCATAATTCTTCCCTTGTGACCCTGTTGGATGTACAAATCTGTTTGCCTGAATGAAGTTCGCTTCACCACTCACAGCACAGGGAAGTGCAACATTATTTTTAATGAGCAACATGCTGCAGATAAACTATTCCTTATGCTTCCTGCTTCAAACAGAATTTCTGAGACACTTATGCAGCATCAAAACAGCTCTAACCTCAGCAGACCAATAGGCGACTCACTGCATCACCCAACATCAAGCTTTGATTCACTATTCTGTCTTCCTAGCGTCTCTCTTCATTCTCTCTCACACACACACCACATACACACGCGTGCGAGCACACACACACACACACACATCAAAACCCCTCCCCAGATACCAAGTAAGAATTCTAATAACGCTGAAAATGGACGTTACGAAACAGCCAACACTGGCTGCCAACCCACCTTTACCTAAAGTAAATGCTATTTGTGTCAGCCATTATAATTTGCAACCATTGGAAACCCGGGTTCAATTTTCGATCACTTTCTACCAGTGTATCCCTCATACCTGTAAGGGCGGCATGACCTTGATCGAAGATGCACCTGCAGCACCCACTGTCTTCAGACAATTGATGTCAAAGAAACCCTTTAATTATCTCTAATTCTCTCTTGATACATTTTTCTTTTCTTTATTGATATGCTCGTCCTTCCTGTGGTGTCCATTAACTATTGCAAAAGTTCAGAATGTCTAAAAACACTTCTGCAAAGGATTATTTTTGGAGTTCTCCGATTGGATTGTCACCGACTGTGTGTTCTCCTGGCTCCGATATCTTTCTATTTAGCAGTAGAAACAAGGAAGTAATGGCGTCCTTTGTTGTGTATCTTTGATCCGCCTATATTGCGAAATAGGTTTGTGTGGCGGAGTACATTTGCGTAACACTATTTCTAGACATAATTGTTATATAAATTGTTAAAGAGTCCCGGCCTTGGGCACTTCTTATGATGGTAATTTTTGTAAGTAAATAACTCGAGAATATGCTAGAAAATTGTTGACGGAATCCAAACCAGTCCACCTATATGAGTAGTTTTTATGGCTAACAGCCTCACACTTGTTCATATCAATTTCATCGAATGGGGATGAATCGAAAGTTTCTTTGTTGAAGAAGTACCTATTCTAATCACTTTGAATTTGAACATGACTCGAGTGTGGTCATAAAACGATCGTTAGTTCATGGTATGTTAACTGACTGACAAAGGAAGAATGGACTTAGAATATTTCGTACGTATTTGCTATTGATTTATGATTTGAATTAAAGAATGCTTATGTAATTGAACCTTATTTCTATGTTCATTAATTTGACTACATTTTACATTTTACTTGCGAATTTTTATCTATGCTATATTTCTTATGCTGTGTGTGTATCGGGCTAACGAAATTGTTGCAGGATTTGTAAGTTAATAATGTTTGTAAGATAGAAAATAGTTTAGAGATGAAATTTAGTGCTGCCATAATTTGACTTTTGTAGAGGAGCAGCCCTTTTTGTTTTGCTTTAGTCACATCATGCTATGGGGATTAATCGACTGCTTATATCTATGCTAAGATAAGCTGAACAATTGTTCAGGGTTAATTGAACATTGTTGTCAAGTGATGTAAATGCCAATGCTCTGTTGATTTTAGTCATATGTTGCATATTTGATGGTTGATTAACAAATTTATTGTTAAATTTATTGACCTTCTTACACATATAGATAACCGTATGTTGGAAAGGAAAGTGGGTGGATAGGGGCTCGTTAAATATAGATTAAAAACGGATTTGTCTTCTCCTTTAGTAAGACGTTTTCCATCTACGGAAATATATTGTGTGACTGTAAATGTTTGTCTTTAATGTTGTGAGAGAAAACGTTTACAATGCGCGCATATCCGCCAAGTGAGTGAGACGAGTGGTGTCTTCTGGAGAATTATTAACATAAATTATGATTCTCATCACTTGTAATTAATTATTGGTGATTAATTAATAATAATAATCATAACCATTAACTGGGGGGGGGGGGAGGCATCACAGTTTGATTGTCACGTGTGCTCTTCTCGCAGGTGTTTGTGCTCGTCATTTGATACACACACCAACATTCCCGTGGTTCAAATTGAATTATGTGGTACAATCTGTCATTTTATATGGCTATTATTTTCTACCAAGGTTCACCCACCTACAGTGAACTGCCTCTGGATATCAGACTCAAAGAGAAAATTGCTGCTGTCAAAAAGGTTCTCAAGTCATCTCGGTGTTAGTGTCAAGATCAATTCTTTCAGTTTGACATTTTAAAAATAATTTATTTTCACTTGTAAATTCGTAAATGCATACTTGTCAAGTAATTATTGCCTCATAACTATACTTGCTTCTTTTTTCTATTTCGTTTTTCACATTTTTAAAAATTACTTCTTAAATAGTGTCATGTGCTTATGGGTATCTGCTTTAATGGCACATTTTGTTACGCCCTTTATCGCGTGAGTGATTGTTAGCTTATATTTATTTTGTTACGCCAAGCATCACTTGACTGATTGTCTGCTTATATATTTATTTTTATTTCGCCCAAAATCACGTTATTAAATGTCAACTGATATTACTTCTTTTTTAACACCATTAATGTCGTCAGAGATTTACTCCTCCAATAAGATTAAGCACTCTTCGATGTGTGTTTCTTATTAATTAATTATCATTATGTCAATTTTTTACGTAGCAATTAGCACGCAGAGACTCCCAGGCAACATATAAAATCCTTTTCTAAAAATTACATTGCGCAGTATTACTTCTAATCAAAGTATTACTTCTCACCAAATTATGACATTAAGCAAAGTGTTACCTCTCAGCAAAGAATGTTTTTTCAGCAAAGAATTAAATTAAAGAATGACATTAAGCAAAGAACGACATTCAGCAAAATATTACTTCTCAGGAAAGAATTACATTAAGCAAATAATGACTTTTCAGCAAACAATGATTTTTCAGCAAAGAATAACATTAAAGAATTTTCAGCACAGTTTGACATTATGTAAAGAACAACTTTACAACAAAGTCTGACATTACGCAAACTACTCACTCAATTGGAACTGGTTTGGATTGCGTTATCAATTTTCTAGCATATTCTCAACTCGAATTGTTTAGTCCAACTCTGACACAAAAAAATACCATCATAAGGAGTGTCCAAGGACGAATCACTTTGATAATTTAACAATTTATATAACAAGTCTAGAAATAGTGGTAGGCACATTTACTCCGCCACAAATATTTGTCGTGGTTTCTGCCAGTTCCTTCCAATAGTTCTAAGGAATTAATTTTAGAGTGAGGAGCGCTCTCGTCACAAATTGCAGTTGTAGTAGTAATTTATGGAGCTAATGTAAAGGTGATTATTAGTTATAGCAGTACTATAGTGGTAACAGTAGCAAAATCAGTATTTTTAAATAAATAAATTAAAACTATATTGCGTTCAGACTAGATAATTCACGTGAACTGATAACTAGCCAAGTATAAATATGAATTTGCTAGATGGAATTAGATAAATGCATACACATTTTCCCAATTTCTTCAGGAAACTCATGATATGAGCATTTGCAATTAGATAAGTGGGCCATATATGATATTATAACTATACATTAATTTTCTTTTATAAAAAATATTATTTAAATGTCATCCTAAAAGCCTAACATTTCTGTGTTTACACTGGTCGATGATTGCAGACAGACCAGATAATAATGTTTTGAACTAGAATTCCAAAGACATTTGAGTATTAGAATATTACAGACTTACTTGAAGTAAGTTTGCCAAAGCTTTTTGAACCTCATCATTTATACGTACGTCGCATTTTGCTTTGTTGACCTTGAAATATCAGCAGGAATTCTAATTTACTGACCCTTAGCATTCTCGTTTTAATACGTTTAAAAGTACCCTATACACTCGATTTGGCAACCAGCCAAATTTTGTTCATGTTCCATCTACTTAACTGTATATGTATAGTCAAGTGAAACACTTATAGGATAAGGTTTCTGGATACAGATTTATTCAAGTTGTACTAAATACTTATCAATATTTAATCAATGTGCGTGTGTGTAAACATTGTAATATATTAACACATAATGCAAGAGAGAGAGAGAAAAGCAATTTTCTTCTTTATTATCTGCTCCTTCAAGAACTTTCTTAATATTCATATTGATATATACGTTTTGAGTCACATGTCATCAAAATGTTTAACAGTATTCCAGAATGTGTTGCTGTTGACGTAATAAATAAAAGTAAGATACGACAATAGTTCCTAATGACGTAATAAATAATGATGTAATAAATAAAAGTAAGATACGACAATAGTTCCTAATGACGTAATAAATAATGATGTAATAAATAAAAGTAAGATACGACAATAGTCCCTAATGACGTAATAAATAATGATGTAATAAATAAAAGTAAAATACGACAATAGTTCCTAATGACGTAATAAATAATGATGTAATAAATAAAAGTAAAATACGACAATAGTTCCTAATGACGTAATAAATAAAATTAAGATACGACAATAGTTCCTAATGACGTAATAAATAATGACGTAAAAGATAAAAGTAAGATACGACAATACTTCCTAATGACGTAATAAATAAAAGTAAGATAGACAATAGTTCCTAACGACGTAATAAATAAAAGTAAGATAGACAATAGTTCCTAAGGACCTAATAAATAAAAGTAAGATAGACAAAGTTCCTAATGACGTAACAAATAAAAGTAAGATCCGACAATAGTTCCTAATGAAATACAGCATTTGTGCTGTCATCTTAGCAATTTACTTTAGTTCAGAATTCCTGATTTCCAGCATTGCACTCAAAGAACACACAGCCACGTACATAGGTTCACTTTTTACCCTGTTGAGTTGCCCGTTTATGTTAACGTATTTTTATTCAAGAGCAAATCTTTAACTCATTACTCAACACGTTGTGTGGAAGATGGATAATCCAGATTGATACTCCGAGACACGAACGAATAGAGAGTGCGGTGGATTTGTGCACGGTCCACCGTGATGGATGACCGTTGTTTGTGTTTTTTCATTGACGTCGGCGTCATTGATTGAGCGCAATGAAGTCAGCAGTCTTTTCAGTCTGTGCCACTCTCATCGAACTCACCTCATCTGTGACGTCACACGATTAAAATCACACAAGCAAAACATCATTCAAACCTTCGTTTTGTACCATGTCTTCGCTCGTGTCGTCACGTGTCAAGACACGTAAGTCAAAGAATGTATTAGACTGGAATTGGACAGTCCTTTGAAATGGCAGGATTTTGTTTGCTGTTGTTTTATTTTTGTTACATGTTTATGGTTTGATCGGTTAGTCTAATGGATTTAGCAAACGTGTGTTGTTTAATGCTGGCCATTCTTACCGTTTGCGACAGCTCGTTCCTACGCCTGGAATGCACTAAACCACAAAAGTCTTCTTAAGGTGAGCCTTACAAAATATTATAAAGAGTATGCAGCCAATATTAAAGGGAAGCTGACTTTTATGTTCTATATATTTGTTTATGTATTTATTGCTTGCTTATGTACTCGCGTATATTCACTATTTTTTCTAGTTCATTCATTTAAGCGTTTTCCTTCCTATACTGTGAAAGATCGTCATCCGAAAAGGGTAGAGTCAGTTTGGGTATAGGACGTATCATCGCACGTAACCGTTACTGGTATTTTATTTTTTTAACACCTATAATGGTTACCTCTCTTATGTACGTCACGTTTACTATGTGCAAAGCATAAGTGAGTCCACTGAGAGAGTAAATGAACAATTAAGGCAAATGGATGAATGAGTGAATGAATTGACGAACAGACAGACGGGCGGATGGATGGATGGATGGATGGAGGGAAGTATATTTTCCAAAATGGCGGAATGCCCCAATCAGGCGTCCTCAAGTTTCATACCGTCTAGAAGATCTAAAGCAATTAAATTAAATAAAACCCCATCTTCTGATCTTCATAGTCACTGGTTTGAATCTTACGAGATCTTGTTTGTGCAACCGGTCGCGAACATAGGCACATTTGCATATTAATATCAGTAGACACAAGGCTTAGAAACAAAACATTGAAAAGTAAGCCAAAGAGACAAAGACAGAGAAATAGTGTGGAAGTTCGCTTAAACTCCTTCAAATTAACCCGTTCGCCGTCTTTGGTACATATGCTATACCACAAAAACGGGTCACTATTTATAGTTAACCTATTTATCATCTGCTATTCCCTTCCCTACTGCTGTGGCGAAAAGGGATATGATTGTCAACTGAATTTGCTTTATTTGTAAAGTTTACTTCATTTATTGTTACTGATTTCAAAGGCGAACACAGACGCGTTGGGAACTATTGCATTTTGAAACGAAGGCATATAAAGATGCGATGATATATCAGGAGGCGGCTAAAGACACTGAGGATGGGAAGGTTCCAGCCTTCCAGATGAGGTGGGGTTTTTTTGCGCAATTTTGTCGATGTCGGTCCCCTCTTTCGATTTCCATCTGTCAAGAGCTTTGGTTGTACACGGTCGCCTCATTCACTACTCGGAAAACTAAGTCACCATGACTCAGAGCTTGGTCTTCAGTCAACAGGAAAAACTAAGTCACCTTGACTCAGTGCTTGGTCTTCAGTCAACAGGAAAAACTAAGTCACCTTGACTCAGTGCTTGGTCTTCAGTCAACAGGAAAAACAATTTCGAGAGATTGTGTCAGATGGGAAACTCTTGCATTGCATTGCAGACAGTCAACGGTGTTCGCCCAAGAATGGTTGGCTCTTGCGTCGACTGGAACCAACATGGTTTTAACAAAAGTGCTGTTGTCAGATGTGTCCATATTGCAAATAGGAAAAGAATAGAATTGCGTCTTCGTCTCCAGGTGGAAGGGGTTTCACTACACTGCATGCAAAGGCATCCGAGCGAGCGATTTCCGTAAGTATGCCTATCTCAATGAAACAAAACGTAGTTTGAAATAATTCCCATGTGGTACCAGTTATGGCCGTTATTTTTGCTGTATTGAAATTCTTAAGAAGACGTCCTCTGTACTTCCTGAGTCTGGAATAAAGTCCTAGGGCTAGGCTTGCAGGTACTGGAATTAAGAAATTTGGCTTTAGGTGATTGAAGGTATTACTTTTAGTATGAATGACGGAACAAAATTATTAAATGAGTTTCCACCTCCATTTCATAGTTGTTGTGCTAAGTCCGTACAGTTCACAATTTTCAAAAGTACAAAATGCTATGCATAAAAAGAAAATTATATCAACCTTATTGTGACATCGCCTTGACTTTAATACGCCAGGACTTGATTAGAAAATAATTGAAAATTTCTCCTCCCCCCCCCCCCGCTTTCCATCTACTCTGCCTGCGCGTTGTCTCAGTTGATAAGCCATTATCACTTGGCCCTTTCCCTTGTATGCAAACGCGATTATCTGTCATGCGCACTAGACCAGCTATGGCAGTATGATGTGCACTAACTGAGAAGATGGGTCATTCAACCAGACGAATTTGCCCTCAACGCTTTCAGCTTGGAAAGGTCGATTAGCAGATGGATAGTAATGATTTATGGCTGGGAGTTAACCCATGTACTTTTACAACCTGTATGTCGTCATGTTGTTTGTCAGTTTAGCGCTACAGCAAGAATTATCTCCCTTGCTATCTTGAATTTGTCGAAAGATGTTTACGTTTTCAACTTTCTTGAATTGTAAATTTACCTTTTTTCTTGGATTTTATAGAATGTTATTCTAAATCAACGAGATCACCTTCATGTATATCTCCGTCTCATTTTCTCGTTCTCTCTCCAACTCTATCTTTTCATATGCATGCTATTCCTCTAATAATTCACCTCTTCGCTTATCCATTCACCCGTCTAAATGGCCTACCACCGTAAGCATGAATAGTCTTACCCGCGAGACAGAGAACACAAAATCTAGAATTTTACGGTACAGTAAACAACACTGAATTAACTGTAATGTGCCAGAAAATAGTAAAACATGCTAATAAAGTGTCATTTTATAAAAATAACAACCAACTGATAATAGACCTCCATCTCTCTCTCCATATATATATAAACCAAAATCCAAATAATACATTCAGAAATATTAAATACAAGAACAAAAATACATCAGTCAGATATCAATTACTTGGAGGAAAACGCATTAAGCAACAATTGTTTGTCGAGACGTATTCAGGAAATTATCCGAACATTTCTGTTTTTTCTTGGAATACCTTTACCGGAAATTTAAATATCTTTGCGAAATATTTTACGACGCTTATTAAAAGCATCATGATAAAAAAGCAGTAACATTAAGCAATTGAAAGCAAAAGAAAACAAAAATAACGTGATTCGAATCATTTATTTTCTTGTTTAGAAAGATTAATTTAAAACTGTCAATTTGCTTAACGAGTGGAGGGTCCAACAAACAGAAGAATAAATCTCAAAGGAGTTTGTGTATTTGTACAACTGTGAGAGTGTGTTTGTTGGTGTGTACTTTTGAATGTATGTATGTGAGTTTGTGTATGCATGTGTGAGGGCGTTTGCATTTATGTGTGCGCGTGAGAGAGAGAGAATAGGAAACAAAAGATAAGAAAAAGAAATAAACGATTGGGAGATAGACTGAGGCAGGAAAAATATAAGAATATATAAGAAGGGAGAGAGGGGGAGGGAGAGAGAGAACAGAGTGAAGGAGAAGAGAAGGAAAGCGAGGGGGAGAGGAGAACATGTGGAGAAAGTGAAAGAAAACAGGAATAAACAAGAGAAAAGAGATAAAGAAGAAGCTACAAAAACAAAAGTAAAAACACTTGAGAACGACAATGAGATAAATAAAGAAGGATTGAAAGTGCTACCGTAAGTGCATCATTAACCCGAAAGTGAATTTAGAAAGCACTCAGTGAACACAAACGGAATTTTCTAGATATTGTCGAACCAAGAATCCATTATATAAAGTTAATATTCTTCTCTAATGAAACCTCATTCACCCATATCTTACGGACTTGAAATTTACTGAAATAAATATTTCTGCATCGTTGCTCTAACATCGTCCTAATTATTCTTGTACAACAAAAATTTCTCAATATGTTCGATAGGGTGACGCTAGTTACAAGTGACCCAATCCATCCTTGAATACCCTAAAACGTGTGGATTATTTTATAAAGACAGTAGAACATGAGACCCTAAGTTTGCCTAATTGAGATATGTAGACATCGACACAATAAAGATCCATTTTAAAATTTCAATATTGATTGAGTTCTATCTTTTGGACGAAGGAAACTTCCACTGACAAATCCAGTATCCTGAGTTACATGAATGTATTATCATGCAGTACATATAAAATATCTTGAGTGAGCTTGCCGTAGGCTAAGGTTATTAACACTGGTTGCATATGAATGTAAGAATGCAGATATATTTGTTGGTGTTTTAAATAATATTAGCATAAATGAAATGGTTCACCATTAGCAAACTACGTTTCATTATTTACACATGAAGATATACAACTTATTAAATATATAAATAATACAAAGCTGAATAAAATAGCAGATACAACTTATTAAATATATAAATAATACAAAGCTCAATAAAATAGCATACGGAAATTAATTTTTAACCACATTAACAAAATAGCACACTTTAAACAAAATAAAGCCATGTATTTACAAAATCAAAATGATTATTGTCTTAAAGAAATGTTGCTTGAATGAATCATGTGCGAAAGTAGTACATATTTAATAAACTATTTACAGAAGTTTCAATAGAAAAAAACAAATTAGTAGGAATAAATATTGTGACGCCAATGGAACCTAGTTAATGGTTATGATTATTATTATTTAATTAATTGTCCAGAACTACTTACAAGTGAAGAGAATCTTACTTTATGTTATAAATAATTCTCCAGCAGACACCACTCATGTATATCACTTGGCAGATTTCTGACGCTGTAAATGTTTTATTTCTTCCACAATATTAAAGACAAACATTTACCGCCACAGAATATTTCGGTAGGTGGAAAACTTCTTACTAAAGGAGAATATAAATCCGTCTTTCATTCTATATTTAAGCAGCCCCCATCCACCACGTACTTCTCCAAAATACAGTTATCAGTATGTGTAAAACGGTCAATAAATTTAACAATAAATTTATTAAATCAACAATCATACATACATTTAACAAATACAGTGAAAAAGATTGCATGAAATCAATATTTCCACTAAACAACATTCGAATAATTTTAATACATATACAGTCTTATATCCTAAAACAAAGTTCAACAGATTAGTGTCAATACAAATCACAAGATAGTTCGTATCAGAAAACAGAACTGGACTTTTTAGAGATAAGTGATATAGTTTATACATACACTAGTCTAGGCAAAGATGCAATAGTCTTTACGATTGCCTTTCATAACAAAGTCACAAGTTTATTGTTTACTTTATTATTGTCAGCTCCAAGTGTTTCTCTTCTCCTGTTGTAAAACACTGACTAGCCACTATTCTCTTGAGGACATCTTGTGTTCTACCTTATTAGCTCCTTCAGGCAGAACAACAATTGTAGCAATTTCCAGGAAATTTCTTGTACCAGAAATTGCTTGATATAGTCAGCATACATTACCATCATACATCAGTGGAGGGCACTTACACTTACACACTGCAGTAGATACTTCTCGTGTCTTCCATGGTCGTAGTTATTTATTATCAGTAAACCAGGAGATTCATGTAAAACAAGGAAAGTCTGTTTATTCCCTGTAAATTATAATCCAGGAACAAATGCTAAGTTTCCAGTTTATTCATCTTTAACTCCATTCTCTCTTCTCAACTTACAGTTTCCTGCAACAGTATTTATTAGCATGATATACCCACACAGCATAATAAATGCAGCATATCAGTTTTACGAGCACATTCACTAGAAAAATGCCAAGTGTTTAGCATAATATATACGAGCATCATAGTTCAAACGTTTGTAGAAATAATAATCTACTCACATAATACATCTTTATATAAAACACAAGAGTAACATATCAATAGCAAAATGCATGAAATATTTCTAAGTGTTCTTTCTCAATCAGTCAGTTAACTCACCATTGAGCTAACGATCGCCTTTCATGACTGGACCTCTTGCCACTCCAGATTCAAAGTGATTAGACAGTAGAATTCTCACAGTGTTTAAACGTTTATCTCATTGGCTGGTCCTGTTCTCGTAAATCCTAACCATTGGATAATACAAATTACTCATCCAGTTTGAACTGGTTTGGACTGCATCAGCGATTCCTAGCCTACGATCCACCTCCACCTCAACTTTGACAAAAATATCATCATAAGGAGTGCCAAGGTCAGGTCACTTGGGCAATTTAACAATTATATAACAGTTCAATCTAAAAATAGGGATAGTCAAATTTGCTCAGATAGATAGATAGATAGACAGATAGATAGATAGATAGATAGATAGATAGATAGATAGATAGATAGACAGATAGATAGATAGATAGATAGATAGATAGATAGATAGATAGATAGATAGATAGATAGATAGATAGATAGATAGATAGATAGATAGATAGATAGATAGATAGATAGATAGATAGATAGATACATACATACATACATTACATACATACTCCCTGCCTTCATCAGACTCTTTCCATTGCCTGAGAATTTTAAGCCAAATACTTCTGCTCGAATTGCTGACGCGATTCAATAAACATGATTTCTGCTGTGATTCTGCAGGAGAATGATCTGTCTTATCCAGGGGGAAAAGAAGAATGATGATTGCTGGGGTCTCCAAGGAAAGATTAAACCTCTTCCAGAGGTGCTACAGTTCTAAGTTACACTGATAATTGCAGTTCTGCAGTTAAACAACTCCATCCATTATTTCTCAGGCCACAGGGAAATCTTGCACCTCATCATCGCATCTGCCAAGTCAAAGAAATGTACTCGCAAAGTATTTTTTGCTTTGGTGTGGTTCTTGCCTAGTCAAATTAAGATTTTGTCAGTAACAAAAGAATATTTCTATTTAGTATTACCTACCTACATAAGTATCTGTCAATTTATTAACCTCTAACTAGCTAAATTTATCACCGAAGTTTTGTTTCCAGATAGGTGGTCAGATAGATAGATAGATAGATAGATAGATAGATAGATAGATAGATAGATAGATAGATAGATAGATAGATAGATAGATAGATACACAGATACATATATACATGTATAACAACGTATACACTACAATATATAAAATCAAGTTAATAGATATAGATTTATCATAGAATGAGAGTGGAATTTTACAGAGATAAGTATAGACACAACCTTTCCAATGATGGTAGCTGTCACTAGTATTTGTTCACAATCATATGGTTTGCAACAAGAAACCTTCTTTCTTATTGAATGATGGTCCAATGTACAACTTCTATGCACATTACACAACTGTTCCAGAATTTTCAATGTGCTCGTGAAGCACACCATGGGGAATCATCTATAACTTTGTATGCACAATACAATCACATCACGAAGACTGTTTCAAAGTCTTCATGCGCACTATCCAAGCACATCACATGGAATGTTTAAAAATCTTCGTGAATTCTTGAGACCAAACTCAAACCTCAATTTCTGTCATATTGGCTCTCAAGCAGAATTCACAAGAATCAACTTAGATCAACATGTTTACTGATGTTTATGTAATCAGGTAGAGTAAAGTAATCATTGCAGTCAAATGTGGATACAAGGTTATAAAATATCAAACATATAAAAAGTCTCAAAAGGTATGCTCCTTCTGCAAAAGTCAAATTAAGAGCATTGCTAAGTCTCGTGCATATTTCATCTCTAAACTCTTTTCACTCTTCAACATGTTCTTAACTTACAAGTCCTGCAACAATATTTATTAGCCCAATACAAACATAGCACAAAAAATATAGTAATGATCAAAATTAACAAGCAAAATGTGCAGTGTAATAAAATTAGTAAACATAGAAATAATGTGATCACTGTCTCTGGACTGCCTTTCCTCATCAAATCAATAAGTGGCTGGATGATAGTCTGTTTGAATGGAAGTTGTAAGTGAAAGCTATTAAATCTTAGCCACACGCAGGAAGTAACTATTAACAGTGGCACACCATGTTGTGAATCAGTAGTTGTGGAAAATACCTCAACTCATGGGTCAAGGTGTGTTGTAGATGTCACATGACAAAGGTGATAATGTAGATAAAAAAAAATCAAACTTAAATTCTTCTCAACTATCATAGCTACAGCCAGAAGGGAGTCCAGTCTATTGAAGATCATAAAATGATGTGTTCATGTATAGATCAAATGGCTCTGAAAAAAGTATGTGATTTCTGTAATGGAATTCAGGAATTGTTGATAGTGTTTCTTTAACTATTTGTTTTAGCAGAAACAAAAAGGTATTATATTTGCTCCAGTATTATGTGTGAGAGAATATAATTTTGAAAACTTTCGTGTGTGTGATATGATGATTGTATACTGTAATAATATTAAGAAGAATAGTATGTACATTTTAAAATATATGATTCTTTTCAGTTAGTGAACTTTGTCAGTCAGAGAGATTTACCTCTGATAGAGGTTCATAGGCAATTATATGTGACAAAACATTTATGACTGCATTGTTAATTACATGGTTTTATTCTTTGTTTGCTCATTCTTCCTATTTTTAGTTGTTGGTTGTGTTATGGACACCCCCCCCCCCGTTCTTTTGATTAGTACAGTCTGGTATTAAATACGACTTATCACAAAGCAGCCATAAAATATGTATTGATCAAAATGACGTTCCCCCCTTCCTCCACTGCCCTCTTCACTCTAGAAGTAAATTAATAAACATGATTCATCACCATCAACTAAGTCCTAAAAGTTAAGGCTGATGTTTTTCAACTTGTCGTCTGAAGAATGTGTTGATAAAACCGACTTTAGCATTGTAATTTATGCCAAGGAAGTACAGATGGAGGTGAGGTTTTTCTCACCCCAAACCCCACCCATTCCATCTTCTTGAATGTAGAATATGCTGATAAATATACAACAACATCGGGAAGTTCGCCCAAATAAATTGCCCTATAGTTAAAGATGAAGGTTCCGCTGTACCTTCCTACTCCAACCATCTTTGCAAAATAAGCATCTGATACTCATAAGACCACATCGGGACTTTTGTACTGAATGTAACAAATCTTTATTAGCATCTCATACTCCTAAGACCGCATCGGGACTTTTGTACTGAATGTAACAATTCTTTATAAGCATCTGATACTCATAAGACTGCATCGGGACTTATGTACTGAATGTAACAATTCTTTATAAGGTGGACTATCCACGACTGTACATTTTGATAAACTTACGACTGCTATAATTACTAAGATGTGGTCCCTGAATGAAGTACAGCTAAAGATACAATATTTTCCTCCTGTCCCGACTGCAGAATAGGGCAATAAATATAAGACCAGGCCAAATCCGGAAACCCAACAAACTGACCTTTACCTATTAGCGTCACTGAAAGGCTTTAGGGCAGCAAGTCCTGATAACACTTTAGCCCTGCCAAAGATTCATATTTTGCTTAAGTCGTGTCCGTAGTCAAGGGCTATGTTAGCTGAAAGAATATCGGGTCTGAAACGAGGGAGCCCATGCCAGAGTGCAACGCTTGATTCCGAGAGCAGTACTAATCTGTTTGATTTATTTTGCCGATGAGTCCCTGCATCGTTCATCGATTTTATTTGATCTTTATTTTTATCAAGGAGATCTTGCATCGTTCATCGATTTTATCTGATCTTTATTTTACCCTATATCAGTTAATTTGTTTCTATCGAGGAATCGCTGTTATTGCGTGCCTTTGTATTTGTGGAAATATTCTATGCCTTCCATTATTCCTTTGAATTTTGTGACTTTGTATTTGTGGAAATGTTCTATGCCTTCCATTATTCCTTTGAATTTTGTGACTTTGTATTTGTGGAAATGTTCTATGCCTTCCATTATTCCTTTGAATTTTGTGACTTTGTATTTGTGGAAATGTTCTATGCCTTCCATTATTCCTTTGAATTTTGTGACTTTGTGAACTCCTCTCATATTGTTGAAGGAGGGCATACTTAGGACTCAGACAGATCTTCGTTGTGCGCATGTGTTCGAGTATTATTCGATCCGCGGTCTTTTTTTGTGACTGTGTGGACGGACCCATGTGGGACTCCGTCTGAAGGTGAACCAAATTTTGTCTGTATTCCGTCTCAAAATATTATTTGAAATCTCATTTCTTATAAACCAGGAAAAAAAATGACTGCATTTATAAATTTTATTATGTCCTCTATACCTAATAACTTTAGGAGAAACATAAACCTCTACCTCTCTCTCTCTCTCTCTCTCTCTCTCTCTCTCTCTCTCTCTCTCTCTCTCTCTCTCTTAAATGTATTGTCAATGATGAGCTTTTACAACTGCTATATAAAATTACTTTCTTGATTCACTTGATATTGTGTCTTTTTCTATGCTTGATTTAACTTATAATCCCACGATCGTGTATATTATTGGGGAACGGCAATTCGCATGGGTCTAAAGAGGGTGAACAAACATATACTATTCTTCACAAAAATCTAGCAGTGCGTTTGAAATATTCGACCTTTCAACTTAGTTTAGGGGTTGCGTATGATGGCCGGTATCTGATTTCTATTTCCTAATTAACAAAGTTAATCAGGTACCTATCAGATAATACCGTAAGAGTCATGAAAGGGCTGGCCTGAGATTGGTCTTTTTGGTACGACCTGCATTTGCCTCAATAATAATCATTATTATTAAGATACAACAGAACTGATAAACTAATTAGGGTGGGGTGGCCATCACGCATTGATTATAAAGATTTTCTCCCACCCACCTACCCTTACCCAAATATAGAATGTTTTACGTGACTTCGGGAAATCAGTTAACGAATTAATTCTTAGTCACGTGACTAAATTAAATTAAATTAAATTGCACAATTCAGCAATTTATAAATCCAGTTTTAACTCTTTGTTTAAAAAAATACACACAACAATAAAACTATTTTACCGTTCTTCCAGGTTTGTTTGTAAGTTTTGGGGTTAGTAGATAAAGCATCTCTTATTGGTTCCGTAGGGGCACGTATAAGCATCTCCTAGTCACGTGACATGAAGCGTGGTAAGTGTCATATCAATGTTGACTGATGGTGTTCATATGAAACACGACTTTCAGCGCTAGTGCGTTGACGCAAAGACAGAGATGAATTAGTTCCATAATCTCTTCTACGAATTTACAGTCCACAGAAGAATTCACAGATTTGCTCTGTTGTGCTGCTGATAGATATCTCGTATCTCTGAGACAAATAATCAATATTGAACTGTTTATTGTTGTATTAATGGTTTTATATCTCGAATTATTCAGTAATATCGGCTGCTATATGTTTATTCTGTAATCCGTATTTAATATTGTTCGCACATTTGGGGACAATATATCTTCTAATCAATTCCTGCGTACTTAGCCTAGGTTAGCTAATATTGGTTCGTCGCTTTCGTAACCTGTTTTATTAATCTATTCTTCCTATTTTTCGCTGAATGCTTTGATAGCCTGCATAATTATTTTTTCATTTCTTGTGACAAGTTGGTTCTTAATCATTATTTATTTTCTTTGAAGCTTGAGCATCTTAATCATTGCTTACCTTCTTTGACAGCCTGGGTATCTTAATCAATGTTTGGCTATTTTGACAACCTGAGTTACGTAATCACTGTTTACCTTCTTTGACAACCTGGGTATCTTAATCGATGTTTGGCTATTTTGACAACCTGAGTTACGTAATCACTGTTTGTCTACTTTGACAGTTTGGGTATCTTAATCACAGCTTGCCTTCTTTCACAGTCTGGGTATCTTAATCATCTTTATCTTCTTTTGACAGCCTGGGTATATTAATCAATGCTTACCTGTTTTGACAATTTGGGAAATTTAATCAATGCTTACCTGTTTTGACAATTTGGGAATTTTAATCAATGCTTACCTGTTTTGACAATTTGGGAATTTTAATCAATGCTTATCTGTTTTGACAATTTGGGAATTTTAATCAATGCTTATCTGTTTTGACAATTTGGGAATTTTAATCAATGCTTACGTTTTTAGAATGCATGGACGATTTTCTCACTGCCTACACATTTTGGCCGAATGACTGATAATTTACAAATTCTTGTGACATCTGAATAGCTTTAAAATTTTCCACCCTTGTAACAACCTAAACATATTCATCATTGCTTAAATGTACGGTATTATAACGGTCTGGGCAGTGTAATCATTTCGAAACGCTTTGGCAGTTTAAGTAATTTCATCAATGTACACCTCCCGTGACAGTTAAGATAGCCAAAATTTAGAACTTGTGTCCTTATTGCTCACAATGCAGAATGATATTGTAAAGATTTGCACATTTCTGCTCTTAATGCATACTTGTTTGAAGTGGCATTTGCATTTCTCCAGATTTCTCTTTCATTTGACTGGAATTTTAACTCCAACTCATGCCGGCTCCAATATTGATCAGATATTGAACCTCCAACGCGTTCTGTATCCGTCTACTGTCGCTTCCACCCAGCGCAGCAGGTCGCAACGAGAACACCACCGACCTAGTCTGCAATGACCCGCAACAACAGGTCCTAGTCAGAGCCACGCGCGCCGTTACATAAACCAATCTGTCAGCCTTCCCGCTGCCAGATTATACAGAGGGAGGCAATTTGCCGACATCTACATTGCCACCGGATGTCTGCTTAGATCAATCTTGTCAAGGTTTTTTCACCTGACTAGCAGAGAAATGGACAGCTGAAGCAGCGTCCAAAATGGTGGGCAGTAATTACGTACCTAACCTGCCATTCCGCTTGAAAGTATACGAAATATTTTTAGGTTTCGAGGGCAATCCTTGCACACCAGTAAGGGCGATTTAATTTAGTGGGAGAATGTGGAATGTCATCACTGCATACACGTCTTCATTAAACGACTGTTTTATGAACGAACTGAGTTTATTAGAGGGTTTCCTTTTTTTATTTTGTCAAAACGGCAAAATCTTTTATGGCTGTCCATGAACTTTGCTTCCTCAAGTTCGACCGTCTGATTTCTCTACTATTTGCCCCGTTCGCTGCAGGCAGTTTCGTGATTAATTTCAAACCACAGATATTTTTTAACCCTTCGCTGATCTGAGAAAGATGTTTTAGCAATCTGGCCGTCGGAAACCACAAAAAACCAGAATTATTCACACGAACAATAATTCCGTAGTCCCGATGATAAATTTATGACTTTTTGATGTGCAGCCTTGCTGCTGGCTCTTTAGTCTCCCCGACCTCAGCTCGATATGTCTGTCTGGTTCAGTCTTGGGAACCTTATCTATGCTGTTAATGATGCTGGTATGCCGCGTGTGATCTCTTAAATACAAAAGTAAGTAATTAGGCCTGACTCCTGAATTCGCAAAGAATGTTCGGCAGCAATGGACAGATCCTGTCTGAGGTCAACAACAAAAGCAACAGTTCAGCCATGTGTTTATCCAGAGAGATAAAGACATTATTGTGTATAGATGGTTTGTTAGTTTAGTATTAATAATTTCTTAATTTTTGTATTCATACATTTATTTCTTCAATCTTTAGAACCAATTCAAGACAAGCAAGTCCCAGTTTTCTTCTGAATAAAATTTACTTGTCACAAATACCAAAGGAGGCAGGCGGCACCAAATTTATGACGCCTACTGCCCCTCGAGGAGTAACTTGTCCATCACAAACAATGTCATTGTCTCCTTTCCGTCTCAGTGCTTATTTATACAGTTTATTCGTAAAATTCATTGTTTATTTCTTTCCTTAGATCATTTGTTTCATTTGTTGTCCAAACTATCATACCTCCAGTATAGCTAATTACGTGTGTTGCGTGAGCATTAAGGGCTTGTATTTTGTTAGCCCCATTTAATTTGGACTTTAGGACTCGTCTGACTGGTTTTTATACTCTCTTTTAGCTTTGAACTTCACTGCATATTTTCTTGATGTTGCAGTATCCCCAAGTATTTATTCCCACTGAAACATCTTTGATTTTTCCGATGTCAAATTTTAGGCATTTTGCTGTTTTGACCTTGCCTTTCTGGACGATAATTCTGCCACATTTCTAAACCGAATTTCATATTAATGTCCTCACTAAACATCTTGACAGTACTGATCAGTGAATTGATAATATGTACAGTTTTTCTGTGAAGCTTTAGATCGTCCATATACAGTACATGACTGATAGCATGTCCTGATTTCATTTTGTACCCTAACCATGTTTTCTGAATGACTTGACTCAGGATTTAGGCTATGCAGAAAAGCAGTGGAGAAAGGGAGTCTCCATGAAAAATTCCACATTTTATTGGTTTGTCTGCAATTTCAATAGTGTTGCATGTTGGGGTTGTTTCCAGCTTGTCATCGATACTTGTATAAAGATTTGTAGTGAAGGTGCTATTTTGTACATTTTTATTGTTTGAAGTATCCATGAATGTGGAACTGAATCATAAGCATTTTGGCAGTCAGTCCAAGATTTGTTCTTTGTTTCTTGCTATCAGTAACTTTAATTTTATTAATTGCCAATTTATCCTTTGTTTCTCTGTTTCATAGTCTAGCACCCATTTGTTCATTTGTTAATATTTTGTTTATTTTTAGTTGGAACATAAATTTATCAGAAATAATTCCTGATAATAATTTCCAGGTAGTTAATAGGCACGTGATTGGATGATAGTTGTTTGATGTTGTGACTTTCATTGAATCTTTCATAATAAGACTTGTTTTTCTTTTACCATCTAGGTTGTTAAGGTTTCTGATTTGTTTAGTTTGCTTTGCAGTTGGTCATCAATTCTAATATGTAAAGTATTAAGATGTTTTAACCAATATATTTGTACTTGATCTAAACAGAGTGCTTTCCGGTTTGCCATTTTTCTTACCTTTTTCTTAATATCTTTCTCAAAGATTGTGACGTTGCATTGTTGCGGCGTGTTTTTATAGTCGTCATCCAGTTTCTCAATCCATTTTGCTGAGACAGTATGCATTCGTGAATTGCTCCAAATGTTTTCCTAGAAGATTTTGGTGTTTATAATGTTTGGAATCTGCGGTTCTATTATGGAATATCCTTTTAATTCTTGATATATCCTTCCATGGTCAGTTTTGAATATGTTTTTTTCAGTTAGAATTGCAGACCTCTTGCTGTGATAGTAGTATTAGTAGTAGTAGTAGTCAGCCTTTTCCCATTTCTGTTGACTGTCGCCTGTGAACTTTAGTTTCGAATTAAACTGGACCGTTAACCCCATTTTCAAGACGCTAGTGTCTTATTCTCCTGCAACTGCGTACGCTGACTTACTCGATGTTTAAATGTTCGAAAAGAAACTTATTTTATGTACTAGGTCAATGACCGAAATTATGGGATTATATTATAAGCTAAAACAATGAGAAAATGATATATTATCTTCACGTGATTACAAGTTACACAAGAATTATATTTCATCATAATTTTTTAAATTACAAAAAAAGACTACTTTATGTTTTGTCGTACGTGCTGTGTCGACTCTAGTGAGGTGACTTGACTGTTTTCATCATCGTTCTTTTCATTTACTTCTTACCGTCATAACAGCCATTTTACCAAGCCGGATCTACAATTATGCCTCAGGCTCCCGAATTGCCATTGTTATCTCTGTGTGTGGCCTACTGAAAATTTAAATTTCTTTTCTTTAGAGGAAAAAAGGGAATGGGGGGGAGTACTTGCGTTCTTTCTCGTTAGTTGTAAATTCACGTTTTTCTTTTTATTGAAAAAAACTGTCAGAAAAGGGAGAATTGTATTTCTGATGTCATTTCCTGCAATATTATCTCCCATGTTTGTGAACTAACTTCACCACACATAGATTCTGGGCATCACATACAATATTCCATTCGAATACATCTCCTGTGTGGCTGATGTAACTAAAGTGACGAATATGTGGCTAATGTGACTAAAGTGACGAATATGTGGCTAATGTGATAGCACAATACCAGTTATGTTTATTTCACTGTGGTAGATGAGTACTGAACATTGAAAAGACTAAAATAAGACAAGGATGTGTCTGACTCCTCGTGACAAATAAAGTTCATCTCATAGCAGTAGCTTGACAGATAAACAAATTAATAAATTGATATCATTTCAATAGCTCGACAAATAAACAAATTAATAAGTTAATATCATAACAATCGCTCGACAAATAAACAAATTGATAGGTTGATCTCATATCAGTAGCTTGACAGATAAACTAATTAATAATCATGCATTCTGTGTCTCTAATATAATGCAGATTTTAAAGGACCTTAACTCGAAGGGTTTTTTTTTAGACACAGTGGGATATTTTTAGAGGTATGTTGTAGGACACCCAGTATACTTGACTGGTAAATTTAATTCATAATCCTAGAAAACATTTAAGACAATTGCACACAAACTTATATAACACATTGCAGATGATGTCATAAAAACAAAGAATATTACTTTAAATCTGGACTGTTAACGAAATACGCACGCATGCACAGAGAAAGAAATGGATGTTATTACTCAAAGAAATATGTTAAGATTTATTTTAAATTAAAATCAGTGCTCAACATAATTTGTACAAACACAATTGCACCTTTCAATGTAGTAATAAGCAAATTCAATTGTCTATGCTATTCTTTTAATATTTACTATAGTCTATAAAATATTATATTCGTGTAACAATAAATGGGTCGCGATAGTTATTGTGTGTTCCTTTACGCTTAGGTCTGTAGAATATGAATTATTTTCTTTTCACCCTAAGCATATTCCTATGCAATTTAGAACTTGGAATACGAAAGAAATTAGGATTGTCTCCCCAAGATGCAAGAAAATCGCTTTTCCTTTCAGCCACTTTACATTTTTTAATGACGAATTGGTAATAGTAAATCGATTACCATTGGTCCTTCCTTTCAGTCCTGAGGATAATGCGGAAATACGTTTACACTTTACGCCCGATTCACACACACACACAAACACACACCACACCGTGACAATGTGGCATCGTCAAGAGCGAGTTCAGGTCCCAAGTAAGTGATTTTCATGGTTCAAACTTGCAATATTGGAAGATTTCTAGCAGAAATGAGATGCACACGCACGGGCGCGAATTTACTGAACAGAAGAAATTCCACGCAGCAGAAAAATAATTACCTTTAATACTCTCTTTTTAATGTAATACTGCAATACCCTTAAATCGTAGTAGTCAACGAATTCAAATTTGTGCACTATTTACTGGCGTAAAGATACATTTAAAATTCACCATTTTGCTAACACTATTTCTAATTTTGACGATCAGATATATATGTTTAAAATTTAAATAAACTATATTAATAACTTTCTTATTTAAGCTAAAAGGCGGAAAACAAAACATAGAAGAAAGTCCTATTGTTATAAAACATAGAGTCCTATTATTATAAACATAGAAGAAAGTCCTATTGCTATAAAACATAGTAGAAAGTCCTAATGTTAAAAAACATTGAAGAAAGTCCTATAATTATAAAATATAGAAGTCCTATTATTACAATACATAGAAGAAAGTCCTATTATTATAAAACAAAGAAGAGAGTCCTATTATTGTAAACATGTAGTACTCGCAAGCCTGCGTGTGAGCGTGGGTGTGGGTGTGGGTGGGTGTGGGTGGGTGTGGGTGTGAGTGTGTGTATGTGTGTGTGTGTGTGAGAGAGAGAGAGAGAGAGAGAGAGAGAGAGAAAGAGAGAGAGATACTCACTTCGATATTTCTCTGTGCTTCATAGGCCTTGCTCAGTATTATGGCATTATTTCTTGTATTATTTTTATTATTGTTGTTGTTGTTATTATTATTATTATTATCCACTGCCCTGATTATGGAAATATCAACCGCAATTTAATATTATCATGAATACACCACCTAAACGAACCATTTTTTTTTTAGATTGGAAATATTTTCCTGCAAACTTTAATTAATATAACCTTATTTTAATAAAATTCTTATATTTACCTCATATGAAAAACTAATGAGTGTCAGATATCAGGGATTTTTTAATAAAACAGGAAAAAAATCACACACACACACACACACACACACACACACACACACACACACACACACACACACACGCACACACAGAGGAATGCCACTTCTTCAGCATTAGCAGCTAATTACCTCATTGCTTTGTTAGCAGGTGACGATTTCGCACTGACCACTGAAATGAAGACGATAAACTCGCCTTCATTTCTTTGTGTCTCTACCTAAGTGTTGCTCAGTTCCCCCAAACAGCATTCTCTCGGTCATGCTACAGAGTGCTTACAGTTAGAATTAAACGTGTGCCGCTTACAGTCCCAAATAACCATTGTGTCCGTATGCACCCTGCGTGTTGAGCATTTATCAGACCATCCATTCCTTGCGCAACGCTGCTGTGAGTTGAATTAGGCCTCGGCTGATGACCGCACTGGATTGATTGCGAATGGGTGGTCAGAGCGCGCAAATAGTTTATGGAAAATCAATGAGATATTGACATTTTTTTCTCCCGAATGCTAATGGTGCTTAGTGCAGCAGAAACTTTTCCAAATGTAGTGATTTCATTCTCACCTCAGCAAGTACACTTCAGTAAAAGCTATAAACAACAATACAATAACACAACTCATTTTATTGACTTCGCGTGTGTGTGTGTGTGTGTGTGTGTGTGTGTGTGTGTGTGTGTGTGTGTGTGTGTTTGTGTGTGTGTGTGTGTGCGTGTGCATATGTATGGTCTTCATAAAAGAAATGATTTGACAATAAAAGAGTACTGTAATAAAACAAAACAAGGTGAATATACAACAAAATGCATATATGTGGTTGCTCTGAAGGGTTTCGGAAAGTTTCTTTACATTTTAAAAACGTTGATCCAATACTAAGACAAGCAAGGTGAGTATCAAACTCAATGCATAGATTCTGAAGTGAAATTGGACACCTGTCACGCGAGAGAGTCCGTAAGAGAGTGACTCAGCACTTAGGTCACTTTCTTTTATGCTCGAACAAGAAAGATTCAGTCAAGTTTACTGTACTCATGTGTTACATTAAGGTCAACTTTCTTTTATGCTCGAACAAGAAAGATTCAGTTTACTGTACTCATGTGTTACATTAAGGTCAACTTTAATGCGGAAGAAAAGAAAGATTCAGTTTACTGTACTCATGTGTTACATTAAGGTCAACTTTAATGCGGAAGAAAAGAAAGATTCAGTTTACTGTACTCATGTGTTACATTAAGGTCAACTTTAATGCGGAAGACAAGAAAGATTCAGTTTACTGTACTCATGTGTTACATTAAGGTCAACTTTAATGCGGAAGAAAAGAAAGATTCAGTTTACTGTACTCATGTATTACATTAATTGCAAAAGAAAATAAAGGAACTCGTTTGTCGTGTAGACGGTTCTTTAGTTGGAATTTCAGAAGGTTCACGAAGAGTTTATTTAAATCTGTTTCGTGTTATTTCACTGAAGGTTTGAGTCACTCCTGTGATAAATTGCAAACAAAGATCGAATGTAATATTACTTCAATGTGCGTCAGTAGCGTGAGCACCCAGTATGTTTGTAGGTATAACAAAACGAAGGAAATAAACTCAACAAACAAATGACATCAATCAGTCACGTTGTTGAAAGTTCACGTCGAAGTCTGGTTTTTAGAAGCAAAATGTTAATTTCTTGCAG
Source organism: Sinotaia quadrata (assembly GCA_028829895.1). Taxonomy (NCBI): domain Eukaryota; kingdom Metazoa; phylum Mollusca; class Gastropoda; order Architaenioglossa; family Viviparidae; genus Sinotaia; species Sinotaia quadrata. Next base: position 36,758,405 of record CM054183.1, on the reverse strand, counting down.
GATCCAACATCGCGAGATTATTCTATTGTACAGTTTCGAAAATCCAATTTTAAAAATTATAATTCAATGCAATTATCTTATACACCAATTTAGCTAGATTAAATTAAACTTATAGTAATCACTACTGTATATTTATAATTGATTTGACAAATTAATAGTTTCTCTAAAAATTTAGCCTTTTCTTCATTATTTTATTTTGCAATCCTCTTAAAGTAGCAGTCCAAAATCCGTTGAATTAAATTGTGAGTATAATCTTCACAAAGTTATGCCTATTAATGTACTTCGCATGGTTAATTTTTGAAAAGTTAATAAATATTAAATATGACTTATGTCAAGCAGACGCTCTATCATTTAAAGTAAACGTAACTCTGACGAGCCGAGAAATAAATGAGGAGTCCAGTCACCTAATATATTATCTATATATATATTGGACTTTGGACAAATGCACAGAATCATCTAAACGTGGACTAAAGCACACAGTTATTTAAACGTAGCCAACACATTGGACTAAAAGCACAGTTACTTAAACGTAGCGAACACATTGGACTAAAAGCATACAGTTATTTAAATGTAGCCAACACATTCGACAAAAAAGCATGGTTATTTAAATATAGCCAACACCATGGATTAAAGCACGGTCATTTAAATGTATCCAACACGTTGGATTAAAGCACACAGTCGTTTAAATGTAACCAACACGTTGGATTACAGCACACAGTCTTTTAAATGTAGCCAACACGTTGGATTACAGCACACAGTCATTTAAATGTAGCCAACACGTTGAATTACAGCACACAGTCATTTAAATGTAGCCAACACGTTGGATTAAAGCACACAGTCATTTAAATGTAGCCAACACATTGGACTAAATATACCGTCGTTTAAACGTAGCCAACTCCCTGGACTAAATGTACCTTCATTTAATGGTAGCCTACACCTTAAACTAAATGAAGAGGCACTTAAAAGTAGCCTACACCTTAAACTAAATGAAGAGGCACTTAAAAGTAGCCAACTCATTGAATTAAATGTACCGTCGTTTAAACGTAGCCACCATCTCCAACTAAACGCACACAGTGACTTCAACATAACCTGTAGCTTCCAATTATTATGGTAACTTGTGGAGTATTATGAATTTAGGGAAGACCCAGCGAACCCATTCAAGAATTGTTCAATTGCTGATATCAAACACTAGTGTTAAATCTTCGTTTTTAGTCTTCAATCAGCTTAATTTTATTTTAGTATTCTTTACTAAATATATGTGTGCAATGCTAGAGTCTCCATTCAATCTAAATAGCTCTCTTTTTAAAGATTTTGACCCTGGACTGGTTACCGGAAAATTCAATTAGAAAACATCTTTGAGTAATTTCGCCATTTCTCCTGTATAAATTTATCCTCGCTACAAATATATAATCCGTACAAATTTTCATCTGAGCAAATTTATCGTCTCTACAAATTGGTCCTCCTTACATATGAATCATAGGTATAAATTTCTAAATTTAGGCTTGGAAGTAAAATAACAAGTTATACGATAACTAATTGAGGTTGTGGTGACCAGCTAACCATAGAACACGTTATAACAGACTGCCAGACTAATAGGATCAGAATGAAGATAACTGACATAATATTTAATAGAAAATTATATACCGACAACAATGGCAGGAATACTAACCCGCACCCCCGGACGATAATGTCTTGAATGCATGGGCAGGCTGAATATGATGATAGTGAGCCGTACAATACATCAATATAAATATAAAGTTTCTAAATTAACACATCCACTATCAAACATCTCGATAATCCACAGCCCCCACCCACCCAACATAAAATAGATGACCAGTGGTGGGAAGCTGACTGATTGGATCACCGCCCCACAGTCCAAAGCTTGACAAAGTCTAAGGACTAGCCTAAACGTAATGATTTGGAGGACCACATAAATATAAATTCTTTAACCAATTAAATAAAATATAAAACATATAAACGAAATTATCCAATCATTTGAACCGCATCAAAATCCAACAGTTAAAAGAAATGTGCACATACAAAATAGAAGAAGAAAAACAAATAACATTATACACAACTACATGAGACAGAACAAACATCACAGGGTAATCATAGTCCCCTTCCAAGCTCCCAAACGACCCCTCACAACCCGTCCCCACCCTCATTCCCTAGCGTGAAATCGACCTAGTCCGGAAGCGCTCCCCATAAATTAATGAAGAACATATCATCCGTACACATATATTATGGATACACTTATTATGATCAGCACAAATTTGTCATAAGTATAAATTAGTGAATGTAGCTTAAACCTCTCAAGAAAATGATGACAAACATATCTAAAGAGCATTTATTTAATAACAATATGTAATAGTTATAACCACTCGCCGTCCAATTTATCCCCCCACTTCTCCCCAACACCAGACAACAGCAAGTACTCATTCATAATATGTGGCTTCCAGATTGAGTGGTTAGATACACTTTATATATCTCTGAAACTGCTGCTTGTAAGGCCGATGTAGATTTTAGCGAATGTTGTAGAATGCTGGCGAATGCTGACGAATTTTGATTGCTGTAAAATGTTGAAGAATGTTGTAAGTTGTAGTGTATTGTAGAATTTTGACGAATGTTGTATGTTGTGGAATGCTGGCAATCGTTGTAAGTTGTGGAATGTTGGCAATCGTTGTAAGTTGTAGAATATTGCTAAAAGCTGTATGTTGTAGAATTTTGATGAATGTTGTATGTTGTGGAATGTTGGCAATTGTTGCAAGTTGTAGAATATTGCTGAAAGCTGTATGTTGTAGACTTTTGACGAATGTTGTATGTTGTGGAATGTTGGCAATTGTTGTAAGTTGTAGAATATTGCTGAAAGCTGTATGTTGTAGGTTGTTGGCGAATGTTGTAGATATGTTTCTAAGGCATAAGCCGAGCACTGACTCGAGTCGCAAAAAGAGATGCTAGCAGTGACAACTACTGACTTTTTATCAAAGACAAACTAATTTAGGAATGCTTCAGAACTCTTACAGGCGAGCTATTCTCCAACCACAGTAACAATAGGACACACCGGCTTATTCTGTCATCTGCTGTCACATAATTCGAGACTTCTGCTGATTGTGAAGCCTACAGAGAATTAGAATTGCAAATAATTCAATGCTGTTGGAAACTTTTGAAAGTTTTTGGTGTGTATTTTTAGTCGGGTCACAAGATACAAGACAGTGCAAGGCGTCAATCTGCATTAATTCGAACAACCTATGTCGTCATCATCATCATTGTTATTATTCTCATCACCATTATATTTCTTATTAGTATTATTATTGTTGTTGCTGCTGCTGTTGGGGTTGTTGTGACTTGATATCGCCAGGATTTGAAGAAAACCACGGTTATTTTTCTTGTAGCAGGATGAAGGATCTGCTAGAAAGTGTCTTCCTTGAAGGCATAAAAAGGTGGTTGTCTCCCCGGTGTGTATTCGGTTAGCCCTCTATTTTTGTATGCCTTGAGTCCAAATGTTGCAAGTGCGATGGGTGTCACATCTGTTTCTATGTTCCAAATGGTGCGAATTTATCATGTGATTCCTCTCTCTCCTTCTCTCTCTCCCTCTTTCTTTTGTTCCACTGCCTCCATCATATATATGACCCGGTGGCGCTGCTTTATCTTGGTTCAAATCATATCTCCTCTTCGGAAAGTCAGTAAATAATCCAACCCAGAGGATCTTTGGTATGTTATCTCGCAAGGCTCGATTCTCGGACCAGCTCTTTATAATTGCACACATAATCCCTATCCACAGCAGTAAATTACCGCCATGAGTCCCACCAAGTTGTAAAGTGTTGATACTTAACCGTACAAAACTAATTTCCCAAAATAAAGTCGCTTCAACGATCCAAACTGTAGAGATGTATACTTATGACGCTATGTCACAGATGATGAGTAAAGAGTTACAAATGAATGATCATAAAATTGAAATTATGATTTTTTGCTCCTGAAAAGGTTTCTAATTCCTTTTATCTGCCAGGATCGATGTATGTCTGTGACACTTTCATTAAATTCAAGCATTTAGGAGATTAACATTTCTCATTGCTCTCCTTGTGTACGTGCGTGTGTCCGCGTGTATGAAATATTGTTAGCACTTTTCCAAAAGTTCCGAACCGATGAAATTAGAAATAGCATTGTGTGTTCACTGGTACCGTCACTGGTAACTCTCCTCTCCCTGATCTGGTAATTGTCTTGTGAAATCACTGGTATTGTGGTTTAACTATACAACTCTCCTCTCCCAGTCTGCAATTGTTTCATGTTTAGTCACTGGTATTGTGTCATGTTTAGTCACTGGTATTGTGGTTTAAATATGTAAATCTCCTCTCCCTGGTCTGGTATTGTGTCGGTATTGTGGTTTAACTAAGTAAATCTCCTCTCCCTGGTCTGGTATTGTATCATGTGAAGTCATTTTATATTGCCGTAGTTTAACTATGTAAACCTCTTCTCCCTTGCGTGCTATTGTTGTATCTTGTGAAGTTACTGTGTGGAGAAGTCATTTTTCCTATCCCTATTTCTAGACGTAATTTTTATATAAATGTAAATTGCTAAAGTGACCCGACCTTAGACACTCCCGATGCTGGTATTTTCGTGTCAGAGTTGGAGTAAGCAACTCCAGTTGAGAATATGCCAGAAATTGCTGATGCAATCCAAACAAATTCCAACTGGATGAGTAGTTTTTATTATCCAATGGTTAAGATTTACCAGACCAGCCAATGGGCTGAGATCAAAAGTTTACTTGATGCAAAGAATTCTATTGTCTAATCACTTTGAATTTGGAGTGGCAAGAAGTCCGGTCATGGATGTTGGCTTAATGGTGAGTTATTTGACTGATCAAGAGAGAATCAACTTAGAAATATTTCATGCAGTTTGGTATTGATATGTTAGTAAGAATTTTTCCACCTATGGAAATATAATATTTCTAATATTATATGTTTGCCTTTATTGTGGAAGAGGGAAAACATTTACAGCCCCACATATCCGTCAAGTGACAGAGACGAGTGGTGTCTTCTGGAGAATTATTAATGACATAAATTAAGATTCTCAGCACTTTTAATTAGTTATGGATGATTAATTAGCAATAATAATCATAACCAATAACTAGTGTGGTGTAGGCGTCACAGTATTATTTTTCAACTATTATTTATTTGCGTTATTTCAATTTGTAGAGAATAATATTTTATGAATATATGTTTACTGTTACCAATCAAGTGATATGTGTCCTTGTTTTACTAAAGGTAACAGATTACGACAACTAAATATTCAGTTCGAAATTTTCTGTGTCTTTCTCTCTCTCTCTCTCTCTCTCTCTCTCTCTCTCTCTCTCTCTCTCTCTCTCTCTCTCTCTCTGACCTCTTTTCTTCTCTTTATTCACCTCTCTGTGTATCTATAATTTATGTGTCTATCTATATCTTTCTCTTTGTGATGGATTGAACGATGGTGGATCAATAAAAATAACACCACGAGACAACCAGCACAGGTCCTTTTCATTAGCGATCTTTTTATTTTTAATAACGCCATTTTTGGGCTGACGTGATCAGAGCAGCTTGCAATACAGGCAAACAGAAATGTCCACTGTACAGAACAAAAGAATATTCGCACTTCAAGGTCCTTCACTAATAGCAATACTAATAAAAATACTTCCTACATAACATCACTAATAGCAATACTAATAAAAATACTTCCTACATAACATCACTAATAGCAATACTAATAAAAATACTTCCTACATAACATCACTAATAGCAATACTAATAGTAATACTTCCTACATAACATCACTAATAGCAATACTAATAGTAATACTTCCTACATAACATCACTAATAGCAATACTAATAAAAATACTTCCTACATAACATGTTTACCTACTCTATACGAGTTCCTTTTCCTTCTACTCCCACCATTACTATCCTAACTTAACCTAACTTAAATACGCTATCCTAACTTAACCTAACTTAAATACGCTACCCTAACTATCGGCCCCAAGGCCTAGAATCCTTCATGATTTATCTTGTTTGGCATTTGCATCAACTCAATTCTCTCTCTCTCTCTCTCTCTCTGATTTTTTTCCTCGCAAGAACTGCAGTAGACCTTTCTGCTGTAGATGTTCTCAGTCTTGGATGGTTCCTGCGATGACCTCTCTTCCTAGCTTCTGAAGAGGATGGGTGTCCTGTTTTTAAGTGGTGGAGGTGGAGTGTCCAGCGGCGTGCTGTTGTGGAGTGTGGCTCGGCTGCTATATCTTTCATTATTTTGTCTAACATTCTGGCGTAGTTTATGTTTATTTTGGGCTTGTGTATAGTCTTTTGGAGTTTATGGAAGTTGAAATATGTGTCTGTAGAGTAGAATTTGGCGACTGTAGAGTTAATTTAGTGTCTATAGTAGATTTATTTGGCGTCTGTAGTAAATGAATTCGGTGTCTCTGGAGTTAATTTGGTGTCTATAGTAAATAAATTTGGTATCTGTAGAGTTAATTTGGCATCTGTGGTAGATTTATTTGGCGTCTGTAGTAAATGAATTGTGTGTATATAGATTTAATTTGGTGTCTGTGGTAGATGTATTTGGCGTCTGTAGTAAATGAATTTGGTGTCTCTGGAGTTAATTTGGTGTCTATAATAAATGAATTTGGTATCTGTAGATTTAATTTGGTGTCTGTGGTAGATGTATTTAGCGTCTGTTGCACAATAACTCTTACCAAAGACTCACATAGTGCTAGGAGCACAATAACTCTTACCAAAGACTCACATAGTGCTAGGAGCACAATAACTCTTACCAAAGACTCACATAGTGCTAGGAGCACAATAACTCTTATCAAACGATCTCATAGTCCTGATTATGAGCGCTACAGACTCAAATTATCCATTATACTATTTATGAAAAATGTAACCAACAATTCTATTTTATTTCTCTTTTAAAATATATATTTCAGTGTTGATACTTAGATCACTGATATTGGCGTGGTTTATTTATATAATATGCGTTGTAGTTTGTCACCTATAATTAATATTTCTGGCTGTGTGCATCGGGGGGGGGGGCCTCGGAGCTTTATTCTCGACTATCACAGTTCTATTCTTCACAATCTTCCTTCTTTCCAACACGCGTAGCCAGCCAGAAAGTGCGTTTGGGGGGGTTAGCCTAAGCCCTAAGGTTACGGGAAATCCAGGGTGGTGGAGAATTAAATTTTTTTTCCCATCCCCCAACAAAACATCACAGAATCGCTGAACTTAAAACACTTGTCTAGCACAGCAACTGTCTTACTGTGCACAGGAGGGAGGAGATAATTTTCAGACATTACATTGCAACTAATTTTCCTTTTTTTAAAAAAAGTTTTCCCTTTCAGGTCTTTGTCAGTGGGTGTCAGGTGTAGCATTCATTATCTTCATCAACATCATTATTATTATTGATCTTGTTTTAATCATCAGAATTATTACTATAATTTTTTTATGTTGTTATCATCATCAATAATATTACTATTAATTTTGATATTGTTATCATCATCAGTATTATTACTATAATTTTTATGTTGTTATAATCAACAAAATTATTATTACTATTTTTGATGTTGTTTCGGTTATTAACAGCAGGAAGGGGGGAATGAAAATGAAGGAATTAAATTGTTCCAAATGCGCAGAAATATAATAGGTAGTCTAAGAAACACAGCAACAGTCTTAAATTCGTCATCTCATTTATCTAATTTCAAGAAAGTATTCATCAAATTTACTTATATTCCTTGATTTTATATTTTTGTATTTTATGGACAAAAAGTACTGTGGCGATTTGTCGTTGGTTTTTCTTAAAGCATGAACGATAACCCACTATCAAAATTTTACCAGAAGGAAAGCAGTAATTTCAAGAAGCAGCATGCTGTCTGGCAAAACCTTAGATTGCCCTATTCTTCTGCCCAGAAATTTTAGAAAGATTGTGTTTACCGCCCTGCCACCAGACACATTGGAACCCGCAAAATCACCATGCATGCACTCGCACGCAACTATTTTAGCGCTGGTCAAACTGCCACTAATTCTTTCAACTTCAGCAGAGTCGATAACCCCACCATCACTACTCTTAGCTTTCTTACCAGTAGAGAGGGGAGAGAACCCTATGAGGATGATTTTAGAGTGACTCTAAGAAGACGGACGGACGATTCGTGTAAGCATTACATTTTGGTGATTCTTCGGATGCTGCTAAATTGAGCTTTGCTTTCCCCCTCCCACCCACTCACATGCCACCAAAATAAAGAGGGCGCGGAGAGGGGTAAATGGTGGAAGAAGCGGATGCATGCCTGCATCCTACAAACATAAATTTTCAGCGGCTAAAGAGAAATAAAATAAAGAGGGAAACGCAACTAGGACAATTTTAACATGATTTCGTCTTGCTGTTTCAGTCGTTCTTTTCTTGCTACCCCGTCTACCTTGCTCTATAGTTGGGTCAGGGTAGGGAAGGTGGGTAGTAGTAATGTTTTGTGTCTTCGGTTTTTAAAGTTTGTGTGTCATTATTTTATCGGAGAGAGTGCGGATAGGAGTGGGTTGGGGAAATTGTTATTTTGTTAAATTTTAGGCTGTTGTCGACTTTTAAAGGGGGTTTGATGCATTATGATTCAAGTTTAACCACTAGACGGATGGTGTGCAATCATGATCAATTATCCATGTTCGAAATTTTCGAACCTAATAAATTTCCCTGATAGACAGACGCTCAACAAACATTGTCACTTACCCACCACATTAGTGAAACGGAAATCTACAGCAGTTCTTACAAGCAGGTATAAGATGTTTTTTAGTTAGCCTCTGCAAATTAGTCTCAATTAGATCAGATGTACGTTTTTTTTTGTTGGGAGAAAGTACGTTTTTTATGTTTCAAGAAAATTATTTGGGGATATATTTTTTTAATTTGATGAATTCCCGGCTAATAGTGTAAAACACGATCCAAGATCTGTAACAAGAAGATATTTTATTAGCATTATTTTTACTTAATTGTTTTTTGACCACTCTTGAGTCAGATATTAAAATTTGCCATTAGACTAGATTGATATTTGTTTAGTTTTAAACTCTTTCTAATACAACGAAGTAGTATGCTTCAGATTAAATATATTTCAGTTGTCTTAACGTGTCTAGTATTGAAATTGTAAAAGTAAAATAAAATATAGTTTGTTTTTTTTTATTGTGTGTATGACTGTTCCTTTTGCTTTTCTTTTTTTAAAAAATCTTAGTTCTGTTGACCAAGGAGTTTTGAACAATAATCTGTTAAATTAAACATTAATTAATTAAAATTAATTAACAATTAAATTAAAAATAAAAGTGTACGGCAGTATGTAATACTGTGACACCCTCGCTTGCATATGTTCACATATACACACAGATACATACGCTCACATAACACAACACTCGAAAATACATACGCACATGCACAACATACCAATACACACATACAAAACACAAGCAAACACAACACACAAATTCATACACGCATACACTCGTACATACATATATACAGATGCATACTCATACACACAAATATATGCACATACATACACTCATACGCAACACACATGCATACACAAGACACACAAATACCACTCTCTCACGAACATATTTCAGATTTTTTTTCCAGCCAGGTCCGTTGCTACGAGTCTTCAACACAGGAATGGTGCGGATGTCAGGCCTTAGAATCGTAATCCCAAATTAATCACACGGCTACGCAAAAAACTGGCATTTGATGATTTGAGGTCCATAACCCACCTGAAACATACAAAATGATTTTTTTAAATTCCCACCGACTATGAAAATAACATAAAGTTCTTTTTCTAAATTCCAACTGACATTAACAGCATTCATAAGCTGCATACAGGTGCTTCAGCAGACTTTTGTTTCTATCGTGGTCGTGAGTGGAGAGAACGCTTGAGTTTGAAGCAATAAAGTAAACATTTTGCAGGAAATAGATCTCCAATGCTGAAAACCGTCCTTTTAGAACACGTAACAAACCAGTACCTCGGCCTGTTTGGCTCTGTCATCGGCTGTCAGGTAGGTCTGCCCAAATCAGCCACGTTTAATTTACTCTGGAGGTCATGGTCTGCGATGTCGGGATCGATATTAATGCTGCAGCGACAGCTTAGTCTTTGACTTCCACTTTGACGCATTATATTCCAGGGGCGGATGTACACTTGATTAGGATTCGTTCGCTCGTCTCCTAAGTGTACGTTAATGTCTACGTACTATTTATCACAAGTCAAATAATAAGTGGCATCTCTAATCTAGAAAGATGTATGCGCTGGTGTTTATTTTAACTTTGTTTTTCCCAAACCCACTCCCTTTCTCTCTCTTAGTCACATTTTCTCAGTGTCCCTTTAATACTTCAAACTTTTTATTTTCATTTTTAGTTCGTTCTTTGTATGCTTTTGTGCGTTTTAACTTCCCTCTCTCTCTGTTTGACTGTCCATTTATCTAAAACCTATTTACTAATCTACGTACTTGACTATCTATCTATCTAAATATCTACCTACCTATCTATCTATTGTGACAAAGTAAGTTTGCCTCTCCCTATTTTTAATTATCATATAAGTTGCCTAAATTGTCAGAGTGGCCCGACCTTGTGCACTCCTTATGGTGTTATTTTGAAAGTGGATGAGTCTAAAGTAAACAGACTAAGGCAAGAATATTCTAGATTTGCTGACCTAGTGGAAACTGAGTGAGCAGTTTTCTATTATTCAATGATTATAATTTATTAAAACGAGACTAGCCAATGGGCTGAGTTTAAGGAGTTTACTTGCAGTAGAGAATTTTGCTGTCTGTTCACTTTTGAATTTGAAGACAAAGAGAGAAGTCCGGCTTGAAGGCAGGCATTAGCTTGAGTGTAAGCAAGCAGTCTTCTGATTTCTTCCTTCTTTTAGTTGTGGTTGTATCTCACTCTGTGAGTGTGAGTTCGACCCTGAGCTGTGAGTCTCAAGTGGAGCCTCAAGTTCAACTTTCAAATTCCTAGCTACTCTTTGTCTGTTTGCTAGTCATGACTTGAGTGACCGGGAAAGCGCAGGAAACTTGCAAAGTGTGTTGCAGAGTGTGTAAGCATAAGGGAGTATGCTACACTCCTACTTTTGATGTACCAAAGCAAGGATGCTAAGTACATCAGTCCAGAAACTGACAGTGAGAGAGCGCCAGGTCGGTTGAGAGGAACGACGCGTCAGTGTTTTCTTGTGCATGAGGCGGAAACACGTGCTGACTGTGGACATTTTGACATTGTAACATTTTGACACTGTTATGTGATTGAAAAGGCCAGTGAAAAGACTGAGGAAGCTGTACTTAATCCAGGTTATGTGAAGTTTATAGTAATCTATTCTAATAACTTCATTTCTATTCTCTGATAGTATTAACCTGCAATTTGTATTGACTATTGACTAGAATTACCTGTAATTGTCTTCTTATATATATTGGATTGCACCTGGGTTGTTTACTCCAACTCTGGCACTTACAAAAATATCATCATAAGCAGTGCCCTAGATCGGGTCACGTTAACATTGGCAAAAATATATTATTATTATTGAGTTTAGAAATAGAGATAAACAAATTTACTCTGCCACTTATTCGTATATGTGATAAACTCACTGTGTGTGATGCATTCACTACGTGTGATACATTCATCACACTGTGTGATTTGTTTACGGTGTGATGCATTTAGTGTGTGGTATGATACAAATTCACTGTGGATTACGTCACTGTAAATGGACAACCCCCATCCTCTTTTTCCTCTTAAGGATGTTAAAGATTGACTTTCAACTTTTAATTATTTTCACTTCTTCACGTTACGTTTCTATAATAGAAAAAAATAAGTAAAATATTTACTTAAACGGGAAACGCATTCCGCAATGATAATACGATTATATTCTATGCTCACTGCAACATTTAAATAATAAAATCGACAACACACCCACAGTCGAAGAAGAATATAGTCATAGTTGTGGATGAAATATGTTAATTATAATTACTACAATCGTCGACAAAGATTACGCGACAATGACGACGATGACTACAATACGATGATGATAGTGGTAGCGCTGCTGGTGCTGGTGTTGATAATAATTATGACAGTAACGATGATGATGATGCTGACAACGACGACGATGATGATAATGATGGTGGTGGTAGTAGTGATGATGTTGATGATGATGAATATGATGATGATGATGATGATGACTTTAGAGAACTTACACTTTCTGTGTACCATCCTGGTTCATATCCTGGTTCATTTCAAGGAGGCTGAAAGCGGATGGGTGGAGGCGAATATACGTAATGGATGCCAGGATTTGCTCTTTGTATGCGGGTTTAACCTTTGTTATTGACGCAGCTTTCAACGAAATTAATTACTCAAAACCAGAAGATTCGTGCTGCAACCTATTGCTACCGACTTGCGCGCTTGTGTAAAATTACCAGTCTTTTTGTTGCGCTTGATAGTGTGGCCTACGACTACAAGGGCGAATATCGACTTTCTAGGGCTGTTCACGTGTTACGATAAAACTGATCGATTTCAGTCGACTACTTACGAACTGCTTGAAATATGAACGAACAATTACACACACACACACACACACACACACACACACACACAAACAAACACACAAACACTCTCCTTGTATTAATATAAATGTAATTCACTAGTGTTAATTATTCACCAGCCTATTAGATATAATTCACGGGTGTTAAGTGTTCACCAGTCTGCTAGATATAATGTGTGTTTACCAGCCTATTAGATATAATTCACGAGTGTTAAGTGTTCACCAGACTGCTAGATATAATTCACGGGTAAGTATTCACCAGACTGCTAGATATAATTCACTAGGTGCTAAGTGTTCACCAGTCTGCTAGATATAATAAGTGTTCACCAGATTGCTAGATATAATATGCGTTCACCAGATTGCTAGATATAATAAGTGTTCATCAGACTGCTATATATAATTCTACTTGGGTGTGGGATGACCTCTGCTATTTATTCTTTCTATAGAATAAAGAATAAATTCTGATTATTAAGTATAACAGTTTCCACGGCCCTGTCCATTATATTATCAGCATGTTACCTGCTATAATTACTACTTTGATTCAATACTATAATCTTGCTAATAATTATTAACAGTTGTGTAATATGCTTCTACATGTAAGAATACGCAGTTTTACCTGAAACGTGTTTAGTTTTGTAGATAAGATTTTATCTTGTAAGTCACCCAGCTCGCCCCCTAACCTACATACGTCATTCCTAAGTTTTCATTACAGGCATGGTAAAATTACTTTCAAAATGTATTACATACAATCAAATCAAGCATACCCATTATTTAAGGGAAATATTTTTACTATGGCAACATGAATCCTATACAAAATAATTAGATATCGACAGTCTGAGGATTACATAGCATATATGTCGTCATGGAAGAGTGTCTTCCCCTGTTACTTCCACTATCGGAGCATTGAAGAAAGGGCTTAACTTTGTTCCACGTTTGGTTCCCTGGTCCCACACATACCCAAATCAATAGTCCAACGTTAGTTCATCAACAATTCATGGTTCATACACTGAATAAAGTAAATCAGTTCGATTTTATTTCATGTTGGACTTATATTAAAATATCTCATCACTACAACATGCACACAATATCTCATCACTACAACATGCACACAATATCTCATCACTACAACATGCACACAATATCTCATCACTACAACATGTACACAATATCTCATCACTACAACAAGTACACAATATCTCATCACTACAACATGTACACAATATCTCATCACTACAACAAGTACACAATATCTCATCACTACAACATGTACACAATATCTCATCACTACAACAAGTACACAATATCTCATCACTACAACAAGTACACAATATCTCATCACTACAACATGCACACAAAATAGTTCAGATGCCGAACAGTTTCGTGTGTACGTGGGTGGCATATATTCCTAAGCAACCGCAATAAACTGACAACCAGCACGAAGGGTCCATGGATCAGATCTCCAATTGATTTCGTTGAACACGTTGACCTTAGATGACCTCAAGGCGCTTAGAAGTTCACAGATGTAGGGCATGATACCGTTGTCTTGGAGATTCAAGTCAGAAATATTCCAGCTTTATTAAAACCTTCATGTCATTCTACTTGAATAACTGTACATTGACACAACTTTCATCATGCAACATCCAAGTAGGTTATACATTTTTCGGCTTGCCAGGTTCAGTTAAATTTGCTCAAACCGAGCTTTCTTACCAAACCTTGCTAAGGTTGTTCAAGAAAGGAGGGTTGTGTGCTTTGGTAAGGAGGCGTTAAGTAACATTTAGTCAAAAAATTATTCGTAGTAAGGAGAAGGGTGATCAAGGACTCCAATCTCTCACACGTGTTTCAGGTTCGAACCTGTTGGATGAAAATCAAACTAACCTATGCTTCTTAACCGTTCTCTCCATCAAGTTGGAAAAGTTTGGTAGTGTAGTCATTGGGGGGGGGGGGGTATGAGAAGAAGAATATAGTCCAGGTGCTAAAGACACTTTGGTAGTTGAAAATCGAAAAGAGTAGACTCCATCACCTCGTTGACAATTACGTCCAGAAGAGACACTGGAAAAATCCAACACAAATCGTCACTTTCCCAACTCTTAGTGTGACATCTCTCTTTTACCAGACCATAACTTCATCTCACGGCGCTTGCGCCTGTCCGCGAAAGCAGAGAAAGTTGCGTGCGGACGTAGAAGCGAAATCAAGCAGAAAAGCCTATTACTTCTTCCGCAGATATCATTTTCTCCATGAAATGCACTGTAATAATGCAATTACACTTAATTTGTTTCCATAGCACTTATTAACTATTTCCAATAGGATTCAAATAATGATGAACATACATATTAAAAATGACGATAGGATAAATCTTTGTAAAAATATTCATAACTAGTTTAAAAACAACCTTAAAACGTTTGCCCCACACCTTACGATACGGGTTGACAAAGTGAACCACTCCCTAAGAAGTCAACGTTGCGCACAAACGTGGCCTAGTTTTAAGAACGCCTACTTCGAACAAACACTTGATCTACCCTTAAGAACGCCTACTTCGAACAAACACTTGATCTATTCTTAAGAACGCCTACTTCGAACAAACACTTGATCTACTCTTAAGAACGCCTAATTCGAATACAAACGCGACTTATTCTTACGAAAGCCAACTTCGCGCACAAACGTGGTCTACTTTTAAGAATGCCTATTTCTCGCACTCAATTGACCTACTTTTAAAAACATCTACTTCACTCACAAACGTGAACTACTTTTAAGAACGCTTACTTCACTCACAAACGCGACCTACTCTTAAGAACGCCTACTTCACGCACATACGTGACCTACTCTTAAGAATGCCTACTTCACGCACACACGTGACCTACTCTTAAGAACGCCTACTTTACGCATACCTGTGACTACTTTTAAGAACGCCTACTTCACGCACACATGTGACCTACTCTTAAGAACGCCTACTTCGCGCATACACGTGACCTATTTTTAAGAACGCCTACTTCACGCACACACGTGACCTACTTTTAGAACGCCTACTTCGCGCACGCTTTCCTTCTGAAATATCATGTCCTTCCGTAGGGACTAGATTAGGAGAGTGCGTCAAAGCTCAGTTACAAGTACCAGAGCCAGAGAATCTGCACACAGTGGTCCAACCGAACTAGCCGTTTTCCTTTGCGTGTCAAAGTTTCAGGAACAATTACGTTGACCTGATTTTCCTGGAGTCACACTGTTATTATGATGTCATCCTACAAAAAGCATGAGCTAATAAAATAGAAAAAGCCTTGGTTTGGTTATCACCCGCTGATAAATGTGTGTCGCCTTTAAACTGCTAAAACTTCTACAGCTCTTCAGATAATCTCTTTTCGCCTGCCTCTCGGAAATTCTGCGTGAATTTCTTCCTGTGGTGAATATATCCTGTCTGCTATCTTCAACTGCTGTCGGTCAGATAGTGTCTTCTGATTTTATAAAAATCCACCTCTCCTTTCTTTTTTTTTTCAGAATTTCTTATAATTATAATCTGTGTTCAACTGCGTACGCGTACTTCAACGTGAGCGGAAAATGGAGACTATTGTCACGAGAGGGGATCTTCATTTTTATTTTGTTATTACGTGAACCACATTCCTTAACTATTTATTAGTTACACTTAAAGGCTGTACGCTTAAGGTAAATTTCTAATTTGTGTTTTTGATTCTTTATTTATCCCCTGCATAAAATAACTCTCTACACATCCTGACTGCTCTCATACATTAGTGTTTCATTCCAGTCACTACTACTCTCAGTAGCCAGTCCTCTAGTCATGTCTTGTATTTTCTATAGTAACCAATCAACTCTAGTCATGTCTTGTATTTTCTATAGTAACCAATCAACTCTAGTCATGTCTTGTATTTTCTATAGTAACCAGTCAACTCTAGTCATGTCTTGTATTTTCTATAGTAACCAGTCAACTCTAGTCATGTCTTGTATTTTCTATAGTAACCAATCAACTCTAGTCATGTCTTGTATTTTCTACAGTAACCAGTCAACTCTAGTCACGTCTTGTATTTTCTATAAAAAAAAAATTATCCTAGTGAAGAGTAAACATAACATGGTGCTACAATCATGATTCATAACATTAAGAGGAAGGTTATAAAAATTATACATACAACCCGGCTCACAAGATCATCTGCTTAATTAATGGTTCTTGTGAATCATTGTACATTTGAGTAAGCATTCACGATTTCAATATCTCCATAGTTCTATGTTCTCCTAAATAGCTAACCCATCTTCGTGTAATGTCAAGTATTCACACGCGTTAGAGAGAAGGGGAGACAGCGAGCGAATCCGATTTTAGCAGCGTCTCTCAATTTTTTGGTTTACACTAATTCATAGAAACTGGACCCCTTCACATTTTGACTGAGTCAGCCATTAACCTTACTTCAACCTGGAACTTTGCCACCACGCACCTTGTGGTCTTCCGCTTTGAGCTATTTTTATCTCTAACAGTACTGAGCGCACAACTAGTCACCCGCCACTAACTTATTTTTCTGACTTGCGTCTGTTGTTTTCAACTCACCTTTGCCATTATCTCACTTTGGTCATTATAGGTTCCCACCAATCTCAAACACTGGGCAGTTCGGTACTCGTTTACTTTATCTATTCCCGAGTGGTCTCCCTTTAACCCTCCTGTCTTGTGGATTGCTCTAGCTCTAATTTATTTTTCCACATCCATTAAGTTAACCTAGGAGATTTCATAAACTGAACAAATAGTTTGTCGTGCTATTTTATAGTCCACAAATTAAATATATCAGTATCTTTCTCTCTACCCTTAGCTTATATTCTAAACTAGTTCTATAATACCAACCTTTCTTCTATCACTTGGTTATATTATTAACCATAGAAAACAAGTAACAAATTGTTCTCAACAGCGCAATAGACTAAACAATTTGTTTTTGCGTTCAGTCTTTCATAACTATAACTATCGAGACTGAATTTTAGTCGATTGTTTTCTTCACGACAATGTAAATTGGATTATAGTCGACTATTTTCTTCACGACAACGTAAACTGGATCATAGTCGACTGTTGTCTTCACGACAACGTAAACTGGATTATAGTCGACTGTTGTCTTCACGACAACGTAAACTGGATTATAGTCGACTGTTGTCTTCACGACAAAGTAAATTGGATTATAGTCGACTGTTGTTTTCACGACAACGTAAACTGGATTATAGTCGACTGTTGTCTTCACGACAACGTAAATTGGATTATAGTCACCTATTGCCTATAAAACAAAGAAAAATAAATTTATTGAGAAGCTTGGCTTAAGGTCGTGAGTTTGAGCCCTGATTTGATCACTGGCATTTTTCTCCATTGATTCCCACCCCTCCCCCCCCCCCGTCCCCGCCCCATTTCTTGAATGTTGAGCTTTAGATGGTCATGATTGTAAGCGCGTATAGTTTATGAAAGAATTAGTGTGAATAAATATTCGCTGTATTGAAGTAACAGAAAACATTATGTAATATTTTATTTTAAAGAACTCATTTGTCAAGTATGAAATAGTCTTATTTTGTGAGTAGTGTTGTCCGTATTTGATTCTTCATCATTCTTCGAGGAAAATGAGAACAAGTTTTTTAATCTGAAAATCAATTTGCGAGCTGTGATATGTGTACAGATCAAGAGATTTCAAAGAGCAAACCTAGTTTAGCGGATCGCGCTTGAGAAACCGAATTATTACGCAACCTTAGTCATCAGCAGACTATAAATCCCTATAAATATGTAGTGATTTATACAAATGAATCATTAGCTGACTATGGTGTATTATACAAATAAATCATTAGCTGACTATAGTGTATTATTCAAATAAATCATTAGCTCATTACAGTGAAGTATACAAGTAAATCATTAGCTGACTAGAGTGTTTTAAACAAATAAATCATTAGTTGACTAAGTGTATTATACGAATAAATCATTAGCTGATTAGAGTGTATTATACAAATAAACCATTAGCTGACTAAGTGTAATATACAAATATATAGTGAGGAATTATTTTAATATTGTTTGTTTAGTAGGTCTGATTTTTCCTCAACTTTTTTCTTATATCAACCTCTTGCTCACACTTAACTCTGTTTGACCCCTTCTTCATGGTTGCGCTGGCATACATTGATATAAAAGTTGACAGTTCTGCATCGAAACAACATAGGTGAACCCAGAGTATCCATACGACGCTTTGCTTGATATCCTAAACTCTGAAGGAAATACTCTGGCACTTTGGAGAAAAGGCAGTTAATCGTAATTATTCTAAAATATATATAAGAAATTAAACAAGTAAACATTCCACAGCAATCATTCATAAGGAACAATCTAGTCCCTCTCTCTCTCTCTCTCTCTCTCTCTCTCTCTCTCTCTCTCTCTCTCTCTCTCTCTCTCTCTCTCTCTCTCTCTCTCTCTCTCTCTCTCTCTCCTCCCTCTCCAAATATGAAGTCATCGTTGACGTGACAAATTGCCATAAATCTTAAACTATTCCTGCAATATTAGAGTTTAAGATGTCAATAAAGGCACCAGCGTTATGTGTCTCCTGTTTCAGAGATCTCCTTCTGTCCTACAGGCACGCGCAATCTTTAGGCATCGATAGCAGTGAAAATACGATTCGGCGCCTACGCAGTGACTTGACCATAAAAGCAGCTTTTGTTCCAGACAGGCGACTTTTAAAGGCTATACGAACACATATTCTCTTGTGTCAGTTTTAGCGAGCGAGTCCAGCCAGACAAGTCGGAGGACATCTGTAAGGCGCTCGGTACACGTGACATCTGTAGACTTTATATATTTTTAATTTGGATGACATTTTAAATACTATGCGCGCACGGCATTAACGTGAAAAGACAGGCAAACGACATTTCAAAACGTGTCCTTACGCACGTGTGAACTTCAGACGGTCGACTTTTAACGGCAGAGTGCTGCGAATGAACTCTCAAGCGGTCGATTTGTAACGAACAGAGTGCTACATATGAACTCTCAGACGGTCGATTTGTAACGAACAGAGTGCTACACATGAACTCTCAGACGGTCGACTTTTAACGGCAGAGTGCTACATATGAACTCTCAGACGGTCGATTTGTAAAGAACAGAGTGCTACACATGAAGTCTTAGACGGTCGATTTGTAACGGCAGAGTGCTACAAATGAACTCTCAGACGGTCGATTTGTAAAGAACAGAGTGCTACACATGAAGTCTTAGACGGTCGATTTGTAACGGCAGAGTGCTACAAATGAACTCTCAGACGGTCGATTTGTAACGAACAGAGTGCTACACATGAAGTCTCAGACGGTCGACATGTAACGGCAGAGTGCTACACATGAGCACACATATGGTCGACTTTTATAAGCAAGGTGCAAACCTGACAAGTCAGGCAGTCGACTGCAAAGGCTAGTCGCATGCGTGTAGTCTTGTACCAGTGTTGACAGGTAAAAACAAACTGGACAGGTTTAACAAGGTTTGTCTGCAGGTGAAGGATGTATCAGTGTGAGCAATAATGTGGACTGACACCTGGGTGGACACTTATTAAAGGCTTTCCAGTCAATTAAATCAATTGTAGTTGTAAATAACGCCAAGCGTGTCTTGTGGCTTTTCTGAGACACGGGTAATTGTTTAAGTCAACAATAACCAAGGAGAAATAAATTTCTGGAATGTCAGTGTGACCTTGGTGATGATTATAATTATAAAGATTATATATGATTATAATCATTATTTAGGTTCGTTTCCAATAGTGTTTTGTTTCTAGGAAGTATTTTAAAAAACATAATACGCTTTCGTGATTCTGTGTGTCAGTATGTCTGCATTTGTTTGCGTGTGCGTATATAGATTCTTTGCATTCTGGATTTGAAAATCGAAATGTACAGTTAGAGGACTAAGACTTTTTTTTTTTTGATAAGTGTCTTTTCCCATAAGATTGGTGTGTATATATGTGTGAATGTATATGTGCATGTGCGTGTTTGTATATATGTTTGTATGTGAAGGTGGAATGCAGAGAAAAATGCCTGAAGATTAATTTATAGACATATTTTTATTTACATTTTTCATTATCTATACCTCATACATTCTTTGGTAATACTTCATTGTGCGTGTAAGTGCCAAAAATGCTTTATTGTGTTATTCTAGTTATTAACATAGTTATATTGTTGTAAATTGAAATCTCTTATTAGCAAGTGAAATGCTTTGTCACTTTGCAGATCTGAACACCACTCAGTCGTCCAGTGCCGACCAGTGCCCTAAGACTTTCAGGTTTCATTTCAACCAGAAACTGTGACGTCAGACCGTCCAAGACTGCCTGATAAAATCAATTCTTTGTTTCATCAGTTGATTTTGATAAAATTATATTCGTGTGTATTAAAGAAAAATTACTTTAGATTCATAATCAGTTTCTCTTTATAACGAAGGCTGTAATGGACGAATAATTAATGTTAACACTAAGGACGAAAACATATGTCAGATTAAAATATAACTAGCAGTATTATACTAAGATAAAATTAGCAGTAAAACTAAAAACGATTTAAAAGAAAATACTTGAGTCAAAATACATATGGCATGATTGACCGTCATTCAGTGTCGGTGCTCTCTTCGCGCTGATTTTCCGAGCGTCAAAGATGGCGGCTTTACGTGGAGAATGCTTCCGTTTCACGAACAAAACAATTTTAAAGACCGTCTTCAATATTGCTTGACCAGGTTCATCAGCGCACCACGTCTGTCCATTGTCTGACGCAATACAGAGACACTGGGATCGAAAATCACACGCAAACGTTCAAAAGGCAAACGTCATGTGACTTTGATACCACTAATATGAGATAACAACAGCAATAAAATTGTAAAAGAACAGATCGAGCTCCGTGATTCTGCCGCCTTAATTATAACTGCATAAGCACCACAACAAGAGCTACAGCTTCCATCTTCATACGTTCTCCTTACTTTATAACACTCAAAACCCTTTTTAACCCTGTCAAAATGACCTCACTATAAGCACTCCCTGACGTCAGCATCTAACGAACAATGTTCGCAAGAAAAGGGACAACGGTTCGCAGGGCACGTAGGTCCGTCAGACGACCCCGACCCACTTCTTCCCCGGGCTCCTCAACTCCTCGCCAGATGGCACTGGAACCAGAGCTTGGGAGTGACAATCGAGCCATTTCGCAAGGGGACTTAAGCCACCATCGCCCGTCCACCGCGCCGACCATTTCCAGTACTTCAAGTTTGAGAATATCCTTGCCGGTATGTAGTGTATTTTCTGTTTTGACACTTCTAGGAATATTCTTGCCTATGTGTGATACATATGATTATCTTTTGAGGGCTGTGTTTAGGTTTTATTTAGCGGGAATTGGAATGGTGGGGTTTAATTTTTTTTTAATTTTTGTGTTGTTTCTAAATTTTTAGAAACGTTTGGGGTTGATTTTTGTTTCAGACAATGCTTCCAGTTTGGATGACGTATACTTTACGTCTTTTAACAGCAGTATTTCCTCCTAATGCTTGGCAGTAAAACGTACGTTTATTGGGGGCAGTATGTCAAATTTGATCATTTCCTATCAATGTGCAGTCCCTTTCAATGAGGACAGTACTTTATCTTGGGAGAACACGTGATGTCATGCGATAATTTTCTTGTCAGGCACTTGCTTCCCGTTTGAGAATGTTATTCTTGCCGGTATGTAGTGATTTTCTTTCAGGACAGTACGAGATATTTGGCACAATTACAACGCTTGTCACGTTTATGATTAAAATTATTCTCACCACCACCCGTCATGCGTTGTGACTAAGATTGTTCTATAACTAATCATCGCTGGGTGAGCTGTTTGGCCGTGCTTGAGTGTCTAGAAATAACATTTGCATTTAATGTTTCATATTTTGAGAATTTGTTGGGAAATCTGAAGAGTCTTTTATTTGACAGTATGTCTTGAAACAATAGTCTATGACAATATGAATTAAAAAGCCCATCTATTCCGATAAGAAAAGTATGTACTATGTATCGCAAATGATGATGGTGGTGGTGGTGGTGGTTTTGGTGGTGGCGTGATGGTTGTGATGAGGAGGAGGATGACGACGACGAAAGATAATCGCAGTATCATTTACCACTTAACATTCCTGAGCTTATTCTAAAACAAGAGTGGAGTGTTCAACATATATGTATACTTCTATTTTCTAATGCGCGTGTTACGCATTGTTTTGTATATGGACATATGTTAGTCTGTACGTGTTACGCATAAACTCTTGAATATGGACATATGTTAGTCTGTACGTGTTACGCATTGTCTTGTATATGGGCATATGTGAGTCTGTACGTGTTACGCATTGTCTTGTATATGGACATATGTTAGTCTGTACGTGTTACGCATTGTCTTGTATATGGACATATGTTAGTCTGTACGTGTTACGCATTATCTTGTATAGGGGCATATGTGAGTCTGTACGTGTTACGCATCGTTTTGTATATGGGCATATGTGAGTCTGTACGTGTTTATGTTATGCGTCGTTGCGAGTGCAGGAATGTATGTGCGTGTGTATGTCTGTCTGCAGAAATCCTACAAAAATAAATGTATTTCTGCAGACCGTCTGATTGATTCTGGAATCTAACATTGAGATCAACACTCACGTACACGCTTCCGTCTCCTGGAGATAAAGTTTGTTTAAATGTACATGGTGTCGATGTCCTGATCGACCCTTAACACGTTCACTTCACGGGTTGACAACATCAACCCACGCGGACTTGTTAATCAGCCCACTCATTAAGTAATTAAGTAATAAAAGACGAGCAAACGTCCACTCTCTCTCTCAGCGATCAAGGAAGTATATCATGACAAGGTTAGAAGTAGGCAAATGTTGATCCAGACAATTACGCAGCGATCGATAAATGGCAAAGGTAGGGAAGAGGATGGGATTGGAGTGAACCTATTGTATGCAAATAAATATATTCTTTTTTTTTAAAAAAACAACAGACTTCAGCAGGTCGACTGCAGTTTGCCCAGAGTGGTGATGCCGCATTGCTGCGTCTTCGACAGTTGAAACACGACACGCCGAGTGAGCGCGTTGTAACCATGATCTGCCGGAAGCCTTAACGCGACTTTTGGGGAGGGGTGGGCGATGGAGAGAGGAGAAGGGAAACCAACTGCCGGTCGGGCCATTGTCTTCTAGCTTTTCATGAAAGACAGAAACGGAAATTAGGACTTGGCACTTCAAAGGCCAACAGAGAAAAATGTTTCCGGCGATTATTGATGTCCGGAGCTGGACTCGCCTCGAACAACAAAATGATCCACGTGACGATAGATAGATAGATAGATAGATAGATAGATAGATAGATAGATAGATAGATAGATAGATAGATAGATAGATAGATAGATAGATAGATAGATAGATAGATAGATAGATGTGGTGAATGAATGAAAAGAATATATCTTATGTACTTAAGCACACTTTTATATACTTTTACACAAACACATATTTGCATTAGTTTATGGTATAAATGGATTATTAATTTCCCGACAAAAAGTTATGTTTTTCTTCTGTGTTTTGTTTTTCTCTTTAATATAAATACATTTTTCCGTATCCAGTACCAAATTAGTCTATATTACATATTTAATACACATGGCATTATTTTGCAAGTGAGATAAGTTTATAATTATTTTATTCCAAAGCAGATTTACAAAATTAGTTATAAATATATTGTTTCTGTTTGTCTGTCTCTCTTTCTCCCCCCCCCTCTCTCTCTCTCTCTCTCTCTCTCTCTCTCTCTCTCTCTCTCTCTCTCTCTCTCTCTCTCTCTCTCTCTCTCTCTCTCTCTCTTCAGCAAGCAGCATTATGCCCGAATCTTTATAGAGTAAGTGGGATTGTGAACCTTAAAGGGAAACATTATGTTTGCTCACATACACACACACACACACACAACCATACACATACACACACAAACAATTATAGAAATTTTTAGGCTCATGTATTACCCAAAGAATCAATCGGCTAGAATGTTAGATGATGGCATCCAAATTTCATAAATCATAAATCGTGTAGCTGTTGGGCTGTTGGATTTATCTCCCTTTTAGTCAGTTGTTCGAAGTGTTCAGTCTGTCTTTAGTCCAAAAATAATTAAATTCTTTCATAGAAAATTTTGATCAAACGTTTCACAATAATTAAACGATAATTATGTTTTTTCTACTTCAAGTTTATCCTCAAATGCACGGTTTACACTAACAATGGATTGTACAAAAACCTGAACGTAATATTTGGTCATTTTTATTCTCCCGATGGATACCTAGGTCTCCATGAATGCTATTTATTTTTCAGTTTATTGGAGTATCGCAATTCTCATTTCTATTATTACCTGAATTAGAATGGGAAGGAGACTGAAAGAGGTATTTATATTAAATGTATTATCTTTCTAAATTTCTTGTAAATAAAAGAAAAGGCAAGGAGGGGGAGATGATAAGGATGGAATGAAAAGTTATGACGGAGTGACCTGTTGCAAGAATTATCTGATACAAATTAAATTATCAGCGAGTAGGATATAAACGCGAAAGCAGTTGATATTTTCAAACAGCCTTTTATGAAAGAAAGAGTCACCTAAATAAAATATTTACAATAAAATCCTAGCAAATAAAATTATTTAATTGTTCAGCTTCTAATAAACCGCAACTTTGATTTCGGTACGTCGGCCGCCTCACGTCATGAAGTAACATCAATTTCTTACAAAACGTAACTTGGATTGCAGTACGTCGGCCGCCTCACGTCATGAAGTAACATCAATTTCTTACAAAACGTAACTTGGATTGCAGTACGTCGGCCGCCTCACGTCATGAAGTAACATCAATTTCTTACAAAACGTAACTTGGATTGCAGTACGTCGGCCGCCTCACGTCATGAAGTAACATCAATTTCTTACAAAACGTAACTTGGATTGCAGTACGTCGGCCGCCTCACGTCATGAAGTAACATCAATTTCTTACAAAACGTAACTTGGATTGCAGTACGTCGGCCGCCTCACGTCATGAAGTAACATCAATTTCTTACAAAACGTAACTTGGATTGCAGTACGTCGGCCGCTACACGTCATGAAATAATATCAGTTACTTTCAAACCGCAACTTGGAGCGCCGTGTCACACTCCGCGAGACGACCTTCCCGTCGCCAGCGACTGAAGCATGACTGCGTGTTAACCTTCTGGCCAGACGAGAAGAGAAACGAGCACCTTGCTAACAAAGCAATTTCAGTGGCCACAAAATTGGATTTCAATTATCCCACAAGCACATCTTGCCCAGCAGTCGAGAGTTCGGTACATTAACTGATCTACTGATGACTAAATCTAGTGATGACGAGGAGAAAGACAGCGACTGATCTACCATTACATCGAGTGTTGGACACAGAGAGTAGTGTGCGGAAGAAAGGTGTGTAGTTAGGTTAAGTATTATAAAAAAAAAAAAAAAAATATTACATATGAACGAGAGACGGGAAAGATTTTCAGTTTCACTCATGCCGAAGTTGCGTTCTTGATTGGTCGTTTGCTAAAGAAACTGCAATAAGCAATGGTTATTTTAAGATATATGAATCATATATCACATCACAACCGCTTTCGCACGCGCACATTTATATGCATACGTACATACTATATCTATTGTCATGAGCTAGTCAGTAAACGGAGTTTGGATCCGTTATAATGCCACTATATTTATGATGACATGGGCTGTTTTAATGCTTTGGAATAGCAGCAGCTAATTAAATGTTTACAATAAAACTATGTTCCCCGAAATGACTTAGATGACACCACGCTGAGTTTTGTGAAGCAATGTGTCTTTTGTTTAACCCTTTAAGAGTCTGTGAAACCCATTCAATGTTTGTGCAGCGAGGCATACTTTTTATAACTCTCGCTGAGGTTTGTGAAGCAACGTGTATTTCGTATTTATTTTAACCCATTAAGAGTCTATGAAATCAGTCATACTTGTTTAACCCATTGAATGTTTGTGGAGCAATGCGCAATGCTCTGAGAGTTTGTAGAATAAGTCGTACATTTTTAACCCACACTGTGCTTCTGTAGAACACCTTAACCCAATGTATTTCTAGAGAATTTGGCGTACCTGTTGAACCAAGGTGCTTCTGTTGAACCAGGCGTACTTGTTAATCCATTGTAATGTTTCTGGGGAATTAGGCGTATTTGTTAACCTATAGCTTTCTGCGGCATCAAGCGTACTTGTTAACCCACTGTGTTTTGGGGGAATCAGGCGTTTTTGTTAACGCTTTGTGTTTCTGCGACAAAAAGCGTACTTGTCAACCCACTGTGTTTCTGCGGCATCAAGCGTACTCGTTAACCCACTGTGTTTTGGGGGAATCAGGCGTATTTGTTAACGCTTTGTGTTTCTGCGACAAAAAGCGTACTTGTTAACCCACTGTGTTCCAGAGGAATCAGGCGTACTTGTTTAATTTATTAAGTGTTTGTGTACCGAGTGTCTGGTGCCTATGTACGCTACTATATAAATAATAACATTAATACCGATTGCATTGCATTAACACGTATTATATTGTGCAAGAAATCAAAAGAGCTGAGGTAGGCTATAAAGTAATGTATTAAAAATATTACATTTAGTCAGACACTGACCAACTGGCGTAATGACTTTGCCTGAGGTCTGGGGATACGTTGGAAACAGACGGAGGGACACTGTCACAGTCTGATAAAATTGTCCGACTTCGTGACCCACTTGCCTTGTTTACTTCAAATTCGAATATTTGAAACCCTTGGCCCTTTGTTCAAAGCTTCCTTTTTCTAGGTGCTTCTAGAACAGGTCAAGATGTTATGTAACTTTAGGACCATTGTCCAGTTCTCGAACCAACCACATGCTTTGCGAACAGTCACGTGATACGCAATATACCTTTCTATATATGTACCCACACGCTTCCGCTCCCTCACTTCGAGCACATTTTAGCTAATTCCATCAGCTTACTCGGGTCGTGAGAGGCAGCCGGCGCCATAGAGAATCAAGGTACCCTTCGACTTCTCTCAAAGGTATCATTTTATTTAATAGTATTTGCCTATGTATTGTTTAAGTATGTATTTGTGCTATGTATTATATGATTTCCATATACACTTGAGCATGGTTCAGAGAAATAGCTGAAACCCTATAAGTTACGGAATATAAATTTATTGTAACCATTTTTCCATTTTTGTACTTTAATTTATATTGTTTTAATTCACTAAGAGCCAGAGTGCTGCGCTCGATATGAATTCTTCATGTAATTCAATTATTGCGTGTAATTTTAATTGTAAATTGTGAAGCGCTCTGTTGGTTTGAATTACCTCTTTGTATGAACATTAATTTAACGTTGTATCTATTTTATTGCTTCATACGTCATGACTGTTAAATGGAACACATGTGAGACGATTATATTTTTTCTAAAATCTAATTGTAAGCGACGCGAGGTCGAAAACTCTTTGTTCAGCGCATTTAATTGAGCCATGCCCAAGTAGGACGTGTTAGGTTGAGAATTATATCCAAACACGTTGCATCCACAGGTCGGCTCATGGTTCATGTTCACCCATGCCTCACCTGCATTAGCTTATTGGTGTAAGCGTGTCGAAATCCACTCTGAGGGCCATGCTGCTAAAATTCCAGTTCCTAGCCACTAACAAGGGGACATCATTCCTTATGCACCACGTGTGTCGTTAAAGGAGGACTGAGGGAACGAATCGGCATGACTGAGTGTTGAGACCAAGGATACAAGAATAGAGCTAAGTGCAAAATCAAGTGTACAGATCTCAAAGGAACACTTTTCTGGCAATTTAGATTGACAAAAATCAGGCATAGGCGCGTAAAGACAGAGTGAAGACTATTCGCGTTGCATTCGATTTATTGTTAATTTGTTAAACTTTATTAAATCTTATTTTCTTTGTTAATACCTCTTAGTAGTTGATTTCTATGCACAATAGACCAATTAGATTAATTCTTAGATTTGAATGGGGGCGGATGAGCAGAAAGATTGATGACGAGTGCATATTAATTTAGAGGGACTTAACTGTTTTCAAATCTAGCTAAAAGTTCGCAGTTTATTAGTCTGTAAATTTGTCGTCTGAACTACAAGACGCACTTTTAATTAGTCAGATAATAAATTGAGCAACCAGTCTGCGTAGAATATGAGAGGAAGAATTAATTATATTTAAAGTCTTTTAATTATTCTAAGCAGGGTCTTTAAATAAATACTGGAAACGTAACAAGTGTGGGTCGTCGCGGGATTGATATGTATTAAATTGTAAATTGTAACATTTTTATACATAGGGCGCATCATAACCTAGAAACGAACGAACGAACAGAATTGCCAATTGTTCTTTTGATTTTTGTATCACTGATTTTCTTTGCTTTTGTTGTGACATGTGCATGTATTCTTTTGCAGAGTAGCGTGCATGTTAGTTAATGTTGATATATTTAAGCGTAGTTAAATATGTCATGTTAGCTATTGAATGATTTATTTAGTATTGTGTTACTGAGTACTTCATTGTGAGGAGTCGAAGGTTATACCGCCAGCTAGGAGAGTTATCGGTAGTAACAGACTTCGGACTATTATATTTAGGGTGCTAGATATAATGTGTAATGTTGTATGGTAGGAGCCGTGACATTACGAAAGTCTTGGAACAGCGGACACTGTGACAAGCAGGTGAAACGTGTAAAGAGTTAACGCGTAATTTATTTCGGAAGGTGTTCTGAGTAAATTAAATAATTTTTGTAAGGTTGTAGCCTAAAAGTTATTTTCGGGATAAGCGGAGTTATCGCCGACGGTTAAAACACACAATTCACGAGATACATTCTTATTGTAGCCAGAGCGCTAAGACAGTAAAATGGATCGCAAACAGGTTATCGAAGACCTGAAAGAAACCGGTATCATGATAGGATACCAGGGTGACGAACTGACTAGCTACATTAAAACTGAGCTAGAGAAAGCGGAAAAAGCGGAAAAAGAGAGACAAGAGATAGAAAGGGAAGAACGTGTAGCTGCTCGCGAAGCGAAAAAGTTAGAAGCTGACAGACTAGCCGAAGCTAAAAAGCTAGAAGCCGAAAACGAGGCTAAACGCATAGCAGCCAATGCAGACACGGAAGCTAAACGCATAGAAGCTGATACGGAAGCCAAACGCATCGCCGCAGACGCGGAAATAAAACGGTTAGAATGGGAAGTAAAGAAACTAGAAGTTACCAATCCAAACCGTGATCGCAGAAGCAGTGGTGATTCGCGTTCTAGCGATGGAAATAATCACAGTAGAATTGAAAACATCATTCCAAAGATAAATATGGTCCCATTTGATGAGAACAAAGATCAAATAGACGCGTATTTAAAAACGTTTGAAAAGTTAGCCAGAGCAACGAACATTCCAGCGGAACATTGGGCGATAAATTTATCGGGATTATTGCAGGGCAGTGCGAAAAACGAGTTCAATAAGCTTAGCGATTCTGAGTCAGATAATTACGACACAGTCAAGGCCGCATTATTGAAACGTTACAAACTCACAGCAGATACATACCGACGTAAGTTTAAACAGGCCACTAAAGCCAGTTCAGAGACGCACGCACAGTACATACGACGTGTAACTGACTTGTTCCAAAGATGGATAGATCTAGCCGAAACTCCACAGACGTACGCAGGTCTTAGGGATGAAATGATAAAGGACCACATTCTCGGGTCGTACAAATCAGATCTACTGATTCACTTAGCAATAAGGGAAAAATCTACGCTAGAGGAGATAGGCAACGCCGCCGATCGCTTTGATGACGCACATTCTCAATTCTCGAACGCACACGCGAACAACAAGTCTCGACCGAATGAACCGCAGACTCGAAAGGATAAGAAAAATGACGGGAAGGCACCTAGTGAGCGTGATGATAAAACATCTAAACCCGACACTAAAAACAAGTCCGACAAACAGAAAGATAAAAAGAATCTTGCATGTTACACTTGTGGTGATAGTGGCCATTTTTCACGAACATGTCCTGAAAAGAAAACAGCTAAAGTTTACGCAGTAGGAAGTCATACACCTAAAACAGAAAAGTCGAATCGAACACCAGTACAGGCAAACGGTCACGATACAATCGCTTTGCTTGATACAGGGTGTGAGCTAGACGCTATAGTAAATGCATCATTAGTTAACCGTACCGACTACACAGGGGAGACAATCTCTGTCACCTTTGCCAACGGCGAACAAGACATTTTACCAGTAGCTGAAGTCTCGATTGTTTCAGACTTTGTAGAAGGAACAGTCAAAGCGGCAGTTATGGAAAACTCACCGCATGACGTGATCCTTGGTTGCAAGTATGTTTTGCCGTGCAAAAAACAAACTTCAACCGAACCACCACTGGTTAACGCTGTAACCAGAGCAGCAAGTAGTAAAGACAAATCTGTGACTGCACCGATGTCTGCCGCACCAGCCGTAGATAAAGCAACAGTTAGCGAGATTAAAATATTACAAGCTGAGGACGAAACACTAGACAAGTTACGCAGACAAGCTGTACTTGTTAGTGACGTCAACACTGACGATTCGAATAAGAAAGCGTGCATTATTCTGAAAAAGGGTTTATTGTACCGCTATTCGAAAGTGGGAGACGAATTTCGGAAACAATTAGTCGTTCCACAAACCAAACGAAATGACGTATTACGATTAGGTCATGAGAGTCTTTTTGGTGCACACATGGGTGTACAAAAAACAACTAGTCGTATTACAAGTGAGTTTTATTGGCCGGACATCACTGCCGATATCCGTAGATTCGTGTTAAGTTGCGACACATGCCAGAGAACACAGTCTAAAAATTCAATCAGACCCGCACCGTTAGGAGAGCCTGAACTGATCAGTGAACCCTACAAGCGCGTAGCATTGGATTTGATTGGGCCTATAATACCCACATCAACGAGAGGTAATCGATACGTGCTGACCACTATTGATTACGCAACAAGATTCGCCGACGCAGTACCATTGAAAATATTGATACTGAAACTGTCGCCGAAGCCCTTTTCGGTCTTTGGAGTCGTGTTGGTATTCCTACTGAAATTTTGACAGATCAGGGGAGTCAATTCATAGGCAACGTAATGAAGGAAGTAAATCGTTTACTTTCCATCAAACATCTTACTTGCACACCATACCACCCCCAGGCAAATGGTCTGATTGAAAAATACAATGGGACATTAAAAACAGCACTTAAAAAGCTCGCCACAGATAAACCGAAAGACTGGGACAGATACATCCCTGCCCTACTATTTGCATATAGGGAGGTGCCACAATCTTCCACCGGGTTTTCACCATTTGAGCTACTTTACGGACGTACTGTACGCGGACCGATGATGATTTTGAAGGCACTTTGGACTGATGAAAAGACAGATGACGAAGTTAAGACAACTTATACATACGTCACTGACTTAAGAAACCGTCTTGAAACTATAGGCAAGATAGCACGGGAAAACTTGACGATAGCTCAGTCTAGACAGGCAGAATATTACAATAAGCACACCAAACCTAGAGAATTTGAAGTTAATGACAAAGTGTTACTGTTGCTTCCTGAAGCACATAACAAACTTCAGATGAAATGGAAGGGGCCCTTTGTAGTTACCGCCAAGCTAGGGGGACTGAACTATAAGGTGCAGACAGGAAAGAGAGAGAAAATCTTTCATGTTAACCTACTCAAAAAGTACATAAGCCGTGAGGATCAAACCACTCAAGCTGATTTTGTCGTAGCGACGATAGTTACAGAAGACGAGGGGGATACTGATTGCGTCACTGGTACTTTACCAAACTGTCCTCTACAGACGGACGAAACTGTCAAAGACGTTAGGGTAAATGAAGCCTTGACAGAAAGACAGAAAAAAGAAGTGAATGAATTGCTTAATGAGTTCTCATCTACTCTGACAGACAAACCAGGGTTGACAGACTTAATAGAATTTTCACTGAAGCTGACTGACAACAAACCGATACGTTTGAAGCCGTATCCGTTGCCACACGCTAAGATAGATGACGTTAGACGTGAGATTAAGACTATGTTAGATCTAGGGGTCATAGAGAAGACTGACAGTGCCTACGGATCACCCATCGTGTTGATTAAAAAACGTGATAACTCGTTCCGTTTTTGCGTAGACTACCGCAAACTCAATCAAGTGACAGAGTTCTGTGCCGAACCTCTTCCTGATCCGGATCTCATCTTCACTAAGCTAGCTAACGCTCATTACTATACCAAAATAGATTTGTCACGCGGTTTTTGGCAAATCAAGGTCAAGGACACTGATCGACACATACTAGCTTTCACTACACCAGTAGGAAACTACACATGGAAAGTTATGCCTTTCGGAGTTTCAAACGCTCCAAGCATTTTTTCTAAAATGATGCGGTCATTGTTAGAACCACTGTACGGACGTGGAGTTGAGAACTTCATGGATGATTTAATTCTAGGCACCCAGACATGGGAGGAGCACTTAACACTCTTACGAGATGTGCTAGCCAGATTAAAACAAGCCAACCTCACTGCCCGCCCTACGAAGTGTGAAATAGCACAATTCTCCTTAGACTTCTTGGGACACAAGTTGAGTCATGGAACTATGTCGCCAAGTGAAGCTAAGATAGCACAACTTAAGGACACTTCACAACCGCTAACAAAAACACAAGTTAGGAGTTTTCTTGGTCTTGCTAATTACTACAGAAAATTCGTACCAGATTTTAGTGCCATTGCATGTCCTCTGACTGACTTGACACGTAAGAATATGCCTACAAAAGTAGTGTGGACTGATGCATGCCAAAACGCTTTTGACACACTGAAATCTAGACTGACTTCAGATTTAGTTGTTAAACTGCCAGATCTGACAAAACCATTCTTGTTAAGGACTGATGCTAGCAACACAGGATTAGGAGCAGTGTTATTACAAGAACACAACGACACCAAACACCCAGTTGCATATGCAAGCCGTAAACTCACAACTACTGAACAGAAATATTCCACCAGTGAAAAGGAATGTCTTGCAATAGTTTGGGCCATAAAAAAGTTCGAAAACTATTTGTACGGAAAAACCTTTGTCATTGAGTGCGATCACCAGCCGTTGGCCTTTCTCGGACAGGCGCAATTTACGAACAGCCGTTTAATGCGTTGGTCTTTGTTTCTGACACAGTATGACGCAAATATTCATTACATCAAAGGGTCTTTGAATGTTGGCGCAGATTACATGAGTCGTGCTTGATGCCATCAAGTGCCGGTACTGATAGAATGTTGTTTAATCAATTAACTGAACCCTACGGATTCCTTCCTGTAAATATGAAATATAGTTGCACACTTTATTTCTAGGAATGTCGAAATTTTTTTGTGTAAATTTTTCTTCATTGTGGACTTCTACATTTTATCATACATAATTTGTAGGAGGCATTTTATCTTTGGCAAGATAAACGCCTCAAAAGCAAGGGGGTGTCACAGTCTGATAAAATTGTCCGACTTCGTGACCCACTTGCCTTGTTTACTTCAAATTCGAATATTTGAAACCCTTGGCCCTTTGTTCAAAGCTTCCTTTTTCTAGGTGCTTCTAGAACAGGTCAAGATGTTATGTAACTTTAGGACCATTGTCCAGTTCTCGAACCAACCACATGCTTTGCGAACAGTCACGTGATACGCAATATACCTTTCTATATATGTACCCACACGCTTCCGCTCCCTCACTTCGAGCACATTTTAGCTAATTCCATCAGCTTACTCGGGTCGTGAGAGGCAGCCGGCGCCATAGAGAATCAAGGTACCCTTCGACTTCTCTCAAAGGTATCATTTTATTTAATAGTATTTGCCTATGTATTGTTTAAGTATGTATTTGTGCTATGTATTATATGATTTCCATATACACTTGAGCATGGTTCAGAGAAATAGCTGAAACCCTATAAGTTACGGAATATAAATTTATTGTAACCATTTTTCCATTTTTGTACTTTAATTTATATTGTTTTAATTCACTAAGAGCCAGAGTGCTGCGCTCGATATGAATTCTTCATGTAATTCAATTATTGCGTGTAATTTTAATTGTAAATTGTGAAGCGCTCTGTTGGTTTGAATTACCTCTTTGTATGAACATTAATTTAACGTTGTATCTATTTTATTGCTTCATACGTCATGACTGTTAAATGGAACACATGTGAGACGATTATATTTTTTCTAAAATCTAATTGTAAGCGACGCGAGGTCGAAAACTCTTTGTTCAGCGCATTTAATTGAGCCATGCCCAAGTAGGACGTGTTAGGTTGAGAATTATATCCAAACACGTTGCATCCACAGGTCGGCTCATGGTTCATGTTCACCCATGCCTCACCTGCATTAGCTTATTGGTGTAAGCGTGTCGAAATCCACTCTGAGGGCCATGCTGCTAAAATTCCAGTTCCTAGCCACTAACAAGGGGACATCATTCCTTATGCACCACGTGTGTCGTTAAAGGAGGACTGAGGGAACGAATCGGCATGACTGAGTGTTGAGACCAAGGATACAAGAATAGAGCTAAGTGCAAAATCAAGTGTACAGATCTCAAAGGAACACTTTTCTGGCAATTTAGATTGACAAAAATCAGGCATAGGCGCGTAAAGACAGAGTGAAGACTATTCGCGTTGCATTCGATTTATTGTTAATTTGTTAAACTTTATTAAATCTTATTTTCTTTGTTAATACCTCTTAGTAGTTGATTTCTATGCACAATAGACCAATTAGATTAATTCTTAGATTTGAATGGGGGCGGATGAGCAGAAAGATTGATGACGAGTGCATATTAATTTAGAGGGACTTAACTGTTTTCAAATCTAGCTAAAAGTTCGCAGTTTATTAGTCTGTAAATTTGTCGTCTGAACTACAAGACGCACTTTTAATTAGTCAGATAATAAATTGAGCAACCAGTCTGCGTAGAATATGAGAGGAAGAATTAATTATATTTAAAGTCTTTTAATTATTCTAAGCAGGGTCTTTAAATAAATACTGGAAACGTAACAGACACCATGCCAGATGCACCTTGTTGGACTGACCCGTAGAAGGTGCAGTCAGTTCAACTGAAAAATTTGGGGAAAATACATGTCATATCCAAATAAATTTATCTCCTGAAGCTATTTAGCATTTACGTTTTACATAATTAGTAAGTATCACAATTTGTTTCTGTAAATATCTGTTCCGTTTGCTCAGATGACTATAACATGTCTGACCAATCTATAAATATGTTGTAGTTGTTTGTGTTTTATCTCGTCGAATGGACAGTGACTTTTGATGCATCATCGTCGGGAAAAGATAACTTGTGTGAGTTTAGGTAACCATTTTCCTAATAACAAAACTAGAAATATAGAAATTAATACAAAATTAAAACTGAACATTAAGCACAAATTGACCGAGATTACCGCATGAAATTAGCAAAATCTTACCTATACAGATTTCCGGCTCTGTGTATAACGCTAAAGCATCCTTGACCCTCAAGCACGTGGAAGATTTTTGGAATGACGTTAAAACGTCCATGACCAATTTTATGTTGCATTGTCACTTAAAAAGAAATCCGATAGTCAAGGTCATTTTCACTCGCAATGTGATTTATAATCAAACACGTGGGAGATTTTTGAGCCACATGGCCAGGTTTACATTGCATTATTGCATTCATGGAAATGGGAAGGAAGGAAAGAAATTTTCACATAGCCAGCTTTATATTGCATTGTCGCGTTCATGATACAGAGTCGACATCAACGTTCTCATAAAAAAAAGACGGTCAAGGTCATTCGCTAAATGAGGCTCGAATTTTTACTCGCAATATGATTTATAATCTTATGTTCCTAGCAATGCATTCATTTTAATTTCCCACCCAATGGGTGGCAAATAACTTAGTAATCACACAATATGCCATTGCTGCTATTTCTGGATACAACGAATAATTAAGCAGCTAACATTGTTAACAAAATATTCACATAATAAACCATTGTTTCTGAATGCAAGGAATAATTAAGCGGCTATCATTGCTAACAAAATAATCACATAAAGAATAGCTGCTGTTTCAGGATGCAGGGAGTAATTAGCACAATGCACCGGTTGTGGCTAAAAACACGCTGCTAGCATAATTAACTGTGTTTTGTTTCACTTTAAATCAATGACTGTTTCAAGTACTTTCGAACTGTAATTTACAGTTGCAGCTATTACAATGTGCGCACACGTGTTTGCATTCCCTTTCTGGGAAACGACTGTCTGCTCATCCCATAATATTTCCCACTCGCGCCGTATTTTATATAAAGATCTGTTTAGGCAGCGTCCGGATGATGTTGTATGTGCAACTAGAGTGTGTCTTCATTTTCTGAAATTACCATCGGTATCCCCACCATCATTACCTGCCCGCCATCATCGTCACAACCAGCATTTGAACATAAGCGTCTGCCCTGACAAAGAAAAAGGATTAAAAGAGTAACAGGGATTTAATTGTTTATTTTATCATAGCCAGTTGTATTCTCTACAGTTTTGCCAGCAAGCATTCATTATGCTGCAATTGAAAATGATGACGTCTTATGTAATCTAATTATTTTTCACCTAATTTATATTCTCATAGAAAGATTTCGGGAAATTGAAGAGATATTGTCAATGTAGGCACGCATACACTCTATCGAGGTAATTAAGCGAAAGTATTACAGGCAAAGAACTTTCAATCAACTCTGGATGCTGTAATTTGAATTTTGGCTAAGTGCCTCTCACATGGTCCTCTTATATATATATATATCTTCTATAAGTATATAAGTAACGCCATCTTTATTTACCTACTGTCAGTATATAAGTAATGCCGTCTTAATTTACCTACTGTCAATTTATATAATCTTATTAATGTATTGTACGTATGTACTTTATTTAAAATTGTCTTTGTGAATATCTGCAAAGTAAGATCTGTATACCGGCTTTGTCATAAGAATTTGCCTGTGGAAAACGAACCTTTAGAGAAGTGTCTCCTGCATTTCAATGGGAATGAAAACTAATTAGATGTGATTGATTGTAGCAGAAGTCTTCCATCTCGAAATTCTTCTCGGTTAACCGTTTGGCAATAGTGAATTGCTCTATGAGTGAATTCTGCTCACAAGTCTTACCTTACATTTGTACAGACATCTTAATCATTACGTCACAGCAAAACCATTTGAACAAAGAACGCAATGTAGTTCTGATTATGAAGAACTTTAAATGAAACAATTGTTCTTCATCTTTTACTTGTTCTCTCTCTCTTTCCTCTCTTTGCGGCGTGCGCGTTTGTGTGCGTTTGTGTATGTGTACAAGCTTTTTTACTTACTTTTGTGTGCATTCCATCATTACATTTACTTTTCCTATCTTGCAGTTGCACACTTGCACGTATAGACACATTTTCACTTGACAGAGATTGAATTTTCGAAGCTACCAGAAGCAACACAATTACATCGGGTACTGTGTACAACTTTGACTCATATATAAAAGCTCTGTTTCATTAATATGTTAAAATAAGACATAAAAGAGAAAACTTGAGAACACCAAACTAAAGGTTTGAAAATGACTGTCACATAGCAAGAGTGTGAAAAGGAGTATGATAGAAGGAAGATGAAGCCTAAAAAGAAGAGACGATGAATCCTTCCACGGTATTCTTCCTTCTGTCTATCGATCTATCAATCGTTTTTTTTTATTTTGTCGACAAAAATAATAAATATTTTAATTTCAGCGCGTCGGATACGGCCTCAAGAAATATATGTGATCATATTTCTTAAAAGCATTGCGAAATTAATCAAAGTATGCCCGCAGTTACAACACCGAGATAGATAGACAGACAGATAGATAGATAGATAGATAGATAGATAGATAGATAGATAGATAGATAGATAGATAGATAGATAGATAGATAGATAGATAGATAGATAGATAGATAGATAGATAGATAGATAGATAGATAGATAGATAGATAGATAGATAGATAGATAGATAGATAGATAGATAGAAGAGAGGGACAACTGGACGGAAAGATGGAAGGAAGGAAAGAAAGATGGATGGATAGACAAACAAAATCAATTTGATAACTGTCCTCTTATGTCTATATTAATCCATTTCTTTTATCAAATCGAACTTAAACATTCGACTATCTTTCTATTTCTCTATTTCTTTCTATATTTCTGTTTAATTTTTTTTTTGTGTGCTTTTACTTCAGTATCCGTTTCACTCCTTGAACACCCCGTTCCAAAAGAAAACTAAGGAAAACCCGGCAATTCAATCTGTTGTCACTGCTTGTATTAGTTTAAGAACTGACGTTAGAAAGCAAATTATTATTTTCTTATTACAGCACCCCTCTAACGCTTTCTTGCAAAAGCTAGAATTTCATCAAATAATCTTACCAACAGAACATTCATTGTGCCAGTTTCTCTTCTCAGCTGAAGATTGATTTTGAAATAGCGGCAATATCATCTTTATGCGCGCCTGCTTCTCAGGCTTATTATTGTAGGCTGGCCTCGTTTTCGCCGGACAAAGGCAGACCGGAAATGATGTAGTCAATGACCGGTATTGCCTGGTGACTGCAATGATAATAACAGGATGCGGGGGGAGTGAACCGGCACACTGACCATTATGAATTTTCAAACTTCTGGCACTCAAAATTGTGTGTATTGTTGGTTTTGTGTTTCATGCTTTTCCTGAAATTGTGAGCACGTGTGACTGTATTTACATGTGTGTGTGTATGTATGTGTGTGTGTGCGTGCGTGCGTGCGTGCGTGTATGTTGTGTGTATGCGTAGTGCTTGTTTGTAAAATAAAATATGAAAAACAACATTTCTTGAATAGTGAATTATGTATGATAAATCTAGCACTGTCAAAGCTACTGATGGCTGTAGACTGTTTTGACATTTTCATTGTAAACTTGATCTACAATAACAACCCGCAACCATAGCGACCAAGTGACGTTCTTGCAGTGTGCCACATATCTTGTTGCAGAAATTACTTGCGCAAGAAAATACTTTATTTAAAAAATAAATACGATGGAAATAAAGTTGATTGCTTTGATTTCATATTGTAACAAGATTCCAATGCCCAGCAGTATAAGTAATGTATGAAAAAGTAATTAAATGTTTTCGTAAAAAAAAGAAATAAAACATGTGTGTTAATTTATATGTGAAGAAAGTAAAGGGCGTTTATATATCAACAAATATTTTCACACATACTTTATCAATGAAATGACTAACAATATATCTATCATTGCTATTGTTTTATTGAAACAACTTTTAAGCGTGATTTTAAGAGATGAGGGGGGGGGGGACATAGCTTGTCGATCCTGACTTCACAACCTTTTGCCAAATAGTACAACAGACTCATGCTATGTAACTTTAACTTGCATCGAAAATGCCACCATTAGCAAAGAAGTCACGTGGTCTGTAACGTACACAAAGTTATTTATCTGTAGAGGAAGTTCGAGAATGTAACTCTGCCTTTCCTCACAAGGGAAATAAGTCATATCGACCACGTGCGGTACGTTTTGCAACCGCTACTGAATGTTAACAAACTACATGTGCAAACTAAGAAACTTTCTCATAAAACTTAAATTTCAGCTGACAAGGGGCATTGTTCCTTTCAACTTGTATTTTAGTGATTGCCATTATTTTTTTCTCCATCGTCGTACGTCAGGGAAAATTACAGTGTGTCCTATTGCTTGGTTAGGGTTAAATTGACCATGAAATTAACATGTAAAAGAAGGGATATTTTGTGGTTGTTTGTTTGTTTTTTTAGGTACGGACATACACAGTTGTCTTTCTTTACTGAAAGAATCAGGGTGAATTCAGGATATCTTCTATTGTTTTACGTTTATTTGTGTGTAGTTTATTATAATAACAATTGTGCGCTTATTTATTCAATAAAATGTTTGTTTGGTTGCATTAATATGTCTGCAAAACTATTTAAAAATACATAATAAATACGGAGTTTAAAATAAAACCCATTAAATATTAACATTGCTTAGCAGTCCTACCGAAGCAAGAAAGTAAGACTGGATAGGGCAAAATTATCTTTTACCACCACCACCCTCCTGTGGGAGGGGCTTCGATAATGCGCAAATCCACCTGGTGTAGTCGGGACTCCATAATTCAATGACGGGAACCAAGTCCATTCAGAGATGTTTACAGCTGAAAGGCGCCATCCAGATCCTGGAGAAGAAGGAAATTAAAAGGACCAACAATACAATCACCACCACTACCTGAAAATATCTTATATACCACACACGTCCCTAATTTGGGCTTCGACATTAAGTAATCCACTTGAGGTGGTCGAATTCCAAAAATCCAGGGAGAAGACTCAAATCTCTCCATGGCTAACTCATGAAAGAAAATGTGAAATTGATGAAAAGTTCTTTCAGGCCTTAGCTGTGAAACAATGCTAGTTAACCACCACCAACAACTATGTTTATGATTGTTAGATAACACAGAAACAATATTATATGTATATTTGATTGTTGATTTAATAAATGTATTGTTAAATTTATTGATCCTCTTATGTATATTGATAACCTTATTATGTTGAAGAAGAAAGTGGGTGATTGGGGGCTCGTTAAATACAGACTAAAGACGGATTTGTCTTCTCCTTTAGTAAGATTCTTTCCACCTACGGAAATATTGTGTGAGATAAATGTTTGTCTTTAATGTTGTCGAAGAGAAAAAGTTTACAGTGGCCGCAGATCCGCCAAGTGAGAGAGATGAGTGGTATCTTCTAGTGAATTATTAATAACATAAATTAAGATTCTCAACATTTGTAATTATTTATTGGTGATTAATTAATAATAATCTTAACCACTAACTAGTTGGCGTTGGCGTCACACATGTAAAGATGCATATTTTTTTTTCATTGACATTTTCCAAAGATCGATACAGGTATAAACACCATTGTTAGTAGAGTGATTAACAACTCTATCAGCGGATG
Organism: Sinotaia quadrata; assembly: GCA_028829895.1. NCBI lineage: Eukaryota > Metazoa > Mollusca > Gastropoda > Architaenioglossa > Viviparidae > Sinotaia > Sinotaia quadrata. Next base: position 36,716,978 of record CM054183.1, on the reverse strand, counting down.
CACTTGAAACCTGACAGACAGTGCATTTTGAGTTCATCAACGACGCAGCTGTACTTACGCACATCGCAGCGCCATCTGGGACGCTAACTCTCAAGATCAGCTCCAGTCATCTCCTCTTGAACTGACTCTGAGGGAATTCCAAAGCAGTTTGAAATGACAAGGAAATCCTTGGTATAATATATTAGATTTTCCGCTCTTCCGTCAGACAAAGCTGCGCGTGCACACTCATCCATTCCCATACTCAGTCTTGGGAGACGAAAATAATCTGTTCAACTGCCTAAGATAGACGAAATGACGTAAATACGGTACTGAATAATCAGGGTGTAGTAAACATTCTTGCAATAGTTATCTAAGAAATTTGAACATGAAAATAAGCAACAAGTTTCTCATTCAACCAGGAAACGAAATCTAAACAGGCCAAGTAGGGAAGAGTGTATATGTGACAGAAGATAAAATCTAAACAGGACAAATAGGGAAGAGTGTATATGCGACAGAAGATAAAATCTAAACAGGACAAATAGGGAAGAGTGTATATGCGACAGAAGATAAAATCTAAACAGGACAAATAGGGAAGAGTGTATATGCGACAGAAGATAAAATCTAAACAGGACAAATAGGGAAGAGTGTATATGCGACAGAAGATAAAATCTAAACAGGACAAATAGGGAAGAGTGTATATGCGACAGAAGATAAAATCTAAACAGGACAAATAGGGAAGAGTGTATATGCGACAGAAGATAAAATCTAAACAGGACAAATAGGGAAGAGTGTATATGCGACAGAAGATAAAATCTAAACCTGCTGCAAACATGGGAAGCTTACAGTCGGAATATACGTCATACGTGAAAATACGAGCCTTGTCTTCAAGTTGAGGGTCTTGTGATCAAGCAGGGATTTTTTTTTAAATTTTTTTTTGAGGGGGATTGTTCGTTTGGTGTTTGGAGTTTCTTATTTGTTCTTTTGTTTCTTTGTTACTTGGCTTGTTCCTTGCTTTGTTTTCGAATCCTTATTAATTTGTGCATGTTTGTTTATTGTTTCTTTGGCTGGTTATTGATTGATTTTTAATTTGATGGTTTTTGTTTAGCTTTGGTTTGGATTTTTTTTTTCTTTTAACATCAAGTGCTTTTACAGTGACTCTGTAGCATCGTTATAAAAATGTAACTCATAAGTGAAATAAAGAATCCAACCTCATTGGTACACACACACATACACACACACACACACACACACACACACACACACACACACACACACAATCACACCAAGAACAAGACAAGAACACCGCAAAGTATTTTAGACATCTAACTGACGTAACGGTCTGGCACAATTTGAAAATGAGTTGAGAAAAAGGAGATTGAATGCATAATTAACTATAATTGTTTAACGTTTCCCAGTCCGTGCTTTACACAAGTTTGCCTGTCTATAAATTTGTTGGCTCAGACTGAAGGGTGAATATGAGCAGCCAGTCTCTACTCCCTCCACCTCACCCACTTCATCTTTCTGTCTGGGAGACTGTACAGTGCAACATACATTTCATGACGAAATAGTTCCAGCATGCAGGTCACCGATAGAGAATTTGTCTTTGAGCACCAGGTTTGTCCTCGAGACTCTCCCCACAATTGTGGCTGAACTCGTGAAGGTCAATGAGTGCTTTAAAAGCATTGACTTCCTGTTCACCACACCGAGTGAAGGTGACACTCAGGTTTATTTCAATCACTGTTGCACAGATATTTTGCTCTGTATATTAACCGAGATTACTTTAGTCTTTTTTCGCATATCAATCAGAACTACTACAGTGTTGTCGTTCGTATATCAGTCTACTATTGTCTACCTCATTTCAGTAAGAGCTAGACTAATATTGCCATCTCTGTATTGATTCACTACTATTGTATTTCAGTAATAGCTAGACTAATATTGCCATCTCTGTATTGATTCGCTACTATTGTATTTCAGTAAGAGCTAGACTAATATTGCCATCCCTGTCTTGATTCACTACTATTGTCTACCTCATTTCAGCCATGACCATGTAATGTTTTCTATTGATTCTCCGTCATTGTTACACTAGTATTGACTCTCTTTTATTGACTAGACCATTTCAAGCAGGCCTAGACTAGTACTTCAAATTTCATTTCATTCCTGGCCGCACTAGTATTTTCTTTTGCATTCATTAGTATTTACCATACCATTTCTGTCCATGATTCAGTCCTACTCACTACAAAGGCTTTTTCTAACTTTGCATGCTAGACTAGTTTTTACACTTTCATTTCAATCACATCTACATTAGTATTTTTGTCACGTCAATTAGGGTAACTTTAGTATTTTATCGCATTTCAACCAGGGCTAGACTACTAAATTCTGGCTGTTATTTTGGTATACTGTCAATTAGGGTAACTTTAGTATTTTATCGCATTTCAACCAGGGCTAGACTACTAAATTCTGGCTGTTCATTTCGGTATACTTTCAATTAGGGTAACTTTAGTATTTTATCGCATTTCAACCAGGGCTAGACTACTAAATTCTGGCTGTTCATTTCGGTATACTGTCAATTCATACTTTACTTTTTTAGCATTTTGTATTGCATTTCCTTTATAGAAGCACAAATATTTTTCCCTTTTTATTTCTAATAATCCTATGTTCTGGTTTTTCAGCCGAAATTCATTGGTTGGCAGTTGTACGTAAGCTCTTGTGAGTGCTTTGTTTTATTTTTCATTAAACATAAGAACCAAATCATACGTACTGTTAGCTCAAAAAGGCTAACACACTTTCAGGTTTTAAGACTCGGAATATCAGTAAAACCAAACTGCGCCAAGCATTGAGCCTGTATAATGACAATTCACAAACAGACATGTAAATATGGAGTTTGTTATTGTACTTTTACGATAATTTGTATAAAGTACATTAACAAACTCCATATTTAATCCTTGAACACATTTTTACTGAAATTGAAAAGCATGCTTACATGTACGTCATTTTAAAAAAAAAGTACGTTATACCAATCAATGGCCACGTGCCTTTCAGGATGGATTAATGGATTATTTCCCTTGATAATCGGCTCTAGGTATTTGTAAATATCGTCTATAGTCAGTGTATTTTCTATCTTACCCTCTCTGTCTGTCTGTCTGTCTGTCTGTCTGTTAATGGTTGACTGCATAACATTTTTCATCCAGTTTTTTTCTGACTTTATTTCATGAACGGAAAAGAGAATGTTTGGAAAGTTCATTTCCCACTGATTAAGTGAATTCCTATGTCGTGTGATTAGCTGTGCAGCAGGCTTGCTGGGAGTTTATGGAGTGGAAAGATAACTCCATGAATAAATTCATTTCTTTGCATGAAGATAGGATTTAATCTACAAAGTTTTGCTTGGCTAGCAAAATAATTTAATTTTCTGAGTTTTTTTTAAAATAATTACTTTCTTTGCGCAATAATCTGATGTAAAGGATAATAGAGAATGTTAAATAAAATATTTTCTCTCCTTACTGTCGCTCGAAGTAAGTCGCAGCCTGGTTTCGTAGCTAATTCGGTTTAGCACTACTTTTCAGTAATTTTTTTTTTTTTGCGAAATCAGCGAATTTTGAAAAGTGTCATCATAACTCATTGATATCAAATGCATAACAAGTGGCATGCAATCTATTTTTAAATTAATAATAATTTATCAATTTGATCTGGTGGCAATTGAAGGGGAACAAGCACATTCCAACTGCTTATTAGAGTTTAAAATAGTAGTAGTCTCCCTTTCTTCCTTCCCTATTTATCTATTGAATGTATTTTATTCTAAAATGTTGCATGTATCTTAAGTCTCTACACATATAAACACTTCAAGTTCCTATATAAAAATAATGTTTCTTCACACATAATCTTTTCTTTTCTTCTGAAATTAGCCAGCTTCTACATTCGACTAATTTTACTAAAGAGCTTAGCACCTATACTTGGCTGCTTGTTTGTGACTGTGCCTACAGGAGATACTATTTGAACAAGATATTAACAAATGGATCTGTCTCATTTCTTTAGGGCTGTGCTTGTTTGAAATCATTCAGTACTTGTACAACAGAGCTGCTTTAAATTTAAGGAAAAGGCCTGTCATTAGGTCACTCTATCTTTAAAATCAGTGTTCTTTTTATCACTAATATAATTTGTAAGTCTTGCTGTCTTATTTTTCTTTCTTTCGTAAACTTATTTATATCTGTCTGTTGTTCTTTTCTTTCCTTTCTTCGTTCGTTCTTGCTAATATTGTTTATATTTTAAGGTCTTCTTTCTTTCGCTTTCTTATTTTCTTTTTTTCTTTCTTTCTTTCTTTCTTTCTTTCTTTCTTTCTTTCTCCTTGAATTTTGTCATTTATTAATCTTGTTTCTTTTTCTTTCTAATGGTATTTTTTCCTTCTCGTTTTATTTTTATTCTTTTTTTTTCCTTCATACTTTGATTACTATTTTTCTATTATTTTTCTTTTTAATCTTTGTTTCACTTTATTTCTTCCTTATTTCTTTCTTTCCTTTTTGATTCTTTATTTTATTTTCTTTCTTATTTGAATTTGGATGTATTTTATTTCTTTCCTTTCTTGACTCTTTCTTACTTCTGTTTTTAAATTATTTTTCTTTTTATTTCTTCAATCCTTCATTCTAATTATCCTTATTCCCTTGTTCATTTATTCTCTGTTTTTTCGTTCCTTTTCCCTCTATCTATATTTCATTCTTTCTTCACCTTTCTTGATTAACTGTCTGTTATCTTTCCTTCTCATCCTGATTGCATTTGTCAATCTTTCTTTCTTTTATATTTTCTTTCTTGTCTTTTCCTTGCTTTTGTTTTGATTCGACTGTTGTTTGTTTCCTTTGGCTCAATTAGACTGCTTATGTATTTTTTCCTAATACTTTAATTCTTTTTCTTTTGACTTGAGTGTATGTCATTATTTCTTACTTATTTCCTCAATTCTTTAGCCGGCGTTTCTTTCCGTTCGTTCGTCTCTTCTTTTCTTTTATTCTCTACTTTAGAATCCCTGATCAGTTTTCAGTCGATAATTCACTGAGAAATAGCTTTGCAAAGTTATTAAATTATTACATTTTTATTAAATTATTTTCATTATGTAAAGGCGTTTTATATTTGCTATTACAAATCACTGTGCATATTGTTTATATTGCAATTTTCGTAAGCGTAATAGTCTATGTAATGATAATAATAATAATAATTTATCTGTGCTGTCTCCCAATAGCTGTAAGCCCTTTAAACCATGACCGCTAATTTCAACACGCATGCGCTAAAATGTATTGGGTAATCGATCCAGGAAAGTCCCACACGACTGATGTTGGGTTTGACCTCTTGACCTTCTGCCACATCAAACTGGCGCCGCAGTCTTCGATACAGATCTTTTCATTGAAGCACATCAAAATTAATATACCAAAACGCATCTGAGAAAAAGATAGTTTGGCCTGTAAGACTATACATGTTTGCAACTGTCTCCGATTTTTATGGCATCCGGGACAATTTAAACCGTCTGCCGCCTGTTTCTTCCTGCCATAAGCCACGCGCTGCATGCAACCAAACTGACTCTGCTTGCGGTCGTCAACGGTGAATAATTGACCAAAACAAAACGGACTTGCTAATGGGTGCTGCCAAGCAGGCTAGTGGCCTGCATTTCGCATCCATCTCTGTCATTACTAAGCAGCATGGGAAGAAAATGATAGAAGTATAAAAAAAAAATTATAAAGAGTATTAAAAAAATTATAAAGAGTTAAAATTTTAAAACCGTTAAGTCTGAAACACGTAGAATCGGAAGTATTGTTAATTACTTCTTCTTCTATCAACTCAACTTCGACAATAGCCACTCCAGTCTAAGCCAGTCTTTTGAACGCCATATCCTAATCGTCCCATTCCTATCTAACGACATTCCTTCCACCCGTTTCTACTCATCTGTTTCCTGTCCATTCTTCTACACTTACCCATAGACACCCACCTGTACCCATATTTATGTTCATTTCAACTATTATTCAGCCCATAACTAGCCCACCCCACCTGTACTCATATTTATGTTCAACTATTATTCAGCCCATAACTAGCCCATCCCACCTCTATCACTCCGCGCTTATTCACATCTTTTGCTCACCCCACTTTGGTCCACCTCATATTACCTTCTACCCGTATCATTTGAATTTATCCATTTCTATCCCATTTCGCATTAAGCTATATGCGATAGGTATTTTCGGTGTGAGAAGTGACTCTTAATTTTTGAGGATTATGTTATTTCATACTTATAATATAATGCACTTCTCAAATGCAGATTGGGGTTCGACAGAGCGATCTCCACAAACACGCGTGCACGCACACCCACCCAACACACACACACACAACACACACACACACACACACACACACACACAACACACACACACACACACACACACACACACACACACACACACACACACACACACACACACACACACTACCAATGCTAATCGTTGTATTTCAGGTAAGCCCATAGTGGTCCATCGACATTTCAAAGGTTCTTTTTTCTGCCCGAATTATTAATTATTATGTCACCTCCCATCCATCACGGATGAATCTCTTTTCTTCTGAATGTGTATAACCAAAGAAGAATGGATTAATAATAAAAAGAAAGAGACATTTATTTAAGACTGTAAATTTATCTACACATACTGCACAACATATAGTATTTAAAATATAAATATGGAGGTATACAACATGCACAGGAAGAGTAGTTTATTTTTCTGACTAATAGTCTCACACTTGTTAATTACAACTTAAATTCAATGGGGATGGACCAAAAGTTATTTTGTTGAAAACAGTCTATATACCAATCCCTTTTACTTTGACGAAACTTGAATCTGGTCATAAAGGTGATCGTTAGCTTATGGTAAGTTAATTGACTGATAAAGAAAGAATGGACTTAGAAATATTTCGTACATATTTGCTATTGATCTATGATTTGAAATGGAGAATGATTTATGTAATTAAATAATTATTTCTGTTCACTAATTAATGTTGTTGATTATACTTGTGAATTTTGATCAAGGCTATATTTCTTAGGCTATATGTGTATCGGGCTAATGAAAATCATTGCAGGGTTTTTAAATTGAGAATGTGTGTAAGAGAGAAAATGGGTTTAGAGATGAAATAAGCCTGAAATTTAGTGCTGCTCTTAATTTGACTTTTGCAAAGAGAAGCATAACTTTTTTTTATTTCATAGTCTTGTACCCACTTCAGACTACAGTGACTACTGTACTCTCCAGATCACTCGCTGGTGTGTGTATCCAGTGGTGTCCTCGAACTTATCAGTAAACATGTTGCTGTATTTGATACCTGTTAATTCCTTTTGAGAGCAAATATGGCGAAAATTGAGGCTTGAGTTTGGTCTCAAGAATTCATGAAAGTAGCTTGAAAATTCCTTGTGATGTGCTGAGTAGCGCACATGAAGATTCTAGAACACTCCACGTGACGTGCTTTGAATACTCGTTTGAAGTTCTGGAGTCTGGACGTTCCTCGGTGTTCTCTGTGAGCACTTTGAAGAATCTGGAACAGTTGTGTGATGAGCCTAGACAGGATATGCTGGACAGTCACCTAATAAAGAAGAAAGTAACTTGTTGCAAACTGCCTGATTGTGAACACATGCCAGTGACAGCTACCATAAATTGAAAAGTTTATGTCCATTGACAAAAATTATCTTCATGAAACTCCACTCTCATTTCTATTATGAATTATAACTATGAACTTGACTATCTATCTATCTATCTACCTATCTATTTATCTATCTATCCCTTAGTCTAGTCGACAATTGGGGCACCACTGATGACCTGACAACCAGCTTCCTCCATTCCATTATGTTTTCTGATAATCTTACTGCATCGCTCAGCTTCAGTCCTGTCCACTCTGAGATGTTATCCTCCCATCTTTTCCTTTGTCTTCCTCTCCTTCGCCCTCCTTGCACAGTGCCTTGAAATTTGATTTTATATATATGTTAATATGACTGCTGAAGTCTATGCTAGGATAGCGTTAATCGAACATTGTTGTGAAGTGATGTAAATGTCAATGCTCTTTGATTATATTCATATGTTGTATATTTAATTGTTGATTTAATAAATTTATTAACCTACTGACACATATATAAAGCATATTTTGGAGTAATAGTAGATGGACTGGGGCTCGTTAAATATAAATGAAAAAGACAGATTTTCATTGCTCCTTTGGTAAGAAGTTTCCACCTGCAGAAATATTATGTGACAGTGAAACTTCTATCTTATTATTGTGTAAAGAGCAGAGTTTGGCGACACCCAATAATCCGCCAAGTGAGAGATATATTGGTCTTGCGGGAGAGTTATTAATAATTATAACTTAAGATTCTCGATCACTTGTAATAGTTATGTCTTATTAATTAACAAATAATAACGAGTAAAGGATGCCCAGAGGTGTCACATACGTCAGCAGAATTCAGCACCTGTTAAAAAAAAAAAAGCACATTCACAGGCCACTATTCCATTTCTGCTTTACACACGTAAGGCTGAAAGACAATCTAGAATGCATTAAAAACAGCAATCGCACTGCGTCATCCTGTCTCCCCACTATACATGGAGCTATTACAAGGACAATTTAGCAATTTTGGAAACATTCACACTGTTACTAGTCTACATTGCGAAGTTTGGCAATGAATGCATGAAAATTTATTTCGTTAAGAAAATTTGAAATATTAGTTTTCTCTCTGGTTTGGCTGCCTGACGGGTTGTCTGTTTGCCTGTCTGTCTGTCAGTCTTTCTTTCTTTCTTTTTTCTTTCTTTCTTCATTTATTTATTTATTTTCCAAGTTGATTCATATAAAATATCCATATTTTCTGCCAGTCTCCTCTAGCAAGTTTGATTCATTATTAATGGAAAGGCAGCGACATGTTTTCACACTCTGATACATTATTAATGGTAAAGTAACAACATATTTTCACACTCTCTTCTCACAGGACCGATCCGTGACTGGTTGGACACCGAATTTGTCTCATCAGTCTGCTCTCCAATCCATGCTCCCAGTCCCAAAACTATTTCAGTACTACTAAGAGGTCCACACGTTTTCTCATGCAGGTCTCAAATCCCGCATTCTAGCTGACTCGCGCGTGACTAACCACAGTCTGCAGCAGTCCTGTCTGGGGGTCTTAATATTATGTCCAAATGAACGTTTCCAGCAATAATGTAGGCCTACGCTTGTGCGAATTTGTGAGTCACTTCAGTATGACGTCAGTGGTGGGAAGCGGTAATCTCTAGCTTGTTGTACATGAAAATTAGTTTCAGTGCATTACTTTGATATGCTCTGATCAGCACGAGTTATTGGGTGGGATAAAAGGTGGATTAGTGGTTGTATAAATAATTGGAGGGGTGAAATTATGGATGTTTACACTAGTGGATGGATGGATGGATGGATGGATGGACGGATGGATGGATGGATGGACGGACGCATGGATGGATGGATGGATGGACGGATAGATGGATGGGTGGGCAAGTGCGTGGATGTTGAACAAGTGCAAGCTGGTTTCTGATTGAATAAACTGGATAAATTGCAGAAGTGACAAAGTGTCTCCCTTCCAGTCTTAGCACTATTGAGTGCTTCATTGATACACGAATTATTGTACCTTTCATTTCAAGTATTGTGACGCAAGCAATGGCAAAAGAGTGGCTCTTTCTTGTCGTCATTGAACGGGTATAATTTAAGACCTCATTCTTTACTGACCTCATTCTCCACTTTTCATAACCGGATAACGTTCATTTATCTGGTTCACGTACATCATTTCAAGGTCACGTTGTGCGCTTGAGTTGGAGACATTGGCTCCTCCTTAAACTTTGCATTTCATATCGAAGCCTGTAAATGTTCTACTTCATTTACACTTCAGTTCCATGCTTTTTTTTATTAAGCTCCCATCAGACTTTACTTTTCCTGACAATACAATTTGCCTCAGTCGGTAAGATATCTAAAGCTCATACAGACATCTGAACTTGGCGTTTGTGTTTAATAGTTTGTAGTTTGTACGTCATAATACAATGTCGCTTATCTTACATCTTTTGTGACTGAAATTAGATCATAAAGCCTAATGAATGGTCCGTCGTGTGGGTCACTGGATGGATAGCTTGCTTTGATCCTCTTCACTATGTTTGTTAACTTCTTAACTGTTTGTATGTTTGCTGTTGAGTGTTCTAAGCTATGCTAATCTGGCGTTCTAAGTCTTTCGATATTTGTCGTATCATTTTGACGTTCAATGCTCACTAAATAATCCACACAAAACATTTTCTAGACAATACTATTCAAAAGAAGGACACATTGTCATCAGAGTCAATATTAAAACTCAGATATTTAAAATAGTGTGTCCATGGCATGATCGAGAGTTGCGTCCCTTAACTCTCAATTAGGCCCACTATAGTAACATTAATGTTCAGAACGGACGTAGGTGTCGTTGCGTTACAGGACGATATATTTAGTGTATAATGACACAATAATAATTCAAAACAAATTAAATGTGCAAGTAATTATCATTAGTGTGTGCTGTCTTCATAACAACTGCTGCTTGCACTTGTTCGTTTCCAAGCGACAGTGCCTTGAGCTCTTATCTGGTGGATCTGATATCTTTTTAATTTTTTATTCGTATTTTGTTCTATTCTACTTTAGAATGTCTGAATTCCCTTGTTATTCTTTCTGTTATTTATCAAGTATCCCAGATGGATATCACTTTGGCTCTGTGCCTATACTAAAATATTTTATTCGAGTTATTCCAGCTGGATGGGGAATTTGTGTCTGAGAGAGACAGACAGAGAGAGAGAGAGAGAGAGTAAAAAATCAATTGGATTTACAGAAAGGTTGCTTATAACGGTAGAAAGCGCGTGTTAACATTTATAGATCCATTCTGACAACTCGAAACCCGACATAATTTTATTCTCTCGAATTTTATTTCAAGGGATTCCTCTATTTTGGTTCGTATTATGTCAATTCTATGAGTTAAAGAATTTTAATGTGTATTTCTTTAATTCAAACAAACTAACTGTATGTATATAGATCAGAATTTTGAAATATTTCATTTTCTTCTTAGTCTAGTATAGTTTTCATTTCTTTAATTCAAACGAACTGACTGTATGCGTATAGGTCAGATTTTGAAATATTCTTTTTTTCTCTTAGCCTAGTATAGTTTTAAAGGACAGTTAAGTTTCCACCGGTTTTTTTTTGTTTGTACTCGCATAGACCTATACCTGCGTGCTTGTATGTGCGTGCGCGTATTGAATGTAGATTAACCAACGCTATGTATGTTTCAGGTTGCTGCATAATTAGAAACAAAATATAACTCAGAAACCTAGCACAATGCTATCTGCTTCGAAGTTTTAATGCGAGTCTCATATTCCAAATCAGTCTTCTTTTCTTTCGTCTTCCTTTTCCTGTCACATGAATGATCGAAAGTGGTACTACAGTATTCTTTTCTTTCGTCATCCTTTTCTTGTCATGTAACTGATCGAAAACGGTATTGCGGGGCACAAAGCTATCGGAGAGGAAGGTCGCTGTGGAATTTGAAACCGTTCCCATCCATCCCCGCAATGAGGAGTAAAAATAGATTGTTAAAGAAAGAGGAAGGAAATAGATATAGATTAGAGTGAGAGAGACTGGAGAGAATAAAGCACGAGAGAAACAGACATAATATCAGAGCGAGAGAGAACTGGAGAGAGGAGAGCAAGAGAGAAATAGAGAAAGAGGAGAGCGAGAGAGAAAGAGGAGAGCGAGACAAAGTAATAGAGAAAAAGGAGAGCGAGACAAAGTAATAGAGAAAAAGGAGAGCGAGACGGGACTTGAAAAAGAGGAGAGCGAGACAAAGTAATAGAGAAAAAGGAGAGCGAGACGGGACTTGAAAAAGAGGAGAGCGAGAGAGAAAGAGGAGAGCGAGAGAGAAAAGTTAGGAAGTCATGGAAAGTAAGATACGAAGAATTGAGAGAATGGGGATGGAGGAAAATAAGAGATAGGATAAAAAGGGGAGAGAAAGGATGTGATAAATGATATAAGGACAAAGAGGAAAGAGAGGTGAATGAGGAATTTTGGGTTGAAACGGAATTGATGTGGTGGAGCTGAGTGAAGTGCGAGTCTGGAGGAAATAAGACATACAAGAAAGAGGTGTGGGAAGAGTTAAAGGAAGGAGAGTCATGAGAAAAAGAATTAGAGTGGGGAGAAAATGAGATGGGGAGAGAACGAATGAGGATGAAATGAGATAAAGACAGAAGAGGGATAGAGGAGGGAGGGGGCAAGAAAAGTAGAGATGTATGAGATCGATAAGAAAGAAGTTGAAGAAAACAATGGTGGAGAGAGAGGGGATGGGCAGAGAGAGGCAAATAAAAGTCTGAGAGACAGAAATAATGCAGATAGAGAGAATACAAAGGGAATGAAAGATAAATTAAGGAAGGAAATGAAAGACATGGATGGAGAGAAAGAAGAGAAGTAAGAAGAAAATAAACGAAAGTGGGGATAGAAGAAACAAGAAAGATGGATGAGGAATTTGAAGAATAGAAGAAGATATAAAAGAAATAAAGACAGAGAAACGAAAAAAAGAGAGGGGTTAATAAAGGGAGAAAAGGAAAGGTAGATATTTAAGGAGAAAGAGAGAAAGTGACAGAGAAAAAGAATTATTTTTTGTGCAGTCAGTATTGGCACGCGCTTGGGTTTCTCTTTTAAAACCACTTAGCGCTTCGTGGTGGAACAGTTGAACACGCGATGTCGGGAATTCGCCAGAGCGAGTTTGCTTTGCTTCTTTAGAATTCCGGATAGTTAATCCGCATGGCTACAACCAAACTGAAACCTAAAAACGACACTGTAGATTTTGTGGTGCTGGACTGCTAATTGGTAATTTTGTTTTCTTCTTTCAATTCGTACGTTATTGTAACGTAAGGTCAAGCCTTTGTATCTAGTAGTCGTCATGAAGGGTATTGGAACCAGGGCATCTTTTCTGCGAATTCATGGTCAACAGGACAGCGTCACCCGCAACCAGCCATCGCCTGTTTCTTTGCGCGGAGACCAGCGGTCATTATCGGCGTCCAGTGTTCACACGTGTAGTTCTCAGGTAGCTGGTTTCTTTACTTTCTTTATTAAGATTCGGGTCGGGATGGGTCATGTATTATATTTAAATTTTGATTAACCTATTTTTTGTTCTGCGTAGAATGCTTCATTTTCATCAGAGAAATGGGCAATGCTTTGTGAAAGATTCGTTAGACAGACGAGAATGAATTTTCTGAGTTTTATTTCTTCTACAGGCTCCAAGTTCCCCGTGCGGTCTTTGAATATTATGTAGTGATAATATTGCACTAGGTGTTTTTAATAATTAACTACACAGACAGAACGGTACAAGGACTGAGTATCGAAGTCAAACAAAAATAATAGACAGAATGATAGAACGGTATGGCCCGACATGTAAAATAATGGTTTAAGAATAGTACTAGATAGATAGATAGATAGATAGATAGATAGATAGATAGATAGATAGATAGATAGATAGATAGATAGATGGATGGATGGATGGTTGGATGGATAGATATATATATAGAGAGAGATGGATGAAATGATGGATGGATGGACGGACTGATATAGATAGATAGATAGATAGATAGATAGATAGATAGATAGATAGATAGATAGATATTTAGATAGATAGATAGATAGATAGATAGATAGATAGATAGATAGATAGATAGATAGATAGATAGATAGATAGATAGATAGATAGATAGATAGATAGATAGATAGATAGATAGAGCAAGATTTATTTGTTTGTCACTTTAACTGTTAAGCAGTCGTCGTTACTGAACTAACGTAGTTGCGGATCAAACGGTATTATAATCTCCCTTTAGGGACCCTGATTTAAGGAAGACACCCTCCAATTTGATTAGGCCTGTTATGTCAACTTCTGTTCAAAGAGTTCGCTGGCCTATTTGCTGGAACGTTTTGCTCATGCGTATAACTGCATGCACGCTTGAATAATGGGGAGCAAGAAGTAAAGGAGTGCACATTGGTCTTGATAAATTAGTGTGCAACAACGAAGATAATTTACTGGAGTTCTTAGAAATGAAACTTTTAATTAGTATTAATGTTTATTGTCGACATGTTTAGATAATTATATTAAATAAATTTATTGAAATTATTTTGCCAAACCATTTCTACAAAAACCATATAACAATTTATTTATTGTACGCAAGACTTTTAAAATGGATGACCCCACCTCATTTGACACAAGAAGATGTAATTGAATCCTTTGACAATTATTTCCTAGATGTACAACAATCATTGATTATGGCTGGTTTAATCTTCATAGATTTTTTTTATTATGTATATAACAGTCTTTGATTATGGTTGGTTTAATCTTTGACGTTTTAGCGTGTTTTATTTCTTCTCCTTTGACTCTTCAAATAAAAATAACATTAATAATGTTTTTCTTCGGTTAACAAGGAAAGCATACTCTATTGGAAATATGTGCCGAGCGAAACACAATGGTAATATGTTTAAAAGTGTAATTGTATTTTCTTATTAGCAAACAAATATGAAGGATCTAGTTACGTCATGCAATCAACACCGGGGAGTGAAAAAGTAAACATGAAAATACCAAAGAAAACTGGTTGCAACTTGCTAGCAAGATATTTTTGTCACTCATTTTGCAGCAATAGCACTCCTTCCGACTAACCTTTAAATTCCTTCCTGCATCCTCCTACCCCCTTCCCTCCAGGGTTGAAAGCACAGGTCCTGTCCTCAACTGTCTTTGCAGATTAGAATATCTGTCAATTAAATTTTGTTTCTATTTGGTTTCATTTCCTTGGTTTTATTATGTTAGAAACTGCAAGCTACTTCTGTATAATTGACAAAAATATCTTAATTTTTAGTGTCTCCCTATAAAGGTGTCAGCCAAAGAGTTTCCCTCTGCGTTAAACAATCCTTTATCAGTGAAGTGACTGCTTTGCAATCTGTTATCAGTGAAGTGACTGCTTTACAGTCTGTTATGAGTGAAGTGACTGCTTTGAAATATGTTATTAGTGAAGTGACTGCTTTACAATCTGTTATCAGTGAAGTGACTGCTTTACAATCTGTTATCAGTGAAGTGACTGCTTTACAATCTGTTATCAGTGAATTGACGGCTTTACAGTCTGTTATGAGTGAAGTGACTGCTTTGCAATATGTTATCAGTGAAGTGATTGCTTTGCAGTCTGTTATGAGTGAAGTGACGGCTTTACAGTCTGTTATCAGTGAAGTGACGGCTTTACAGTGTGTTTTGCCTATAAGAAGTATGGGGAGGTTAGGAGGTTGTGAGATAAAGACTCTAGCCTTGGATCCAGAAAGTCGTGTGTTCAAGCTCAACTTTGGACAATGGTACTTTTCTCAAATGATGCCTGAGCAATTTTTTGTAGCGGTACAGCTCAGTAGATATATGATTCATTCTATAATGTTATATAATGTCTAGGACGTTTCTATAATGTTAATTACAGATAGAAAGCTATACATGACTGTACTAAGACTTTTTGTAAGGCAAATACACTGCTTGCATGAGGTCAGCATGCTAGGAAAAAGTGAGTTAGGGATATAAATACCTTGGGATACTACAGCATCAAGACAATATGCAGAGAGAAGTGAAGTCCAAAGTTAAGAGAGAGTATGAAAAACGTATTAGACAAGTCCTGAAGTCCAAACTAAATGGGGCGAACAAAATACAAGCCCTTAACGCATACGCAATACCTATAGTAAGCTACACCGGAGGTATCATAGATTGGACAGCAAATGAAATAAAATGGACAGAAAAACATGAAAAATACTCACAATATATAAAGACTTACACCCCAAGGCAGACCGTAGACAGGCTTTATGTATCTCGAAAAATAGGACGCAGAGGTCTCAAGAAAATGAAACATGTCATTGAAGGAGAAGTCATTGGCCTTGTGGACTACATCTGGAATAACAATAAAGATGATCCACTGATAGAAGCTGTAAAGATGAGTGGATATTTCAACCCCCAGAAACAGACAAAGAAACATGGAAGAAAACAACGGAGCATGCACTAGCACATACCTGGAGCCAAAAACCTCTCCATGGCCAGTATGTACGACAAGCCCGACGAAATGTCAACAAAGCAATCAACGTACAAATGGTTGAAAGAGGCAGGATTGAAAGCAGAAACAGAAGCACTCATAACAGCAGCACAAGATCAAGCACTCAACACCAAATCTCACAATGAAAATCATAAAAATCTTAAATGATTCTGCAAATCCATGGATGAGACAACTGAGCACATACTATCTGGATGTCAGGTTCTGGCTGGAACAGAATACACCAAACGACACAACGAAGTGGCAAAACACATACATAGAAATTTGTGCGAGAGTTATGGCATAAACACCCCAGAAAGAGCATGGATGCACCAACTGGAAGCAGTCGCCGAAACAGAGGAAGTCAAAATACTGTGGGACTTCGAGATAAGAACAGATCGGGTGATTCCTGCACGAAGACCAGACATTGTAGCTCTAAATAAGTCTAACAGAACAGCAACTATCATTGAAGTCGCTGTTCCAAGTGATAGAAAACAAAAGAACCTTGGATCTCCCAGAATCTTGGTAAGATTCCGAGACCTTGGATCACAACCGACAGACAAAACAGAAGTCGTGGAAAGAGGCTGAATAATAATAAATAACTAGAGTGCTGTTGGTGTCACAATTTCAATAGTAAAATGTGGCTGAAACGATTGATGTTTAGACGAGTGGCTGTGTGAATGGAATGATGGATGGCTAGATGGGTTGGACCACCAGAAGGATAGAATGATGAAAAGAGGGAGAAATTAGTAGGTGAGTGGATGGGAGGGTGTATAGATAGATGGATAACTACTGCAATTACGAATTGTTGGAAATATTTTTTATTTTTTTTTTTGCAATTAGTATTCCTTTGTGCTTGTGTATGGGGTGTGATCTGGATGAGACAAAGAAGGATATTTGATCCGTCCGTTTCCTGGCGACTGAGAAAAAGGAGAATTGACTTTTTCCGGCAGCCCAACGTTTGCACGCTGTACAAGCATAGTTGGATTGTAGTCAATTTTCTTAAATTGTCAGTGTTAGTTTTTAGTTTGTTCTTTTGAAAAAGCGAAATGCAATTTAAAAGCCTGATGAACTAAATCAATAGCTTACTTAGAGTTAACAAACCTATGTACTATCGAAATATATGTTTATCTGATTTGTTCATTAGTCTTTGTGTGTGTGTGTGTGTGTGTGTGTGTGTGTGTGTGAGTGTGTGTGTGTGTGAGAGTGTGTGTGTGTGTGTGTGTGTGTGTGTGTGTGTGTGTGTGTGTGTGTGTGTGTGTGTGTGTGTGTGTGTGTGTGTGTTGAGGAGGGTGTTGTTGTGTGCGAGTTTATATGTCATATATGCTGTCGGAAGCAAAGAAAGAAAGAATAAAGTGATAAGGGAGAACGTTCACAGTTTTATTTTCTTAATAATATCTGTTAGATGTTTTAACCAATTTCTTTTAGCGTCAAACTGTAACAATACACAATACACTAGACTAACCTGCCTATAGTAAGTCAGCTGTTCCTTAATAGATCTATTAAAGGAGTGTTGCACCAGTTGATGTGTAATTCGGCTGAAGTGAATATTCCTGAGTGTGTAACCAAGCTGAGTAAATATTGAGACTGTTTAGCTACACTTTGTGAATATTCATGAGTGTATAACCAAACTGAGTAAACATTGAGACTGTTTAGCTACACTTTGTGTATATTCATGAGTGTGTAACCAAGCTGAGTAAATATTGAGACAGTTTAGGTAGACTTATGTGAATATTCCTGAGTGTGTAACCAAGCTGAGTAAATAATAAGACTGTTTTGCTACACTCATGTGAATATTACTGAAACAGTTCAACCATACTGATTTTAATATTACAGAGACTCTCTAAAGTGGCTTAGTGAAGATTAATGTGACTGTTTAACAAGAATGGGGTTAATTTTACTGACATGGCGTAAATATTACTAGGACTGATTAACAAAGATTCTGATAAATATTACTAGGTCTCTTTAACCAGCTTGGGGGGTAATTTTCCTTATATGGTTTGACCAGGATCTAGTCAATATTACTAGGACTGTTTAACCTTGTTCTAATATATATCATTAAGACTGTTTAATCAGGATGGGGTGAATATTACTGAAAGGCCTTAACCAGGCTTTGTTGAACATTATTAGGTTGTTTAACCAGTTTCAGGTACAAATTACTGGGACTATTTTAACCAAGAAGATGTGAATATGAAACGGCGTAGCTGTGTCTTGGTCAATATTACTGTGACTGTTTAACCAGGATGTGGTACATTTAACTGTGACTATTTAACTTAGATTAATCATATATTATTGTGACTATTTAACCAAGATGAGGTACATATAACTGACTATTTAACTGAGATTAATCATATATTTTACAGTGATTATTTAACCAAGATGAGGTACATATAACTGACTATTTAACTGAGATTAATCATATATTACTGTGACTGCTTAACCAGGATGAGGTCCATATTACTGAAAACATTTTTATTCAGGTGATGATGGCCGTCACTAAGACTTTTTATCTGACTAAGGTGAATATTACTGAGACCGTACTTATTAGAGGAATATTTAGTAAATGAAAGTATATTTATTTAGATTGGGAATATAAGAGCATAATGATTCATATTAATATGGTAATTAATGAGATATATTTATTCATGATGGATATTGTTAATAAGACTATAATTATTTAATCCGATGGGATGAAAACATTTATAGCATATTTAAATCAAAAGTAAAATAATATTCATGAAAGTTTATTCGTTAGGATTGAGCTGAAAAATATTACGAATCTATTTATTTTGAAAATTATTTACCTTAAAATGAGTGACCAAATATTTTCTGTCTTACTGCAGTTGAGATTTCAGGTGTACAAAATATATAACACACAAACATTACAATAGTTTCAGGTGCCTGTGAAACTGACTTATAACAACATGTATAAACCTGTATGGAACACATGACCCACAAACATTACAGTTGTCGAGATTCCAGGTTCCTGTCAAATCGCTTCATAACAACTTATATAAACCTGTACTGAGTACATTAAATATATACTACTCAGACATTACAGCAGTGGAGACTTTAAGTGCTTGTCAGATTGCTTCAGAGCAATACGTACAAACCTGTATTAAGCACATTGCACACATACACTACAAAAAAAACTAGCTGCTCTTGTCAGTTTCTGCTACAATGGTTTCCAGTTTCATTTTAATATTTTGTAAACGAAACCTTTCGAGGTCAATCGAAATTAATTAAAATATTCGCAGAAGACAAGTGTGCTAATAGTTTCATTACTCTTTTTTTATTGTTGTCCTAGTTAATATTAGTTTTGTCTCTCGAACCACGCTCTTTACAGAGCCCATAAAGGGATATTCACACTAAAGCTCTTGCACACACACACACAAAAAAATACGTGTAACATTACCTTAGTCATAGAATATTTAATCCTGAATTCCATGCCTGCATATTGTAATGGAAGTAGATAGGGAATGAATATGAGGACATGACCATATTTCTAATGTAGTTATAGTTTTGTTGTTGTACAGTATTCATTCACCATGAAAACTGAGGACATATTTCTTGCGCAAATTCAAGTGCATTAATTGTACACTGGCGCTGTGATACATGCGCCTTTCTCTGACATAAAAGTGTTCATATCTTTATTCAGCTTGTCACAGATGCTGCCAGATTGATCTGACGTCAAGCGCTGGGAGGTCAGGTCACCTGTGGATGAAAACACTGTGGTGCGAGCAATTTATTTGTTTTGTTTGACTTGCTTGGTCATATTCCTGAATATTCGTGTGGTGCTGTTCAGATTGTCTGTCGGTCCACTTTATTTAAATTGCTTGTTGCTGCGCTTTTGTTTATGTATATAGATTATAATCCAGAATCGGCTTGGCATAAGTCTATTATTTGAAGTCAATATTTCTGTCTGCATTGTTACCGATAAGAGAGGTAACTTCTTTGCGTAGACCTTTTTTAAAAGTTAATTTTTAGTGGCATAACTTGAATTATTCATTTCATGTCAAGAATACATTTGCATTGCTGTTTGATTTTATAAAAAATAATCACCCCTTAGTATCATTTGTAACTGGTATCGTTCTAGTAATAGTGAGTTTTCTAATTTTGTACAGGTTACTGAATTGTGTATTTGATTTCAGCATTAATGAAGTTGTTTTTGGTAGTGGTGACAGCTATGCTGGTGGTGATGATAGATGGTGGTTTGTAGAGATGGTGATAGTAAGTAACTAAGTTTAGAGTGTGATGGTGGTGGTGGTGGTACTGGTGGTGGTAGGAATAGAATTGCGCGTGCGTTTTGATAGTAGTTAACGTGATAGGGTGATGAAGGTGGTAGTCATGACAATATGTTGTAAGTATGTTGGTGAGTGACTGTAATGAGTTGCGAAGTTTGTGAGATGTGGATGGTGATAAAGAATTCAAATGAGTGACGTAAAGAGGCGATGATTTATTTCCGATCGTTGTGGTTTAAATGCTGGTGGTTAGAGCGAGCGGTGTATAATGATTAAAATGGTTAGTGGGGTGTGGTGAGGATAAGTTTCATCTGTATGCAAAACACATACAGTAACATTAATATTCTTCATTCAAAGAAATGTTTTAAATGAAGATCAGTTTACATAGCGAGCGAGTAACCTTAGTGGAGTGAAATTCTTTGCGTGCCACTTTCAGACATTCTCCTTTTCAAAAATGATAATAAACACCCGTACAAATTCGACAATATTTAAAACAGCAGCAGCACCATTTCTCGCTTTCCCTTTTGAATGACGTATCGATCACACAAGATTTAAAAGTCTGCAGGTTGAATTGTCACGGTCTGCTATCAACAAACTTCAAAGCAGCCTCGAGCCATAATGAGAATGGGTTACACATGTTGGCAACATCATTTCCCTTGGATCATTTGCATGGCAACGGTTATTTGCGACCCTGACATTTGCATACTCACAGCGACGCTGACAAGATGTGTAAAAGAAACCAAGATGGATACTATTCCTATTTTCTGTCCGGAGTTTCCACTGGCTGGTCACTACTTCCGGTTTCCATACGCGCCCTCTCTCGGGGAATAGTTGCAATCTTCAATAATGTCAAGGAGTTCCTTGGAATCAGCTGCCACAGATGCGTCGTCCGACAAATGATTGAGGCGTGTGCAAGGCTAGAGCCACAAAGTTTGTAACTGTAAAGGGTACGTCACTGAGACAATCCATTATACACGAATGTTTTCAAATAATATCGTGTTCTATTGGCGATCGAACCTTCATTAAAATTTGAAAGCAATATGTCGCCGCTTAAACAAACACGTGATGAGCAACTGTGACAGTGAGCAGTTTATCACCGACGGCGGCATCTGCGAGCAGAGTCGGAGGAAATGATGGACTTGTGAATTTTGTCATGCGCTGTAATCTGTTTTCAAGTGCACAGTTGGCAGTGTGTGCTCGGGACGCATGAAGGCACAAACAGATTTCAATCATTTGTTCCGTGTTCAAAAAATTGTCTTCCACTCTCGAAGTCTACTAGCTGGCAACTGTAATTTCTGAGTACCATGTCCGACCAAGAGCTGCCAAAAGCAAAGCCCTCTCCTGATCACAGAAAGGTAGGTCTCATGGTTCGCTTGCGCTTGTTTTTTGTTTGTTTGGATTTTTTTTTAAATGTCACAATTCATTGTGATAATTTGCAAGTGCTGAGAAAAATTCGTCTCACCCTCCTAACTCTTCTAATATCGGCAGGGCCGAATATCAAGAAACGTTAACTCTTGTTTGACGTCATGTATAGAACGTGCGCCGGTTGGAACGTAAGTTTCTAGAGTAAACATATAACCAAATGATACGAATCACAAGCGGACATGGCACCAAGGTAGGCATGCGCTAACAAGCATCTGACTGTCATTTCACACGCTCAATGACACAGACGATCTCAGTCAAGCGAATGAAAGTCGCGCCGTGTAGTCTAGTGTCCTAGCATGGTGTTTTGGTTCTTATGTAAACTCATAAGAGGAAAGTATCGTATTTAAATGTATACACGCCAACCAGCAATTATGTCACCAGTTGCCACAAGACTTCCGCTTGTGTCCCGTGTTAGTCACCACACGGGATTTTCGAATATTATCCAATGGATTAAATAACAGTTTGAAAACACTTTGGATACGAATGCATCGAGAGCATAATATTAGTGTTCTTACCTGTCCTTACCTGTCTTGTAACTGTACGTACGACACAAACAAACGGAAAAGAAATAATGTCCAGTTTTTTTATTGTTTATTTTTAATGTGTGATAATGATAATGAATTTCATCAGTATTAAAGTATTAATTGTAGTATAAAATTAATGTACGAATCATGCGGATCCAATAATTCTGTATTGCATAATTATGATTTGCGCATCAAATATGCCATTACAATCGTGTGCTTGGCCCAGCAGTAGAATACTGCAGTCAATCCCGAAGTTGTTGTGTGACCAGCAAATCCGGAAGTCGTAGGGTGATCAGCCACACCGAAAGACGTAGTATCACCAGCCAATATGGAAATCCTAGTGTGACCAGCAAATCCAGAAACTCATAGGGTAACCAGCCAAACCGGAAAGTCGTAGGGTGACCCCGCCAATCCGGAAGTCTTACACTACCAAATCGAAAGCAGTAGCGTGACCAATCAAGAGCGACAATTTCATTTTAAAGATGTTCTTTAATGAATTTAATGAAATAAAAATGGCGCAGTAAACCTCAATAATTATCATGTGTTGTTCCTTATTTCTTTTTTTTCAAACTAGAAAGACTTTACACAAGTCATGTATAATATTCGTGATCTTATGGTAATTAAGCTGAGTGACACTTGAATAAAGAACGCGTTTTCGAAAATAAATAAATGGAAAACTGTGATTATGTTGTGATCGTCCAGAGAGTCTGGAGGCCTATCTTAGTTTAAATTATCTTTTGTAGTATTTTACAAAGAAGCATTTTTTAAGTTTAACCTATCGTGTTGTATTGACAAAGAGGCACACTCAAGGTTTCGTGATTGTGTTTTATTGCACAGCGAGACGTATTCAAGGTACATCATCAGTTATATTCCAAAAGGGGGCATATTTAAGGTTGAATTATCATATTTTATTCCACGTTGGAGGTATATTTAAAGAATCAGGTATTATGTTGTATTGCACAAGCAGACATTTAAAATGACATTGTCATATTGTAATCTTCAAGCTTGTACTTTCAGCATACAAATCATCATAATGTATTTCGCACTTGGGCATATTTAGGAGTATAATGTGTCTGGTTGTATTCTGAAAGTGGTCATTGTTATAGAATGTATCATTTTGTAGCATTGTGCACGTGGGCATATATATATATATATTTACAGGTCAAATGTAGTATTTTATTCTGCATGCGGCACATTAAGAGGTATATAAACATATTGCTATCATAATGAGTGTGACATATTTGGAGAAACTTGATGATTTTGTATATCACAGGTGGATATATCAAGTTGGTAGAGTATCATGTTGTATTTCACAAGTGGCATGTTTACAGATAAGAGTATCATGCTTTATATATATGTGGGCATATTTAGCAGCATATTATCATATAGTATTTCCACAAGTGGTCATATTTAAGGTAGATTGTCAAGTTGTATTCCACAAGTGGACATATTTATCAAGATTAGATTATCAAGTTGTATTCCACAAAAGTCTGCCGACATCAGACTAAGTGGTAAGAGTAGATTGTTAATTCCGTCTTTACCGTTAGCAGAATGGCGTCACAAAGTCAACACTCACTAGAGTGTGAAAAGGTCTGCCATGTGTCTCAAGTTCTACAATCACCTAGCCTATGTTTTGTACATGGTAGACTCTGTTGTAGTGTAGGCTGCAGTTCGAGTTCCACAAGGTCCAACTCGTCTATGTTTTGAGCATATCAGATTGTTGTAGTGTAAGCTACATTTGGTGTTACACAAGGCTAACTTTGTACGAGGTATACTGCTGTAGTGTAGGCCTCATTTGGTGTTACACAAGGCTAACTTTGTACGAGGTATACTGCTGTAGTGTAGGCCTCATTTGGTGTTACACAAGGCTAACTTTGTACGAGGTATACTGCTGTAGTGTAGGCCTCATTTGGTGTTACACAAGGCTAACTTTGTACGAGGTATACTGCTGTAGTGTAGGCCTCATTTGGTGTTACACAAGGCTAACTTTGTACGAGGTATACTGCTGTAGTGTAGGCCTCATTTGGTGTTACACATTCTAAATCGTCTACGTTTCGAGCACATACGAATGCTGTAGTGTAGGTTTCAATGTTCGTGCAATAGATTCGTAAATAGATTGCATCACCTACGATTGCTGTAGTGTAGGTTTCAATGTTCGTGCAATCGATTCGTAAATAGATTGCATCACATACGATTGCTGTAGTGTAGGTTTCAATGTTCGTGCAATCGATTCGTAAATAGATTGCATCACATACGATTGCTGTAGTGTAGGTTTCAATGTTCGTGCAGTCGATTCGTAAATAGATTGCATCACATACGAATGCTGTAGTGTAGGTTTCAATGTTCGTGCAATCGATTCGTAAAACAAAGTAGATAGCATCACATACGTGGATATTAGTGTTCTCTCTGTTTCTCGTGCTGATAGCATAAACAGTTTTAAAAACTTGGATAAAAGCGCATTGATTATTTTGTTTCTCGTGCTGATAGTATAAACAGTTAATAAATGGGAATAAACGTGCATTATTTTTGTTTGGTCTGACATAGCATTTAAAATTGAAAAATTGGTCTTGATAAATTGCACAATTCTATATATTTCTTTTGCTTATTATCACTTTCACTTTGTTCTTAAATTTGACCACATCTGTTTTGTTTTATATTATTTATTTACAATGTCATATACTGTTTAGAATATGGTAAAATATTACACAAAATAATAAATCAAGTAAACAGTAAAGTATATTTCAATTGTTGTAATTATGAGCCTAATACAACCAATTCTCCATTTCTTAAAAAGAAAAAGAATTAGAAATATTTACAGACGATCATTGTTAGATTACGATCAAGCAAAAAACATACACTGTGCACATCGTATTTCTATATACGTCTTTGGGTTCGGAAAGAATAAACATTTCTGAGTGACGTCCATTTTTAACCCCTTCCTTCCCATTTTCCTGTCAGCAGGTCTTGGACGATGAACGTAGTCTGTGTCGAAGCACCAGCGGTTTTTCAGACGACAAGTTCCAGCAGACGTCATACGGTTCCATTCTCTACCAACTTCGGGAGGTGCAGAGCGAAGCAACAGACGTCTTCGACTTCCTGCAACGGACTTTTGAAGTGGTGTGGGATTCGCGTGAGTACAATGGTCCTGGGACTTTTGTTCTACCTGGAGATAAAAACAAAGTGCCTGGATGGGCAAAACGTTTTGTTTTGTTGTCTGTCTTTAATAATTTGTTCGAGTGTAATGGTCTTCAAATTGATCAGACAGAGATTTGTTTTATACTTTGAACATAAGAGAGCTAAACACACGGTTTCTTGTTTGTTTGAAAATTAATGTACATGTATTTTAACTTTTGTTCATTCTTGAGTTGATGTTCAGACTTGCTCATGCACTCGTGTGCGTGTCTGTATATGGGAAAGATTTTGTATGAAATATTGTGTTGGGGGGGGGTATGTATGTGTTGTATTGGTGTCAACATGATCGTTTTATGTTTATACCTCTTAACATTCCTTTCTTCTGTTTTCCTGATAGTTATTTTTTACGGGTTCCTTTGCGCGTGATTCCCTCCACAATACTTTTGTGAAACCTAGCACTATTTAGTAACAAGAGGTGGAAGAGTTATGTAAAAATACGTTTTGTATGTTTGTGCGCAAGTGTGGTTGGCGTGAGGATGGGGAGTATGGGTCGTTAATGCACTCTTTACGCTAATCTGCAGGGTGTTAAGCGTAATAAATGGCCGCACTTTGCACTTTGAACTCAAGTGACGTCAATTTTCTATAGAATCTAGAACTTCTTTGGAAATTCAACGTGCACCATTCACACAGATTCTTACACCTGCAGGCTAGTGTAGAGCGGCATAAAACTGACAGTTCGTGACGTCACGCTGGTCGTTTCAGTCAAATCGCATTCGGATCATGCACTACAGGTCACTGCGCAAAATTCCTCTTACTATTACCACATGCTCAGTAAGGCCTCTGTGCAAAATAAATTACCTTACGTCGCAATCTTTGTATATAACGTTATGTCTTTAAAGGGAAATAATCCCAGAATTGGGAAGGATGGATACATACATTATACCAAGTGTATGTAAATATCCTCAGGTTGCGAACCAGGTCTGTGTCATTCACCAAAGGACAATTACCAATTCGAAGATAGGAAGCAGAGACGTGACAGCTATATAGTATCGTTTTCTGTGCTTTCGGTCTTCTAGGAGTGGAATGAAGGCATGATAGATGTTGACCGGTGTGTTTCTTCGAAGGGAGAGGTTCTAGTTCGCAAGAGATTTTGTTCTATAGTAGTTTACCACCTCTGGGTTATGTATGTATTTTTAATAGTTAGCTTTGCAATCACGTATGTGTAACTTTGCAGAAACGTTTCCAGAATTACCTGGGTAAGTACTCAGTTCATTTAGTTATTTTCATTTCGGGAGCGAGCTGTGCTCGGACAGGCGCCCTCAGACAGAACATCGGAAGTTGACTAATATGAACTGGATGAAGTTGTCGGTTGAGATGGTAAATCCACGTGCCAAATATCTTAGGGAATTAGTCTACAGAGGAAATTTAGCAGCAGCATGATTAACTGGGACTGGAACGATAGGGATGTGGGTGGAAGTGAGAGACGATGTTTGATCGAAATTGCTGCGAAGCTGATTAATGATGGATCACTATTAGATACGTATAGACAGCAGTCTTGAGTGTCAGCAGAAACAGTGACATAGCTCCATGATGGTGTGCAAAAAGTTTAAGTAGTCTTTCTTGTAGTATGAAGTGTCAGTTAGGTTTTTCACTCATTTTGGTTCTGGTTTTGGGGGGGGGGGGAAGCCACGCTGATTCTTTCTGTTACCGTCGGTGTGCGTCAGAGCTAAGACAAAGTATTGTCACGAGCAAATGACTTAGTAATGTTTCCATGAAGTTGTTGTATTCGTGTTTGACAATGCAGTGCTTTCCTGATGTTGCAAATAGTAACGTGTACTAAAACAATGTGTTCTATGATGTTGCATGTTTTGATCGTGACAAAAACGTTTCCCTGATGTTGCAAGTAATTATATGTGACAAAATGTTTCACGGATGTTGCATGTAATTATGTATGCCAAAACGTTTTCCTGATGTTGCAAGTAATTATGGTCACAAAACGATTTCCAGATGTTGCAAGTAATTATGTCATAAAACCTTTTCCTGATGTTGCAAGTAATTTTGTGTCACAAAACGTTTTCCCGATGAATGTATTGCTGCTTAGCAAAACGAATGTTTTTATGGTTTGATAATTATGTGTGGCAAATCATTTCTTTCATAAACTTGCAAGTAATTATGCGTGATATAACATTCCTTCCTAAGACGCCAACACCAACTTAGCTAGTGGTTATGATTATTATGCAATAATCACACATAACTAATTACAAATGATGAGAATCTTAATTTAGGTTATTAATAATTCTCCAGAAGACACCACTCATCTCTCTCAATTAGCGGATATGCGGGCACTATAAACGTTTTCTCTCTTCCACCCACATTAAAGACAAACATTTATCGTTACACAATATTTCTATAGGTGGAAAACCTCGTACTAAAGGAGAAAATAAATCCGTCTTTTAATCTATATTTAGCGAGCCCCCATCCACCCACGTTCTTCTCTAACGTAAGGCTATCAATATGTGTAAGGTCAATAAATTTAACAATAAATGTATTAAATCAACAATTAAATATACAACATATGAATATAATCAAAGAGCATTGACATTTTCATCACTTCACAAAAATGTTCAATTAATAATGGATAATCATTCAGTTTATCTTAGCATAGACATTAGCAGTCAATTAAAATAAATATATAATCAAGTTCATAGATATCATCACGGAAATAAGAGTAGAGGTTTTCAGAGAATTCAATAAGTCAAATGCACACAACTTTTTCAAAGATGACGTCTGTCTCCGGCATGTGTTTACAATCATGCAGTTTGCAACAAGTCACTGACTTTCTTATTCAGGCGCTGGCAGACATGTGCCTTCCAGGCAAATAACTGTCCTAGAATCTTCAATGAGCTCACAAAGCACATCGTGGAAAATTGTCCCGAATTTCATATGCACTATCAGGCACATTGATTGGAATATTGCTGAACTTCGTGTGTAGTACTCAACACATCACGAGGAACATTCAAAATAATCTTTGTGAATTATCCATAAGCTAACAATCGCCTTTATGACCAGACTCGAGATGTTCAAATTCAAAGTGATTAGAAGAGAGTACTTCTTCAACAAAGAAACTGTCAGTCCATCCCCATTGGATGAGTTTGTTATGAATATGTGCAAGACTATTAGACAGAAAAACAGATCATCCGGTTGGAACTGGTTTGGATTGCACCAGCAATTTTCTTGTATTCTCAACCCAAGCTGTGTCCTCCAGCTCTGATATTTAAAAACAAAATAGCATCGTAAGGAGTGCCCAAGATTGGGTTGCTTTGACAATTTAACAATTTATATAACAATTCAGTTTAGAAATAGGGATAGGTAAATTTACTCCACCACACTTTCATAATCTTGCGTGATATAGCATTCATTTCATAACCTTCCAAGTAATTATGAGTATTAAAGCAATGTTTTCATAATATTGTAAGAAACCATGCTTTCACAATCTTGTAAGTAATTATGTGTGGCAAACCCATGCTTTCATAATGTTTCAAGTAATTAATTATGTGTAACAAAACCATTATTTCACATTGCTGCAAGTAACTGGTGTATGACAAAGCCATGTTTTCACAAAGCTGTGTGACAATGCAATGATTGCATGGAGTTGCATACGTATTGATGATGACGACATACGATGTAATGATGGTAACACAACAGTATTCTTAAGGCCTATTATCTATAATTGTGGGGACAAAATTATCTCTCGAGACCTTTTACATATGATGATGGTGGCACAACAGTAATAAGGCCTATAATGGAGTGGACATATTATCGAGACCTATTGCATGTAATGGTGTGGACATATTATCGAGTTCTATTACATGTAGTGATGGTGACAACAGTATTCTTAAGGACTATTACATATAATGCTGGTGGAATGTGTGTGTGTGTGTGTGTTGATGTGTGTGTGTGTGTGTGTGTGTGTGTGTGTGTGTGTGTGTGTGTGTGTGTGTTACGAACATATGCCTTTTGACTTTTCGTGATATGAGTTTATTTTATACACATCCTTTGCTTCGCGATTCACTGTATCTAAATTTGTAGAGAGAATACTGTAGATTGCAACACTAATATCAACATGCGTGAAAAATTGAAAACACTCTTCTTAAAATGTAATTCTTCGATCAGCAGATTCTTGTATTATAATCCCACTAAAATGTTGTAATCATTAGCTCTCGATAGTACTATTACTTTCATGGCCATTATCAGTAACAATTTCAGACGTCATTGTGCTGTACGTTTTACCTAACTTTTTGCTGAATTCCGTATATACTCATGACTAACCGCACACTCACTCATTTTCAAATTAAAATGTCTATTATTACCCTTTTTTAGGATGTTACTAATGTAAGTAGGAAAAACTCCTTCCATGAGATCTTTCTAAATTTCTCATTAGTAAGTTTTACACTTCCAGTATGGTAATTGCTTATAAAAGAAAGATTAACTCTAATATACCTAGGATGAAGAGTGGTTTCTATGCTGAACGCATCACTGGAGGGGAGGTAAACGTAGGTAACTCTCCTTGCGGAGCGGCGATCTGCTCTACTGTCACTACTGGCCTATTGTTTTCATTTCCATAACCATCCACCGACACCCGGGCATTTCGCCACTTGTGGGAATAGTTCTGGGAAATAATTAAATTGCGAGCGCAGACTGTCTTAGGAAATAGGACCCTGTTATTGATCGCTGGAAAACGTTTCGTGTCTATGAATGCAGCAAAGCCTCGGTGTTCATGCAACTGATCTTGATTTCATTCGGTCATTTCACTGTGAGGAATAAGCAAAATAAATAAATATTGCTATTCTGAACTAAAAACATATTAATTAGGCGGAAATAGTAATTAACGTATGGGTAAAAGAATTTATTCTTGAACAGATAGATAGATGGATGGGAGGATGGATAGATAGACTGAGAGAGAGGGGGAAGGGAGGGAGGACTGCACAGATTCATAATCATGCTGACTTGCAGGCGAGAGTAGCTGAATGTAATGTAGATATAAGAGTAGACTAAATAAATAGGCATATGTTTGTATTTTTTCTTTACCAGTATAGCAATTATATTAAAAGAACTCTCAATATTTTCATAACATCATTTTAAGCATTGTCATTAGTATCAGAATTTGATATGTATTGCTATATGGTATGTATGTCTATATTATTATTGTTGTTGTTTTCTGATTGATTCGTCTTATGACAATTTTTAAATTGTCAGTTAATTAGTTATTAATTTTAGTCTCAAAATCCTAATTGAATTCGAGTAGGGGGTGGGGAAGCACTTAGAAGGAGTACTGCTCTTTGATTCTATCCTGGAAGTTGATTCAGGTAATTTTCCCTCCATCTGAGGTGTGACGTTGTTCCCCTACTGGCGTTATTTATGCTTTTACCTTCCATTGTCTCAGATCCTGGTATCTGCAAATCTTTTCCATAAACTTTTTATATTTGTTTCATTCGGTACAGCAGCATCGTTGACTGATGATCGTTTTGTTGGACTCACTGAGAGCCACAATGTCCGGTCTTGGTGCAGGAATTACCCGGGACTTCAAAGTTCCACAGTTATTTTTAACTTGTGTCATGGACTGCTTCTGTTTGGTGCATCCCTACTCTCTCACTCTCTCTTTCTCTCTCTCACTCTCTCTCTTTCTCTTTCTCTTTCTCCCTCTCTCTCTCTCTTTCTCTCTCCCTCTCTCTCTTTCTTTCTCTCTCTCCCTCTCTTTCTCTCTCCCTCTTTCTCTCTCCCTCTCTCTCTTTCTCTCTCTTTCTCTCTCTCCCTCTCTCTCTCTCCCTCTCTCTCTCTCTCTCTCTCTCTCTCTCTCTCTCTCTCTCTCTCTCTCTCTCTCTCTCTCTCTCTCTCTCTCTCCCCCATCCCGTAGTTTCAGCAACTTTCTATTTATGATTCTTTCAACTTTATTGTCCTTTGCGATGTATTGATTTCCACTGAAAGGCTGGCACCCCGATAGAATTTCTTCTGTTGTTGAGTATGCTTCTGCAAAGTCATCATTTGGTGGATCCGTATAGATTTTCAGAATATTTACTGAGGGATTTTGTTTAGTGCTTGATATTGCTCAGCAATGGCAAGCGCTTCTGTTTCGGCTCATAAATCCGTCTCCCTCAGCCATCTGTTTGTTGATTGTCTGGTTGATGTTTCATTAGCATGTCGCACATATTACTCAAATTGGATTTCTAACTCGAGTTCTTCTGCTGGCCTAGTGTGTTTTACTGCCTTCCTCAGTGGCTCATCGTTGTTCTTACTCCAGACGTATTCTTCAAGGCCTATGACATCTCCTCCAACAGCGACAATAATTTCCCCTAGTTCTCTACCTTCCATTTTCCTGAAACCTAGTGAGTTCATGCATTGTTATTTTTTTTTCACTTTCTCATTGATCTCGTTTACTGTCCGATCTATAATACCAATGTGTTGCTGAGTACAGGTATTCATTAATCGCCTGTATTTTGTTGGCATCATTTCACTTGTGACTTGAGGGCTTGAGAACTTAACTGACTCGGTATTTTTTCATTATTCTCTTTTAAGCTTGGAATTTACTTCAGCCAGCAGAATTTCTTGTATTGAAGTATCCCCCAGATAATACATCCTTTCTCCACTGACACGTCGTTCACTTTTCCTCACGTCAAATTGTCTGCCCTTTGTGAATTAGATCTCTTTCTGAATAAAAATCTTGCACATTATTCATGTTCGAATTTCATCTGACTGTCTTCAATCGAATCTTGACATATTTACCAGGGCATCAGTCTCGATTTCATTTTGCGTCCCTTCCTTGTTTTCTTAAGGATGTTACTGAGAGGGTTATTTTTGTTATTAAAGAGAGTATGGCTGTTATTGTTATGGTGTTGCTCTTATGATGTTTTTTGCTCTCTTTATTGTAGTTATTATTATTATCATCATCATCATCATCATCATTATTATTATTATTATTATTATTATCACTATTCAGTGTTGATCTTTGTATTTGTTATTTCATTAGTTGTTCACCTAATTGTTCTAATATTTTTAATGTGAAGAATTAGAAACTATTCATTCAGTAATTACTGCGCGAAAAACATAAAAGTTTCGTTTTTAATCTATACTTAAAAATTATATATATATATATATATATATATTATTTTATTTGTTTTCATTTCCAGTTATTCTGACAGTATTCTTCACATTACTGCTGGCGCTGCCAATCGCCATGATAGCTGTCGGTAAGGCACAAACATTTTGTCCGAAACTGAAATTTCGTTCTGATAGTGTGCAGCTTAATCAAAAGGCATCGACCTTTTTATTTTTTGCACACTGACCAGCCTCTGCCCCCTTTATGCGCTCATGTGTCACATTCCTTGTTAGTGTATTCAAAGCTGAAAAAGTATTAGATGTTATGGCCACTAAAGAATTCCAAACATGAAAATCCTAGCCCAGAATCATACTGTTATTTCGCATGGGGAAAGTGGAATATTAATGAAAAGTTAAGTGAGAGGATGTAGGATAATGTCTAAACATGTGTATTGCATTTTTAAAGGTTTGCTGTATATATTCAGACTTTTAATTAGAGTAGGATCAATGAAAATTATTAGATGTGAATCAGATGACTTTTTTCATCACATAGCTCAGATTGTTTGTTTTGAAGAGGTGATATAGTTTATGTTTCTCAGTTTTAGTACCTTTGATTTTACTTGCATTTGTGGTAGCACAACTCCCATGTTTTCTGCTCTCTCCTTTCTCTATGTTTCTTTCTTACTTACTAAATCTTTCTTTCTCACATACTTTCATCTCTTTCCTTCTCTGTCTCTCTCGACTACTCTCTTCTTTCTCTCTTTTACTAAATCTTTCTTTCTTTTTATTTCTTTCTCTTTCTTCATACTTTCAATCGCTTCTGTCTCGTTACATCTCAGTGTCTGTCAATCTTTTACTTTTCTCTTTGTTCCTTTCTCTTTATTTCCTTCTCTCTTTCTTAAGTTCGCCATCTTTCTTTTCTGTCTTTCTCTTTCTTATTTTCTCCTCTCTCTCCCTCTCTCTGTATTTTTTATTTTCTCTCTTTCATACTTTCAAACTTTCTCTCTCTTTCCTTCTCTCTTTCTTTTTCTCTCTCTCTCTTTCTCTTTCTTTCTCTTTCTTTTTCTTTCTCTCTTTGTTTCTTTTTCTTTCTTTCTCTCTCTCTCTTTCTCTCTCTTTCTTCTCTTTCTCTCTCTCTTTCTCTCTCTTTCTCTCTCTCTCTTTCTTTCTCTCTCTCTCACTCACATATAAACACTATACCAAGATAATCACACATTATTTTTTAGTGATTTCATCTGTTTATCGTACTGTCCACTTATATTGTTTCGTTCAACACCAGGGACCTCCTACCAACACGAATGCCCGCGTGAGCCTCGCATTCCCATCTACTTGCTAGTGGGCGGAGCCTTTGGAGCCATTCAGGTCGTCATCCTGCTCTACCAGCAGAAAAAGTCACGAGACTACAACTACATGGACGAGGAGGTCGGAACGGACGACGACGATTTCGACGACAACGTTATGACCCGCAGCTGCCGTTTCACCTGCTATGTCTTGTCGGCGTTCCTCGTGGCGTGGTTCGTGTTGGGGAATGTCTGGGTGCTGAAGGTCTGGAAGCCCAACTTCCAGCAGCCACTGCACGATCCCCAGAACTGGTGCCACGAAGTGGTATTCTACTTTGCATTCTACCAACTGCTTGCCGTGTACGGCCTGGCGGGAGTGTTCTTGCTGGGAATCCTCGTTTCCATGGTGACGTATGCAGTGCGGAAGCAATGCAGTATGTGAACTATCGCTTCTGGATGATTTCCGGCGAAGATCTTTTTAGGGGGGGATGGATGAGGAAGAAGGGGGGAGGGATGTTTCGGGAGTAAAATGGGGAACAAAGAAGACAAAAGGGTTCTATGACATTCAATTTGGCTGTATGACATTCATTCATTTTGGCTGTATGACATTCATTCAATTTGGCTGTATGACATTCATTCATTTGGCTCTATGACATTCATTCAATTTGGCTCTTGACACCTGCATTCAATGGCGACGTATGGTCAGATCGTTCGATAGCTATCACGTTAGAACAACTTCCTTGCTGACTGAAACGTACGCTCTGAGGGTGAGAGAATGGATGGGAAGGGGGAATAGGGGGAATTTGCACCATTTTATCAGTGGTCCCGCTGTTATGCCTAGTGGTCCGGCTGTTATGCCTAGTGGTCCGGCTGTTATGCCTAGTGGTCAAGCTGTTATGCCTAGTGGTCCGGCTATTATGCCTATACTATTTTATCAGCAGTCTGGCTGTTATGCCTGTACTTTTTCGACGTTGAAAAAAGATTTCAGGTTGCTCGTTCAGTGTTACGATGGTTAAAACTAATTCTCTTGTTTTCAACTGTAGAATGGTTCGCTTGCTAAAACGTCATAATGTTTTTCTTTTTCTTCGCGTTTGTATTACTTTATTTCATTGACAGTTTTGTTCTATTTTGTGTTTTATTTATATTTTAATCTCTTATGCTTGCATTAGTCATAAGTGTAAATATTAATCAAATGGGAATAGCCAGCTGTGCACACGTGCGGCAACGTCGTCTCTGATGTAGAAGAATAATTCATCAGGCGGTGTCTGATATTAATATGTTGTTCAACGATTTTACATGACGAAAAATTTCTATCATTGCAGCGACAATCGCATCTCGTGCGTCGGGCTTATTACTGTTTAAGTGTGTTCATGTTTCTATTTGTGTGTGTTTGTGTGTATATATATATACGTGTGGGTAGGGTGGGGTGCGCGCTTGGCTTATTATTGTATATGTGTGTTCATGTATCTATTTTTTTTTTTTGTGTGTGTATATATATATACGTGTGGGTAGGGTGGGGTGCGCGCCTGGCTTATTATTGTATATGTGTGTTCATGTATCTATTTTTGTGTGTGTGTGTATATATATATATATATATGCCTGTGGGTGGGGTGGGGTGCGCGCGTATTTAGATGTGAGAGTCAGATGAGCAAGAAGGGTTCTTTGACAGAGCTAAAGATAAATATACGTGTGTGCATGTGTGTGTAAAAAAAGTTGTGAGAGAAAGACTGTATGTGTGTGTGAAAGAGGTTGTGATATATATATAGAGAGAGAGAAAGAGAGTGTGTGTGTTTGTGTGTTAGTGTGTGCGTGCGTGCATGCGTTTACTTAGAAAAACAATCATAGACATATAAATAATAGTGATAGATTTCAAGAAATATTTTATAGATGAATACAATTTGATAGATGCACTCTTACAGATAGAAGTACTGAAACATAAATATATAATAACGGATTGCGAGAGATTATTTCCTCTTCTAAGAGAGGTATTTAGTGCGATAGAGACACAGATATAATTAATGATTGAAATATATAATAATCTTCATGTACTCGTGCAGTTAAGCATTTTAACCGAAATACACGCTTGAATTGTCTCGTGCGTGGCTTCGTGCGTGTGTACATGCGTGTGTGTGTGTGTGTGTGAGAGTGTGTGTGTGTGTGTGTGTGCTCGTTTGTATGTATGTGTGTGCAGTAGATGCGTGAGGTCCCCATGATAATCCACATATATTTCCGACAGCATAATTACGCATATTGCTATTTCTTGTTTGCGTGAATTCAGTCATTTATATTAGTATCCCCTTATCAAGGGTTCGAACCTGCGCTTCACGATCGATTCCGACCCTTGATTGTTAAGTGGCCATGCGCGTGGTACTAAATCTTGCCAACAAAACTGCTGAGTCTGGCCTGAAGTATGTCTGATAAGTTAAATAACACTTTTCTAAAGTCGTAGAAGTCATGAGCTTTACATCTATCTTCTGCTGACTCATCACAAATGGGTGTCTTTGATCTTCACTAGAGTGAATGAGTGCAAAAAGCATTATTAATAGTATCATGTTGCCTGGCTAGCTGGCTCTTTGCCCTCGCTCACATTTACATAAGGATAGACATGCCCAGTATCCTTCTCATCAATCCTCTGCTTCACAGCCACTCAGTCTGAACTCATTAAATGTTTTACTTGAAACTGTATATTTAAAGTGTAGATGCACTTGCTTACACACCAACAAAAGCCCCTTTGCACCTAACACTATTGTGACAGTTGCTTATCTGTGACTGGGATGAATTGTTTTGTTGCGTATTATGCATTATCTGTATGTGTGCAAGATATTATGTGTTTTCTATGTATATGCTAAATTATATATGCACATATATGTATACGTATGAATGTATACAAGTGTGTAGGTGGGTATCCGATTTGATTATTTACATATGTAGATATGTAAGCTTGTTTGTATGTGTGTGTATGTAAGTTCTTAATATATATATGCTTAAATATGTGTGTGTATGTGCGTGCGTGTGTGTGTGTGAGACTGTCTAGCTATAATGCTAGTACGTATGCAGTAATTCATGCACGTGACGGCATTCACATCTGAAATGCGTCAGCTCTCCATTTGAAATCAAAATGATTTTTTTTCTTAATTAGGAGCTGACAAAACTTATTGAAAGTAGTAATATATTCCACGAACTGATTTTGTCATCTTGAATGAATGGATTTATTTCCCCTTCCATACAGACCAAGACAATACATGATATCTTCTCCTGATAAGAGTTCAAGATGGATGTATTTACCTCTTGCATACAGACCATGACAATACATGAAATGTTCTCATAAGAGTTCAAGATGCCCTTGCCTACACAAAATGAAAAATCTACACCAATGCTTCAAGCATAATTCTGCTGAAATGCATACGGCATTTAAATGAGCTGTACCACTTTTTAAAATTCTATCTTAGACAGTAAGTGAACCCCTCGCATTCAAGCAATTCCTGTGATCGAGATTGGAATCATTAGGATTTTTAGTTATTTCCGCTTTCTGCTTCGTCTACAAATCCTGTGGTTTGTTACAATCCATCGGGTCGGGCGATCAATAGGCTCCTGTGTCCCCAAAAGGATTTACTACTAGTTGCTATGCCAGAGAGCGGTTAAGATTCAAATCCTTACCGGACACCGTCGTCACCCATTCACATTTGCATCTTTTGTTTTTTATTATTTGTGAGGATTTCAGAGGAACCCGGCGTCAAACTGATACATACCTTAACTTCCTTGGGTAAATTTAATTTAATAAAATCTCTCAATATTTATATATACGTAAGTATGCGCCTGTGTGTGTGTGTGTGTGTGTGTGTGTGTGTGTGTGTGTGTGTGTGTGTGTGTGTGTGTGTGTGTGTGTGT
Source organism: Sinotaia quadrata (assembly GCA_028829895.1). Lineage (NCBI taxonomy): Eukaryota > Metazoa > Mollusca > Gastropoda > Architaenioglossa > Viviparidae > Sinotaia > Sinotaia quadrata. The sequence continues at coordinate 36,679,332 of CM054183.1, read as the reverse complement.
GTGTGTGTGTGTATGCAGGGAGTGTGGATGAGAAGGTGTAGGCTTCACGTCTGTAAGAGAGACATAAGTATATTCGTGAGTTCAGTCCTGTTGAGTGTCTGTAAGAATGACAAGTATATTCGTGAGTTCAGTCCTGTTGAGTGTCTGTAAGAGTGACATAAGTATATTCGTGAGTTCAGTCCTGTTGAGTGTCTGTAAGAGTGACATAAGTATATTCGTGAGTTCAGTCCTGTTGCGTGTCGTTCTGATGTATGATTTATTTCCAAAAAGCCGCTTGAGTATGTAACTTCGATTTCTTTAATTATCAATGAACCAGAAATGCCAAGAATCTGAATGTAAATGTTCATAATTCCAAATGTTGTGACTGCTTGCTGAAGAACAAAGGCACTAAATACGTGTATTTACTTCAGGAAGTTAGTCGATTTTATTCCGCAAATGATTATCTCCCTTGGACAGTGAGCCTTTTGTATCATGTTGTTATATATTCATGATCATTCGTACAAATTTACATGTTTATTTTAATTAAATGTGTTAGGTACGGAATAAAATAGTATTATTTCGCCCAAGAATAACACACGTATACTTTTTCTTCTTTATCATCTTCTTGTCTTTTTCTCTCTCTTCTCCAACGCATGCGTGTATATATGCACACACACACACACACACACACACACACACACACACACACACACACACACACACACACACACACACACACACACACACACACACACATGCACACACACATATATATACTGTTTCTTTTGCTACCTAAGGGGACGCATTTCTTTCTTTATAAGCTTGTCAATCAGTTATTGTGTATTTTAGACATCTAAATTTCAGATCATGTCGAAATGCATCACAGAAGCCTCGAAATAAATGCGTCCTCTTGTCCTAACTTCCTCGACAACTCTCTTTCTCTCGCTCGCTGTCCCTAAATTTAATGATGGGGGTTTGCTGTGTCGCTTTCTCTTCTCTCTCTCTCTCTGGCTCTTCCTAATTTTATTTATAGGTATATGCTGTATCCTCTCTCTCTTCTCTTTCAGTCTCTAACACTCGCACACCCATACACGTACATTGGTATTTTATATTGATACAGTCCTCTTCGTTAAAATAACTTCCCATCCTGTATGTTTGGAAATCAAGCTTCATCCTTTAATTACATATACTTAAAAAACTGTAAATGCTTTTCAACAGTCAAGAGTAACGTATGATATGTGAAATGACAGCCTTTAATTATGTAACAAACTCTGACTTTTAACAAAAATTTAAATATACAACCAAAAAAAAAAAAAGATGGCGGTTGAGGATGTGCGCCAAACTAGGTTCGACCTGTTTCACCCCCTTCCGCCAGCCCTCCTGCCCTCCATCTCAGACGAACCGCGAAGCTGTGGAACTCCCCAGAAGCAGCCCAAGACTGAGAACATCGTACAGATAAAAGGTCTATTGCGGCTTCTGGGGTGAGAGAGAGCGTAATAGCAACATATGCTCTGCTGTTGAATAGGAATTAATCTAAAATTATTTTTTCACTCGGCTGTTCGGATTGTCTATTTACTTTTTTAATTACGATGTTTGCTCAATTTTCTTAAGAATTTATATTATGTCACAAGTTTGTTTGTTATTATTGTCACTCATGAATGTGTAAATTGCAAATCCGAAATGTCAATTTATTAATGAATTTATTATTAATTATTTGGTTGCTTAGTCTTGCACCTGGTGCACAAATTGGCTGGTTGGTTTGTTTTCTGCGTAACCTAATCTTCCAAAGGTGTTGATTTCGCTGACAGTATACAAATTTCATGTACAGTGAGTTTCATTGAAAAGAAGTATATCAGCAAGTAACTGGATGAGTAGTGGGGGGGGGGTTGAGTAATTACCATGCATTTTCAGAAGTTATCGGGTTACTTGAAGATTATTTTTCATCCCCGGTAGCTACAGCAATTGTTTTGATCCAATATAATTAAAAGGCTCAAAGGCTCATCCAATGAACGTATCACAACCTGTTGAAAGGGACTCAACTCTTTGACATCAGCTGTCACGAATTACTTCCCTTAGTTATATTCACTGGCAGCTCGTACAAATTACTTCCCTTGTACCTGCGATGTCAACAGAAGTGATATTAGCTCAGAATTGAGGTGCTTGATTTGTGTCACTTCAATTAAACAAGACTTCTAAAGATAATTTTAATTCTGCGTTGTTTTCTCTCTAAAATATGAATAGGAGAGAGGGGGGTTGACTGGATTTATTCCTGCTGCTTTTGATTATCATCATCATCAGTATCAAAATTTGTATTATTATTGCTGTTGTTGCTGCTGTTGTTGTTGTTCATTGTTGTTATTGATAGAGTAGGGCCTACCCTCTGGCTATCAAGCTCTACGATTTAATTACTGGACTGTTTATAGATTATATTGATATAAACACAACGGATAAGAACTCAATCAGTGTGACAAGTTCTAATTAGACAACGACTAAGGATTAAATACAGTTGCCTACAAGTACAAGAATGTTTACTTTTGAAAAGGAATTAAGCAAAATTTTACTGACCTGGTTGAGAATAAAATGTCGATATTTCATGCTGCAACAGCCGGTGTAAATATAAATTCAAAAGATTTGCATCGTGTTCTAAAAATCTTAGTTCGAAAACCGATTGTTACTTCTTGTTACTGTTGTTGCTGCTGTTTGAAAATTTAAATTTTAAGGCGACAGAAGTCGACCAGATTTGTTGGTTACTGGCGAGTGAATAAATATATATTGCGATTGTTATGTTAATAAAGCAAACTGTGTGGCTGAAACTTCATATTATTGGTGTCCACTGTACTTTTCGATCAATTAACCTATCAAAGACTTTATTTTTCATGTTGTTGATATGACAGTTCTTTGGGAATAAGGTGTTTTTTGTCGATAGAAGCTGTTATACGCCTTCTGTAAACTGTTATTGCCTTTTCTCAGAAATGTAAAAGTGGCAAACCAAACTTAGCTCGCAAAGATAACATTGCATAGTTTAGTTGCTCTGCGGGCAGAGGTTCAAGTCTCGGCTAAGGTAGGAGTACACACAAAATAGTGGTTATGTCTCCGTGTCATCACAAATCAGATTACTCTGGTTACGAAAATATATAGTATTTGACTATCTTAGGGATGATATCCACTTTAGAACTACACAATGATTTCGCGGGGTTAAACATTGGAACTTTACTGACAAAAACCTAAAATGTAATATGTTTAAAGTAATGTGTACACTTATAAAGGATTGTAACAACAGCGAGAAAGATATTTTTTCAATGGAATTTTACAAATTGTGAATTATTCTTCTTTGAAATCACAAATCCACGCCAATGAGTTGGTTTACATTGCATTGTGTGAATGTAAAACCGGCGTGAAATTCAACAGAAAATCAATATCAGAGGTGACGAAGACAGTCGATTTTAGCTACAAACATGCATTTTCCCATCATCACGAATGACTCAACTTCCGTTTAGCCCCGTGCTCCATCACGCTCTATCTCGGTCTAAGTCGACTCTTGTTTCAGTTATAATTATTTACTTTAGTTGTGTTCAGTGAAATTTTTTAAGGTGCTTGATGCTTCTTAGCCGAACTGTGCACCCTATATATATTTGTCAATTATATATAAAATCTATGTTGATTTTCGTCCCATTCGTAGTCAGCACACAATACACTTTCGTCATTTGTTTATACTTTAAATATGAGAATATATATATATATGTGTGTGTGTGTGTGTGTGTGTGTGTGTGTGTGTGTGTGTGTGTGTGTATGTATAAATGTCTCACGTGCAGACATAAAATCAATATAAACGAAAGAGTGTGGGTGTGTTTGTGCGTGTGTGTGTGTGTGTGTGAGAGAGAGAGAGAGAGAGCGCATACATACACGCTCACTTCACTTTTGTTTACGTTGTTCAGTGTGTGAATGAGAGGCGTTAGAGAAGAGACCGGGATAATAAATAGGTTAACGTGAATATATATATACTTGTCTCTTTACCTGTAAAATATTGTTTATTGTTCAATGTCTTTTCTTGCACCCTATTTGTCTCTTAGTCCGCTCTCTCTCTCTCTCTCTCTCTCTCTCTCTCTCTCTCTCTCTCTCTCTCTCTCTCTCTCTCTCTCTCTCTCTCTCTCTCTCTCTCTCTCTCTTCCCGAAACTATCAAACTAAAATATGTGCGTGCATGTGCAACGCTCTTCTTTTGTTTCATGTCCAATTGCATATTGGTTTTATTTGTTCCTGATATCAGAAATAAAGAAATGTGAAATATCCAAAATATTAAGTTTAGCTTATGTATTCAATCTTAGCTAACAATTAATTTCATGCACTCATCTATTTTACAACATATAAAACAAAAAAACCCACACAATTATGTATGTATATGTGAGTGTCTGCGTGAGTGTAGTGTACATCGCCACCGACGAAGGGCAGTTGAGGGTGTTCGCCAGACTGGTGCGACCTTTACACCCCCTTCCGCCAGTCCTCCACCACGAACACAATGTGAAGCTGTGGGGTCACACTGGGGCACTCCACATCAGAGAACGCCTGATGAAGAAATAATCAACGCAAGCTCCAGTGGTGACGTAAAACTGCTATCGATCCGCCTTGCCCATGTGTGTAGCGTATATGTATGTGAGTGTGTGTAGTATATATGTGAGTGTGTGTGTGTATGTAGTGTAATACATATACGCGTGTTTGTAGTTATACATATACGTGTGTGTGTGTGTGTGTGTGTGTGTGTGTGTGTGTGTGTGTGTGTGTGTGTGTGTGTGTGTGTGTGTGTGTGTGTGTGTGTGTGTGTGTTCCTTAAGTGTCTAAAACCTTGTATTGTCCATTTGACTAAGAGAGGCTAATATTCTATCTGGCTAAGACGGATTAATAATTTCGTCAACTAAAAGGTTTTATTTGCAATTTGACATAATTTGAATTGTTTTTTAAATATTAAATAATTTGAGCCAGTCTTAGAAATTTTGCATTAATACTATAATCAACAAATCACTGTATGAATGCTAGCTTTTGCTGCTTTTTGAACAAATTATATCAAACTATTGGAGCGATAACAGTTTCATATAGTGTGTGTGTGGAGAGAGAGAGAGAGAGAGAGAGAGAGAGAGAGAGAGATGTGTGTTCGTGCGCGCGTGTTTTGTGTCTGTACTCACTATAGACATTTTCTTTTTACCCACTTCACTAATATTTCGTAATTCACAGATGTTCTTTATAGAAACCGTGAGCAAGAGGACTAAGACAAAAATGTAATTACCTATCATATCTCTTAATCCTATTTATGAAATCGTGCCAGTTGAAAATTTTAAATTTCAGTAAATTCTTGTCAGTCTCACAAAGGTGTTTCACCACGTACAACACATATTTATCAATCTATCGGCCATCAATAACATTAATACATTCTTTAACGTTTTTACACTGGCGGGAACATTGAAATAATTTCCAGGTCTCAGGGAACCCTTACATAAAGTTTATTACAGATCTATGTATATTTTTCAATCACGATCTTTCGAGGAACCTTAGCGAGCACTCGCGAAAATCCTGTTCTAATATAAAGACGTTCTTTATTCATTAAATCCTGTTCTAATATAAAGACGTTCCTTATTAGTTAAATCATTTTCTAATGTAAAGTCGTTTTTTATTCATTAAATCCTGTTCTAATATAAAGACGTTCCTTATTAGTTAAATCATTTTCTAATGTAAAGACATTCTTTATTCATTAAATCATGTTCTAATGTTAAGTCGTTTTTTATTCACTAAATCCTGTTCTAATATAAAGACGTTCTTTATTAATTAAATCCTATTCCAATGTAAAGACGTTCTTTATTTATTATAACCTGATCATTTCATAAATTCAAGAATAAACTGGATTTCCTCAATAGAATTTTATCATTTAGTACCTATGTTTTCGCAAACCTTTCGAATATCAGTCTTATAGTTTAGCAAATATACTCAAATAAATAAGTAAGCTCTTTTTTATTTATCAAATTTTAGCCAATAGATCATCAAACCAAACTTTCAATCACTCTGGTGTATATATACTTCTGAGTGATAGTTGATAACTTTTGACTAAGTTGACCTTCCAGTAGGTTTATCTTTAACTATGTTGGCCTTTAACTAAGTTTACCTTTGACTAAGTTTACCTTCAAGTAAGTTGACCTGTGACTAAGTTTACCTTTGATTAAATATACCTTCGACTAAATTTACCTTTCACTAAGTTTATCTTCGAGCAAGTTTATCTTTGACTAAGTTTACTTTCAGAAAAGTTTACCTTCGACTAAGAGTTCAGAATGCTTCCTTAAAGTAATATCGTTTGGTAGGCGATATGTCCACTGATTTATTTCAATTTAAATTGGAATAGTTCTTCTTATTTCTGTTTATTTGCTCTTACCGGTCAATTATATACTCTGTCAGCGATTTTTCTACTAACTGTCTTTCTGTATTTCGAACATACAAAAAGCCCATCCTCTTTAGGATAGAAATATCTGTAGAGAGTTAGATAAATTAGAATAAATTGGTAGAAAGAAAGACAAGTGGGCAGGCAGTTAGACAGACAGTCAGACAGTTGGATGGATGGATGGATGGACCGACAGACGGATGGACAGATAGACAGACAGACAGACAGACAGATAGATAGATAGATAGATAGATAGATAGATAGATAGATAGATAGATAGATAGATAGATAGATAGATAGATAGATAGATAGATAGATAGATAGATAGATAGATAGATAGATAGATAGATAGATAGATAGATAGATAGATAGATAGATAGATAGATAGATAGATAGGTAGATAGAAAAAGAGAGAGAGAGAGAGAGATAGATGATAGATAGATAGATAGATAGATAGATAGATAGATAGATAGATAGATAGATAGATAGATAGATAGATAGATAGATAGATAGATAGATAGATAGATAGATAGATAGATAGATAGATAGATAGATAGATAGATGGATAGATAGATAGCATTCAGCATTTGGCACTTCTAATCAGCCAGTGAACACCAAACGGGCTGTCCATCAGAATAAGTTGCAATGCACACTGTTAGAAGGAAGAAGTAAAACACAACAATATAGATACATTTTTAATTACAAGATGAAATAGGACAATTACATTCGTAATATGCTACAAACAAACATCAGTAAACTTACATCAACAAACACTACTTCAACAAATCAGCAGGATAACGTATATGTACTCTATTTGTTGAAACAAAAAACAAGTGACGACTATTTATTTCGTTCTTACAATTAGCGTGTCTTTGCTTCATTTATTATTTATGCAAATGAAAAGTAAATGTCGTAGCAACCCGTGAAGACGGCCTGGTTTGTGAAATTTGCTTGAATGTGGTAATCTCCCGGCGGAAAGATGGGAATCGTGACGTCAAATTTCGATGACGGTAAGATGTACTGGGCCTATATAGGAATGCAAAAGAGAAATACACTCACAAATCACCAACGTATTAAAACATATATCACAGATACACATACACATAAAAACCAAACACATCACCCACCCCCGAGCACTCAAGAGACTAAGACTAAACTCCACATTATACACCCATAAACCAAACCATCAACCTAAACCATGCACCCCCAGCAGAATTGACAACACAACAGAACGCTTCCTTTTACACCGCCTAAAACCACCAGGACTGCAGGAAAAAATACTACAGCTACCTTTCACCACCCACTCCCTACTCTTCCCCACACACACTGGAAAAGAGGATATGACCCAGTCCGCACTAACACTCTTTCTATTGGAAACAAACTCGTTACACTTCTATAAAATAAGAAAGAATAAAAAAAACTTCTACACCCCCACACTAAAAACGAACTCACCCCACCCACATTAAAACAAAGCTCCCCACCCTCCCCGCCCATCCACCCAAAAAAAAAAAAGAACTACATCTATAAACACCTTACTAAAAACAAAATCACACACCCACCTTGAACAAAAGCTAGACACAAGCACATTACACCCACCTTAAGAGAAAAATTAAAATTAAACCGCATATACACACATCCTACAGTGAACAAACACACTACACTCACCCTAACCATAAACCCACCCATACACACTCGTAACTGGAAACAAACATACTATATTTACCCTAAAACAAATAGGCAAGCTTACAAAAGAAACACAAGGCAGCTATCAATGGAACACCAGCGACCAAAGTACCACCACCACTGCCAATGCAACACCAATCACCACCCCTCTCCAGAAAACAGTGAGGAGAGGAAGTCCCCACAGGAACCATCCAAGACCGAGAACAGCCCAGGACGAAAAGTCTACTGCAGTTTATGGGTTTGTAAATCGTGGATTCTATGAGTTTAAGTGAGAGAGAGAGAATGTGTGTGTGTGTGTGTGTGTGTGTGTGTGTGTGTGTGTGTGTGTGTGTGTGTGTGTGTGTGTGTATGTGTGTGTGTGCGTGTGTGTGTGTGTGTGCATGTGTGTGTATGTGTGCGTCCAAGTTTGGGGAAATGTAATCGTGCAATAATTACCGCAGGAAATGGGCAGTTGCAAGGAATTCCTGATGAAACTAGGGGCTCTGGACAGTAACTGATCGGTGCCAGAAAATCACATACATCTTCATATGTGCAGGATCCAAAGTTTTCAATACAAGGAATCTGTACCCACGTGTTAACAACCTTTATCGCCATGAACACATAAGCCTAAAAATGTGAAAGAATAAAAATTATTCCTGTTCTTAATATAAACGAAAATAATGTAAAGTCAGACTCTCAATTGGCAACACTTTGATTCAGCCATGCTACTTCAATGTTCTCAATCTTGTCATCAAGTGGGGATATCATGTGTGAAAATATCATGCATAGAGCTTAATGGTTTGTGAAAACTTTAAGTTCTTCTTGGATGTATGAGGTCAGGGGTCAATACTATCACCTTTCTTTGAACGTTTTCAAATCGATACACCCTCTCTTTTGGTCGTACTTGTTAGACGATTTAAAATCAAGGAGGGTAAGCACCAGTAAAAGAACTACTTTATTGTTATAATCATTATCAAATTCATTATTATAATTAGTAGCAGCGGCAACAACATCGCTAGCACATTTGTTTTATAAACTTAGGGGCATGGTGGCAAGATTAGCTGAAGTAACAACAGCAGTAATAATAGCAGTATATTAACAGAAGTAATAGTAGAATAATAATAGTAACAGCAAATAGTAACAGCAAATAGTATAAGCAACAACAGTATTAATAAATAGTAATAATAATAATAATAATAACAAAGAGTATAAAAACAGAGTAATAACAAAGTAACACCAAACAGTAATAACATTAATAATAACGAAAGTAACACCAAATAGTAATAACAGTAGTAATAAAAAGTAAAACCACATAGTATTAACAGTAGTATTAACAAATAGTTACAACAAACAAGCAGTAATAATAACAAAAGTAACAACTAGTAATAACAAATATAAATACCAAAAGTAACAGCAAAGAGTAATAACTGTAATAATAATAAATAGTAATAACAGCAGTAATAACAAATAAAATAACAGTAGTAATAACTATATAAGAACAAATAGTAATAAAAGCGACCATCCTTTTGTTCAATTGCATAACTACCCTCCTAGAACAGAGTAAGGAGGAAGGCCCCACAGGAACTCTACAGAAACTGAGAACATCAAGAAGATGAAAAGTTTCCACGCAATTCCTGTGGGGAAAAGAAGTGATCGTAAAGAAGAAGAATTGCATACAGTATTTGTCAAATTTTATACTCAAATCACAATGAACTTTTCTTCCAAGTTTCCATAGTAACCAATCATTCTTTGTTCTGCCTACTATGATGGATGGATGGATGGATGGACAGGCAGGCAAGCAGGCAGGCAGGCAGGCAGACAGACAGACAGATAGATAGACAGACAGACAGGCAGACAGACAGACAGATAGATAGATAGATAGATAGATAGATAGATAGATAGATAGATAGATAGATAGATAGATAGATAGATAGATAGATAGATAGATAGATAGATAGATAGATAGATAGATAGATAGATAGATAGATAGATAGATAGATAGATAGATAAGAACTGCAATTGCAAAGTATAAGCAAATCACTACTTATCCTTTGAGAATTATAACATATCAAGAAAAGAACTGATGACGGTGGGAATGAAAAGGAGGAGAGGGAAAAGCAAGTGTACTACCGACAAGGGTGTGTCCAGAATATCTTTCACGGTGACATTGAAGGCGACCGTGAGAGGGCCGGGCAAGACCAAAGGATCCGGCAGAACACTCACGCTGTTCACAACAGCCAATTCCTTGCTGGAAGGAGCACAGTTCTTGAAGCTGAAACCTTCCAGTCGCGTTTCCTGGACTTTCTGGAAATGTTAGCAAGAATAAATGATTGCGGGTAAATTTGATTAAGATAAGAGGATATAACTATCTTTAAATAAGTAATAACAATGTGAAATAGGCAATACAGTGATGACAGTGTAAATGATGACCATGCTATGGTGATGGTGATGGTGGTGGTGGTGGTGGTGGTGGCAATAGTGATAAGAGTTTCTTTACAGTTGTTGCTGCTAGTGCTAACGATAATGATTGGGAAGAAAAGAAAGGCCGAAACAGACGTAGAAAAAACATCTATATGATTGTTAGAAAATAATTGTGATACAGTATGTCACAGTCTGATAAAATTGTCCGACTTCGTGACCCACTTGCCTTGTTTACTTCAAATTCGAATATTTGAAACCCTTGGCCCTTTGTTCAAAGCTTCCTTTTTCTAGGTGCTTCTAGAACAGGTCAAGATGTTATGTAACTTTAGGACCATTGTCCAGTTCTCGAACCAACCACATGCTTTGCGAACAGTCACGTGATACGCAATATACCTTTCTATATATGTACCCACACGCTTCCGCTCCCTCACTTCGAGCACATTTTAGCTAATTCCATCAGCTTACTCGGGTCGTGAGAGGCAGCCGGCGCCATAGAGAATCAAGGTACCCTTCGACTTCTCTCAAAGGTATCATTTTATTTAATAGTATTTGCCTATGTATTGTTTAAGTATGTATTTGTGCTATGTATTATATGATTTCCATATACACTTGAGCATGGTTCAGAGAAATAGCTGAAAACCTATATGTTACGGAATATAAATTTATTGTAACCATTTTTCCATTTCTGTACTTTAATTTATATTGTTTTAATTCACTAAGAGCCAGAATGCTGCGCTCGATATGAATTCTTCATGTAATTCAATTATTGCGTGTAATTTAAATTGTAAATTGTGAAGCGCTCTGTCGGCTTGAATTACCCCTTGTATGAACATTAATTTAACGTTGTATCTATTTTATTGCTTCATACGTCATGACTGTTAAATGGAACACATGTGAGACGATTATATTTTTTCTAAAATCTAATTGTAAGCGACGCGAAGTCGAAACTCTTTGTTCAGCGCATTTAATTGAGCCATGCCTAAGTAGGGACATGTTAGGTTGAGAATTATATCCAAACACGTTGCATCCACAGGTCGGCTCATGGTTCATGTTCACCCATGCCTCACCTGCATTAGCTTATTGGTGTAAGCGTGTCGGAATCCACTCTGAGGGCCATGCTGCAAAAATTCCAGTTCCTAGCCACTAACAAAGGGACATCATTCCTTATGCACCACGTGTGTCGTTAAAGGGGGACTGAGGGAACGAATCAGCATGACTGAGTGTTGAGACCAAGGATACAAGAATAGAGCTAAGTGCAAGATCAAGTGTACAGATCTCAAAGGAACACTTTTCTGGCAATTTAGATTGACAAAAATCAGGCATAGGCGCGTAAAGACAGAGTGAAGACTATTCGCGTTGCATTCGATTTATTGTTAATTTGTTAAACTTTATTAAATCTTATTTTCTTTGTTAATACCTCTTAGTAGTTGATTTCTATGCACAATAGACCAATTAGATTAATTCTTAGATTTGAATGGGGGCGGATGAGCAGAAAGATTGATGACGAGTGCATACTAATTTAGAGGGATTTAACTGTTTTCAAATCTAGCTAAAAGTTCGCAGTTTATTAGTCTGTAAATTTGTCGTCTGAACTACAAGACGCACTTTTAATTAGTCAGATAATAAATTGAGCAACCAGTCTGCGTAGAATATGAGAGGAAGAATTAATTATATTTAAAGTCTTTTAATTATTCTAAGCAGGGTCTTTAAATAAATACTGGAAACGTAACAAGTGTGGGTCGTCGCGGGATTGATATGTATTAAATTGTAAATTGTAACATTTTTATACATAGGGCGCATCATAACCTAGAAACGAACGAACAGAATTGCCAATTGTTCTTTTGATTTTTGTATCACTGATTTTCTTTGCTTTTGTTGTGACATGTGCATGTATTCTTTTGCAGAGTAGCGTGCATGTTAGTTAATGTTGATATATTTAAGCGTAGTTAAATATGTCATGTTAGCTATTGAATGATTTATTTAGTATTGTGTTACTGAGTACTTCATTGTGAGGAGTCGAAGGTTATACCGCCAGCTAGGAGAGTTATCGGTAGTAACAGACTTCGGACTATTATATTTAGGGTGCTAGATATAATGTGTAATGTTGTATGGTAGGAGCCGTGACATTACGAAAGTCTTGGAACAGCGGACACTGTGACAAGCAGGTGAAACGTGTAAAGAGTTAACGCGTAATTTATTTCGGAAGGTGTTCTGAGTAAATTAAATAATTTTTGTAAGGTTGTAGCCTAAAAGTTATTTTCGGGATAAGCGGAGTTATCGCCGACGGTTAAAACACACAATTCACGAGATACATTGTTATTGTAGCCAGCGCGCTAAGACAGTAAAATGGATCGCAAACAGGTTATCGAAGACCTGAAAGAAACCGGTATCATGATAGGATATCAGGGTGACGAACTGACGAACTACGTCAAAACTGAGCTAGAGAAAGCGGAAAAAGAGAAAGAAAGAGAAAAGGAGAGAGTAGAAAAAGCGGACAAAGAAAGGCAAGAGATAGAAAGGGAAGAACGGTTAGCTGCCCGCGAAGCTAAGAAGTTAGAGGCTGAAAGACTAGCTGAAACCGAGGCTAAACGCATCGCAGCGGACACAGAAGCAAAACGCATCGCAGCGGATACAGAAGCCAAACGCATCGCCGCAGACGCGGAAATAAAACGGTTAGAATGGGAAGTAAAGAAACTAGAAGTTACCAATCCAAACCGTGATCGCAGAAGCAGTGGTGATTCGCGTTCTAGCGATGGAAATAATCACAGTAGAATTGAAAATATCATTCCAAAGATAAATATGGTCCCATTTGATGAGAACAAAGATCAAATAGACGCGTATTTAAAAACGTTTGAAAAGTTAGCCAGAGCAACAAGCATTCCAGCGGAACATTGGGCGATAAATTTATCGGGGTTATTGCAGGGCAGTGCGAAAAACGAGTTCAATAAGCTTAGCGATTCTGAGTCAGATAATTACGACACAGTCAAGGCCGCATTATTGAAACGTTACAAACTCACAGCAGATACATACCGACGTAAGTTTAAACAGGCCACTAAAGCCAGTTCAGAGACGCACGCACAGTACATACGACGCGTAGCTGACTTGTTCCAAAGATGGATAGATCTAGCCGAAACTCCACAGACGTACGCAGGTCTTAGGGATGAAATGATAAAAGACCACATTCTCGGGTCATACAAATCAGATCTACTGATTCACTTAGCAATAAGGGAAAAATCTACGCTAGAGGAGATAGGCAACGCCGCCGATCGCTTTGATGACGCACATTCTCAATTCTCGAACGCACACGCGAACAACAAGTCTCGACCGAACGAACCGCAGACTCGAAAGGATAAGAAAAATGACGGGAAGGCACCTAATGAGCGTGATGATAAAACATCTAAACCCGACACTAAAAACAAGTCCGACAAACAGAAAGATAAAAAGAATCTTGCATGTTACACTTGTGGTGATAGTGGCCATTTTTCACGAACATGTCCTGAAAAGAAAACAGCTAAAGTTTACGCAGTAGAAAGTCATACACCTAAAACAGAAAAGTCGAATCGAACACCAGTACAGGCAAACGGTCACGATACAATCGCTTTGCTTGATACAGGGTGTGAGCTAGACGCTATTGTAAATGCATCATTAGTTAACCGTACCGACTACACAGGGGAGACAATCTCTGTCACCTTTGCAAACGGCGAACAAGACATTTTACCAGTAGCTGAAGTCTCGATTGTTTCAGACTTTGTAGAAGGAACAGTCAAAGCGGCAGTTATGGAAAACTCACCGCATGACGTGATCCTTGGTTGCAAGTATGTTTTGCCGTGCAAAAAACAAACTTCAACTGAACCACCACTGGTTAACGCTGTAACCAGAGCAGCGAGTAGTAAAGACAAATCTGTAACTGCACCGATGTCTGCCGCACCAGCCGTAGATAAAGCAACAGTTAGCGAGATTAAAATATTACAAGCTGAGGACGAAACACTAGACAAGTTACGCAGACAAGCTGTACTTGTTAGTGACGTCAACACTGACGATTCGAATAAGAAAGCGTGCATTATTCTGAAAAAGGGTTTATTGTACCGCTATTCGAAAGTGGGAGACGAATTTCGGAAGCAATTAGTCGTTCCACAAACCAAACGAAATGACGTATTACGATTAGGTCATGAGAGTCTTTTTGGTGCACACATGGGTGTACAAAAAACAACTAGTCGTATTACAAGTGAGTTTTATTGGCCGGACATCACTGCCGATATCCGTAGATTCGTGTTAAGTTGCGACACATGCCAGAGAACACAGTCTAAAAATTCAATCAGACCCGCACCGTTAGGAGAGCCTGAACTGATCAGTGAACCCTACAAGCGCGTAGCATTGGATTTGATTGGGCCTATAATACCCACATCAACGAGAGGTAATCGATACGTGCTGACCACTATTGATTACGCAACAAGATTCGCCGACGCAGTACCATTGAAAAATATTGATACTGAAACTGTCGCCGAAGCCCTTTTCGGTCTTTGGAGTCGTGTTGGAATTCCTACTGAAATTTTGACGGATCAGGGGAGTCAATTCATAGGCAACGTAATGAAGGAAGTAAATCGTTTACTTTCCATCAAACATCTTACTTGCACACCATACCACCCCCAGGCAAATGGTCTGATTGAAAAATACAATGGGACATTAAAAACAGCACTTAAAAAGCTCGCCACAGATAAACCGAAAGACTGGGACAGATACATCCCTGCCCTACTATTTGCATATAGGGAGGTGCCACAATCTTCCACCGGGTTTTCACCATTTGAGCTACTTTACGGACGTACTGTACGCGGACCGATGATGATTTTGAAGGCACTTTGGACTGATGAAAAGACAGATGACGAAGTTAAGACAACTTATACATACGTCACTGACTTAAGAAACCGTCTTGAAACTATAGGCAAGATAGCACGGGAAAACTTGACGATAGCTCAGTCTAGACAGGCAGAATATTACAATAAGCACACCAAACCTAGAGAATTTGAAGTTAATGACAAAGTGTTACTGTTGCTTCCTGAAGCACATAACAAACTTCAGATGAAATGGAAGGGGCCCTTTGTAGTTACCGCCAAGCTAGGGGGACTGAACTATAAGGTGCAGACAGGAAAGAGAGAGAAAATCTTTCATGTTAACCTACTCAAAAAGTACATAAGCCGTGAGGATCAAACCACTCAAGCTGATTTTGTCGTAGCGACGATAGTTACAGAAGACGAGGGGGATACTGATTGCGTCACTGGTACTTTACCAAACTGTCCTCTACAGACGGACGAAACTGTCAAAGACGTTAGGGTAAATGAAGCCTTGACAGAAAGACAGAAAAAAGAAGTGAATGAATTGCTTAATGAGTTCTCATCTACTCTGACAGACAAACCAGGGTTGACAGACTTAATAGAATTTTCACTGAAGCTGACTGACAACAAACCGATACGTTTGAAGCCGTATCCGTTGCCACACGCTAAGATAGATGACGTTAGACGTGAGATTAAGACTATGCTAGATCTAGGGGTCATAGAGAAGACTGACAGTGCCTACGGATCACCCATCGTGTTGATTAAAAAACGTGATAACTCGTTCCGTTTTTGCGTAGACTACCGCAAACTCAATCAAGTGACGGAGTTTTGTGCCGAACCTCTTCCTGATCCGGATCTCATCTTCACTAAGCTAGCTAACGCTCATTACTATACCAAAATAGATTTGTCACGCGGTTTTTGGCAAATCAAGGTCAAGGACACTGATCGACACATACTAGCTTTCACTACACCAGTAGGAAACTACACATGGAAAGTTATGCCTTTCGGAGTTTCAAACGCTCCAAGCATTTTTTCTAAAATGATGCGGTCATTGTTAGAACCACTGTACGGACGCGGAGTTGAGAACTTCATGGATGATTTAATTCTAGGCACCCAGACATGGGAGGAGCACTTAACACTCTTACGAGATGTGCTAGCCAGATTAAAGCAAGCCAACCTCACTGCCCGCCCTACGAAGTGTGAAATAGCACAATTCTCCTTAGACTTCTTGGGACACAAGTTGAGTCATGGAACTATGTCGCCAAGTGAAGCTAAGATAGCACAACTTAAGGACACTTCACAACCGCTAACAAAAACACAAGTTAGAAGTTTTCTTGGTCTTGCTAACTACTACAGAAAATTCGTACCAGATTTTAGTGCCATTGCATGTCCTCTGACTGACTTGACACGTAAGAATATGCCTACAAAAGTAGTGTGGACTGATGCATGCCAAAACGCTTTTGACACACTGAAATCTAGACTGACTTCAGATTTAGTTGTTAAACTGTCAGATCTGACAAAACCATTCTTGTTAAGGACTGATGCTAGCAACACAGGATTAGGAGCAGTGTTATTACAAGAACACAATGACACCAAACACCCAGTTGCATATGCAAGCCGTAAACTCACAACTACTGAACAGAAATATTCCACCAGTGAAAAGGAATGTCTTGCAATAGTTTGGGCCATAAAAAAGTTCGAAAACTATTTGTACGGAAAAACCTTTGTCATTGAGTGCGATCACCAGCCGTTGGCCTTTCTCGGACAGGCGCAATTTACGAACAGCCGTTTAATGCGTTGGTCTTTGTTTCTGACACAGTATGACGCAAATATTCATTACATCAAAGGGTCTTTGAATGTTGGCGCAGATTACATGAGTCGTGCTTGATGCCATCAAGTACCGGTACTGATAGAATGTCGTTTAATCAATTAACTGAACCCTACGGATTCCTTCCTGTAAATATGAAATATAGTTGCACACTTTATTTCTAGGAATGTTGAAATTTTTCTTCATTGTGGACTTCTACATTTTATCATACATAATTTGTAGGAGGCATTTTATCTTTGGCAAGATAAACGCCTCAAAAGCAAGGGGGTGTCACAGTCTGATAAAATTGTCCGACTTCGTGACCCACTTGCCTTGTTTACTTCAAATTCGAATATTTGAAACCCTTGGCCCTTTGTTCAAAGCTTCCTTTTTCTAGGTGCTTCTAGAACAGGTCAAGATGTTATGTAACTTTAGGACCATTGTCCAGTTCTCGAACCAACCACATGCTTTGCGAACAGTCACGTGATACGCAATATACCTTTCTATATATGTACCCACACGCTTCCGCTCCCTCACTTCGAGCACATTTTAGCTAATTCCATCAGCTTACTCGGGTCGTGAGAGGCAGCCGGCGCCATAGAGAATCAAGGTACCCTTCGACTTCTCTCAAAGGTATCATTTTATTTAATAGTATTTGCCTATGTATTGTTTAAGTATGTATTTGTGCTATGTATTATATGATTTCCATATACACTTGAGCATGGTTCAGAGAAATAGCTGAAAACCTATATGTTACGGAATATAAATTTATTGTAACCATTTTTCCATTTCTGTACTTTAATTTATATTGTTTTAATTCACTAAGAGCCAGAATGCTGCGCTCGATATGAATTCTTCATGTAATTCAATTATTGCGTGTAATTTAAATTGTAAATTGTGAAGCGCTCTGTCGGCTTGAATTACCCCTTGTATGAACATTAATTTAACGTTGTATCTATTTTATTGCTTCATACGTCATGACTGTTAAATGGAACACATGTGAGACGATTATATTTTTTCTAAAATCTAATTGTAAGCGACGCGAAGTCGAAACTCTTTGTTCAGCGCATTTAATTGAGCCATGCCTAAGTAGGGACATGTTAGGTTGAGAATTATATCCAAACACGTTGCATCCACAGGTCGGCTCATGGTTCATGTTCACCCATGCCTCACCTGCATTAGCTTATTGGTGTAAGCGTGTCGGAATCCACTCTGAGGGCCATGCTGCAAAAATTCCAGTTCCTAGCCACTAACAAAGGGACATCATTCCTTATGCACCACGTGTGTCGTTAAAGGGGGACTGAGGGAACGAATCAGCATGACTGAGTGTTGAGACCAAGGATACAAGAATAGAGCTAAGTGCAAGATCAAGTGTACAGATCTCAAAGGAACACTTTTCTGGCAATTTAGATTGACAAAAATCAGGCATAGGCGCGTAAAGACAGAGTGAAGACTATTCGCGTTGCATTCGATTTATTGTTAATTTGTTAAACTTTATTAAATCTTATTTTCTTTGTTAATACCTCTTAGTAGTTGATTTCTATGCACAATAGACCAATTAGATTAATTCTTAGATTTGAATGGGGGCGGATGAGCAGAAAGATTGATGACGAGTGCATACTAATTTAGAGGGATTTAACTGTTTTCAAATCTAGCTAAAAGTTCGCAGTTTATTAGTCTGTAAATTTGTCGTCTGAACTACAAGACGCACTTTTAATTAGTCAGATAATAAATTGAGCAACCAGTCTGCGTAGAATATGAGAGGAAGAATTAATTATATTTAAAGTCTTTTAATTATTCTAAGCAGGGTCTTTAAATAAATACTGGAAACGTAACACAGTACAGCCCCCAAACGTATTAAAAAGAACATCAAGATAAAATCGTCGTTGAAAGGGTTGGCTCAAAAGACAAAATGGAAAGCCAAATCTAGTTGGATAAGACATGTTTCACGTTCCAAAATGCCAATCAAAAGTCTGACAGTGTGAATGTGTAATAAATGCTTTTCTAATATTGGCTCGCAATAAGTAAGTAACCAAGAATCCACAGATCTGCTCTAACTCTGCTTTTCTAAATATTGCCGTATCCTGCTGGATATTTCGAGATCAGTGATCACAACATTTAACCAACAGGAAGCGAAAGTCGTGAGACAATTTAATGATTAGTATTATTAGTATACTGTGGACAAGTTATTGCATACTATGTACGTAAATGCATACGAATGTAAACAAAGTAATTCTGAGTGTAAGTTTCTATATTTATTCATTTATTTACTTCAACATCTTTTATTTATTTAAAGACTTAAGACTTTCAGACATTTAACTTATTTGCACTTCTATTTAATGTACATGTGCAATAAACTTGGTCTTATTTTAAGTAACAGCCATTAGTAGCCACAATCAAAAAGGAAATATTAAGTTGTGCAAGGTAAACCTGTTATCTGTCACGACTAAAAGTTGTAACTCAGTGCCACGATAATTGTACGAGATAACAGAACGCGAGAAGGCGAGCGCGCGGTTTTATGGGGAGGCAGGCTTACAGATAGCTTTGCCAAATATCTAAGTGTGTACACTCAGCTTATGACTTTGAGACATCCCTTCAAACATAACGTGTATGTGTGCATGTGTGCGTGCGTGTAGATTTGAGTATTTGAGAGTGTCTATCCGTAAGAATGAGCGTCGAGCTGAGTTCAAGTGACCTCGCATACATTTATTCACGCGAGTAAATAATTTCACTTCTCAATCACAACTTCGTATCATTGACCGTCTACATCTTACATCGTTAAGGATCAATAAATTCTTCGTACCTCTTTCAAAGAAGAGAAATGAATAACAGACGGCCCACCATTCACAGCACAAGCCAGAAAGCTAGCCAGACCTGCCAAAAGTAAGCCCGCCATCTCTGTTGGTGACCCTATCACCTTCGCTGTCCCATCCAGGCTAATTCCTATCGCCAGGTTATCTAGACAGCAATATTATCTGACCAAAGTCGATGTATACGTTACAGGTTAAAATAAAACCGAACGAAAAATCACGTGAGAATTTGAAGACATTCGCCAAGTTTCATTGACCTAGATTACTTATCTCCTGACAAGGGAAAGCTCGGTTAGGGGAGACTAACACGAATTCGAGAGGCGCTCTCTTGCCGCTAGTTTATTTTGTGCACGGAGCATTGATTTGATTGAGTGTAGGGGGCGCTTCTGGCTTCCGCCGCTTTCGCGGTGCACGGAGCAGTTTTTTTTTTTTGGGGGGGGTATTTATAGCTTGAGCATAGAACAGTTATGCTTTAATCAACTAAATACAAGTTTTTGGTTTGTTCTATTAAGTTTGGTATTAAAGATTATAAAGTTAGTATATGTGTGTACATCGTTACGTGAAGTAACTGTTATTAAAAAGGTTATTCTCCCCCCCCCACCCACCCACCTCGTAACAAGGAGGAAAGCTAAAATATTAAATTTCATATCAGAAAATAAATGTATACATTTTCCCCGCTCACATGTTGTAGCTTTTATTTTCGTTTCCTTTAATTGTTAAGTGCTTCATACTCACAGTCACGCATAGCAACACGTTTATTAGTATGTATGTAGAGCGTGTGTGTGTGTGTGTGTGTGTGTGTGTGTGTGTGTGTGTATGTGTGTGTGTGTGTGTGCTTGTTTGTTTGTGTGTGTATGTGTAGACATGTGTGTGCATCCATATATGTACGTATGTTTATAGAAGTCCTACTATCATGAAGAAATGTTTAGTTATTTATTTAAGAGATGTATGCATCTCCGAATAACGCTGAAAGCAACATTAAGAACCCACCGCTCAAAGTGTTCGCATACATGCGCCGACTGTTTACTTTTATCGTCTGTCGGTGACTGATACCACTTTCAATGGATAAATTTGAATGAAAAGGGAGATCAACCATGGAATCATTAATAATTTTTAAAATAGAATTAACCTTTTGCAAATGAACTACGCGTATCAGCCTAACAATCATTCTAAAGTCTAAATCAATCACTATCTACAACTAATATTACACAGAAGGCCGCATCACCCTATATTTACAATAACAAAATCTTCACAACTAAATTCTTTAATAAAACAATACCTAAACTAATTAAAATTGCAATAAACTCGGGAGATTTTAAGTCAACACTCCTAACCTTTGTATTCATTAGAAATACAAAAGTAAAAGTCGCGCGGAGTGGTGAGGTAAAGCTAAACTCGAGTGAGCAGGTGAGAGTGAATATTTTGCGTTCGCGAAAGAGGAATCATTTAACTGTTGATTGTGTGATTGAATGTTTGACTGTGTAACTCTGTAATTTCCGGAAATTGAATAAGCAAATGCCATAAAGCGATTAACTAGTGTCTAAATGAAGACAAAAACCTGTAAATCTGAAAATAGCATCTAAATGCACATTTTGACAAAGAAAATAACCCCCATAGAAGCCGTCCAAAGTGTGTGTGACAACGATATCGGGGATGGGGATGGGAGAGGGCTACAGGAAAGGTAGGAATGACTAGAGAATGAGTGAAAGATTATTATGAACTCTACTGTTAAAGAGAGATTTTTTTTAATTTCAGAGATTGATAGGGAGTAATTAAAACAAGATAGAACACACAGAGGATTTAGGGCTATACAGAAGAGAAGAGGTTATAGGGTGTTATCTTTGAAATATTCCGCATTTTAGTGGTGTCTATAATTTCATTTCCATTGCATTTGAGGATGTTTGGATCATTTTATGTACTTATCGTGCGATATGTTACAGTTTCATTATCTCAAGCATTTAGAGATGTGGAGCTGAGTCAAAGGCTTTGTAGCAATCAATTCAGGTCATTGCTAGATTTCTTCTCTGATTAGTATTGTCAGCAGAAGCGGTTTTATCAATTGCAAGCTGGTATTTCGTTATCATGCTACCCACACACATAGACAAACATATATATATACACCACACACACACACACACACACACACACACACACACACACACACACACACACACACACACACACACACACACACACACACACACACACATATATATATATATATATATATATATATATATATATAATTATCAGGATCGGAGGCTTTCCTATTCGCCATCTTTGTTACTTCCTCTTGATATGTCTGCAAAAAATGTGTTGTTCTGCTTAAGTGTTCCTTAAATATGTAATCCTTCAATGTATCTGACTGAGGTGTTATGTACATTGGATAAGCTCCATAGATCATATCATTTGTGTTTAGTAAATGTCCGTCTATTTTTACTTTTCCCTGAGGGATCCTGATTATCTGTTTCCTAGTACAAATGCAAATAGTTTGCATATCGTTTTCAAGTCGGTGTCTGTTTTGGTTATTATTATTAGTAGTTGTAGTAGTATGGTTTGTTTTACTTTGCCAAGTGTAAAAGAATTAGCAATAGGCCACGTATTGACTTAACTGTCTTCTTGGAAAATGAAATGGCTTTCTTGCTTTATTTCTTATTTCTGTCATTAATTCACTCTATTTCACATGTTCTCTTTCTACTTTTCTTTTACCTTTCTTTCCTTCACTTTCTCTCTTTCCCTAATTCTTTCTTTTCCATTCCCGTCTCCATGTCCTCTTCTTTATGTCTCTTTATCTCTTGTTTACTCTTTTCCCACTTTCTTTTCATTTCTTTCTCTTTTCCCACTTTCTCTTCATTTCTTTCTCTTTTCCTACTTTCTTTTTATTTCTCTCTTTTCCCACTTTCTCTTCATTTCTCTCTCTTTTCCCACTTTCTCTTCATTTCTCTCTTTTCGCACTTCAATTTTCAACTTTTCTCTATTTTTCCTTTTCTATCTGTTGTTCTCTTTCGCTTTTTCCATCCCCATCACTTTGTCTCTCTTTCTCTCTCACTTTCTTTCCATTTCCTTTCTCTCTTTCACTTCTCTCTTTTCTTTCTCTTTATTAGCTTTTCCGTCTTTCCCTCTATTGGCCTTTCTGTCTTTCTCTTTATTGGCTTTTCTGTCTTTCTCTTTATTGGCTTTTCTGTCTTTCTCTTTATTGACCTTTCTGTCTTTCTTTTTATTGGCTTTCTGTCTTTCTCTTATTGGCTTTTCTGTCTTTCTCTTTATTGACCTTTCTGTCTTTCTCTTTATTGGCATTTCTGTCTTTCCCTCTATTGGCTTTTCTGTCTTTCTCTTTATTGACCTTTCTGTCTTTCTCTTTATTGGCCTTTCTGTCTTTCTCTTTATCGGCATTTCTGTCTTTCTCTTTATTGGCTTTTCTGTCTTTCTCTTTATCGGCATTTCTGTCTTTCTCTTTATTGGCTTTTCTGTCTTTCTCTTTATTGGCTTTTCTGTCTTTCCCTTTCAATATACGCCGCTTAATTATCGATATTTTCTTATAAATGTATTATTCTTTTTTCTATTTTCCTTTCATTTCCTTCTTATTTCTTCATACTTCTATGTGCCTTCTATCTAACTAAAGACTGCTTGTATTCTGGTAAACCAAACAACGCATCCAAAATTTCTTGGCGCTGCTCAGCAACCCTTCTTCGTTGTTGAATTTAAAAGTTTACGGAAACTAAAATTCAGTGGGTTTTCCCCTACAAAACCGTCTATGTAGTTTCGGAAGAGTCTGTGTCGTTTCAAATATTGTATTAATTCAATAGTATATTTACAAGCTTATTACTGTATATTTACAAGATTATTACTGTATATTTACAAGATTATTACTGTATATTTACAAGCTTATTACTGTATATTTACAAGTTTATTACTGTATATTTACAAGCATATTACTGTATATTTACAAGCTTCCGAACTCCATCTTCAAACTAAAGATCTTCAGTGCGTAAAAGTAGAAATGGTATCGGGTGAAGAGCACAATTGTATGTTAATCAGCCATCTTAATGAATAAAAAGAGACATACATATTGAATAGATCATAAAAGTACAATTAAATTGAAGTAAACGGCACTTGTATGTTATGCATCTCTTCTAAAGGCATTTATGTTCTGTCGCCCGTGTTTGTTGGCTGAGAAGAATCAATCAGCTGTATTAGGAGAATTTTTGTCAGTAAAAGATCAATACCAGTCCTCATCATATGGTGAAAATCATTCTTCACTTTCAGATTTACAACTTACAGTTCTTCAGTTGTCTGTGACAGATCGTGAAGCGCAATTATTGTCATAAGAATAAATCTTCAAACACCGTTACTCGGTACACTTTCTTCAATGAGAGCATTCATTAGAAAAGTTCCAAAGATATCAGACTGAGGTATTCGTTCAAATCAACCCTCCTTCGTGCATTAACACGTGTTCACACACAATAAAGCATGCACTAACACACACACATACAAAAACATGCAATAACACAACCACACATACACAACACACACACACACACACACACACACACACACACACACACACACAAACATGCAATAACACAACCACACACACACACGCACACACATATACACACACAAAAACATGCACTACCACACACACACACAATTTACAAAAATATGCAATAGCACTTACACATACACAATACAGGTACTAAAGTACAATCATGCACCAACGGACACATACGCACACACACACATCGTGAGGTGGTGCCGATTAGTATCGTGCCAAATGATTGCAAGAACCTTCCAATATCTTCAGAAATGTCATGTATTTCCTAGAGTGAACAATACTGAACTTAATGTGTTAAAAAAGAAATAGCGAATGCGGTCATCTGCATGCGCTATAATAACTACCTCACGACAGGATGAATTCAACGTTGTCCTTTTCTTCATAAATGAACAAAATAATACTAACGATGATGTCTATGTGGTACAGTTCACATTGTGATAGAGTTCACATTGTGATACAG
The DNA here is from genome assembly GCA_028829895.1 of Sinotaia quadrata. Lineage (NCBI taxonomy): Eukaryota > Metazoa > Mollusca > Gastropoda > Architaenioglossa > Viviparidae > Sinotaia > Sinotaia quadrata. The sequence continues at coordinate 36,654,393 of CM054183.1, read as the reverse complement.
TTCACATTGTGATAGAGTTGCTCGTTGTTCATTACCAGTTTTGGTAAATTTTACCATTCCAATAGCAGTTCACATTGTTTATCTTCACTGGAGTATTCCAATACTAGCTCTGCTCGGAATTCATGGAAGAGACATATTCACTGTTCTGGCCAAGCAATAAATGAACGAAAGAAAATAATAAAACGTCTGTGAGAGAGATAAACCGTTCTAACTTACATGCTGGGGGAAATCCTGAGACCTTTGCTATCGCCCTGGATCTTTGCTGTTGTCAGAATCCTGAGACCTTTGCTATCGCCCTGGATCTTTGCTGATGTCAGAATCTGAGATCTTTGCTATCGCCCTGGGTCTTTGCTGTTGTCAGAACCCTGAGATCTTTGCTATCGCCCTGGATCTTTGCTGTTGTCAGAACCCTGAGATCTTTGCTATCACACTGATTCTTTGCTGAAGTGAAAATCATAAAGCTTTTCCTATCACTCTGAATCTTTGCTGTTGTCAAAATCATGAGGTTTTTGCTATAACCATGAATCTTTGTTCTCGTCAAAATCCTGAGATCTTTGCTATCGTTCTGCAATCTTTCCTGTTGCAAAAGTCAGATTTTTCTTTTTCCTGTAGCCTAGAAAATTTCGCAGAGTAAGCAAATTTCTGGCTGTGTGTGTGTGTGTGTGTGTGTGTGTGTGTGTGTGTTTGTGTGTGTGTGTGTATGAGAGAGAGAGAGAGGATAAACTTGACCATTAAACATTATCTTTATGCATCAAATATGATTTTAAACATTTCTATTTTAATTCTATTTCTATGATAGTGTTCAACTTGGGAATCTACAAAAGTCAGTGAACTGTGAAAACAATGAAATATATCAGAAATTATTTTAGGTTATCGTCATCCCAACCTAAATGTGTGCATATATGTATCTATCTGTCTGTATGTGTATGTATGATGTATCTGTGTTTATTTGTTGTATCTATGATTGGTGTGTCTATCTGTGTATAAATGTATATACCTACCTGCCTGTCTGTCTGTCTATTTATGCGCGTGCATTTCTCTTATTTGCATGTGTAAATATATCTAGCTATTTGCGTGTGTGCTTCTCAGTATTTGTTTGCATGTATATTTATGTGTTGTTTTTGTAGTCCTCATACACACACACACACACAAATACCATACATACAAAAACACTTTTATTTTATATAGTATCTTTATATGTGTGGATATGTGAGCATATAAACTGTGAACGAGAGAGAAAGCTTTATCAGCGCTTGCTGAATTCAATTCTTACCGAAGGTTGATGTCACAAGGGCCAAGTAGCGTACCAATATTAACTTGACCTGATTGTAGTTATCTTCAATTTCGTTTGATCACATAAAGCACAGACAATAACGATTGCTATCAGTCCTTCTCTAAACGGAAAATAATTGTAAAGATGCTACAGACTGCAACTGTTAACAGCGGTTGATGGATCCGCTTGCATCTTGTAGTGTTGCTGGCTCAGAAGAGACGCATTGCATATTGATCCCCGGAAAGTGCCTCTTTAAGAAGTAATACAAAATGATCATTACGATCACCCGGCTGCCTGTGCATTTTCAGTGCAGTTGTAAAACTGTAACGTTTATTAAGCAAAGCATAGTTGTATTATGCCATAGCCCTAAATATAGCTTAATTTAAACGTGCTGTGTATTGATCAGCTCTCTCGGAACTAACTTAGACAGTCTTGCGTATGTTCACACAGTTGCTTGTATACTCTCACTGGTTGCAAAAATCACCTCCCCTTGAGGCAAGGGTAGACTAGATCAGCTGGACAGCTGTCTATCGCTAAAAGAGAGTTCAACATGAGTTAGTGGTAGCATCGCTATTTTGCGATTTTTTTTTTTATTATCATGTGAGTTCTGATGAAAACCTTCAAGTCGCACAGACAAAATGAAGAATCATGAGGCCAAATAATAAATGGTTAATTTTCACCTTTAATTTCAAGGAATCTGGTTAACAATTATACATTTTCTAAACCTCAGTGCGACTTAACTGTTTCCTCTTACACACTAAATCATTCACTCTCGACAGTGGTCATTATTACAATGTCTAATGGTCGAAATAATTTCCACTTTGCAAACCATCTCTTACAACTTACACACTTCAGGTAGACTCACTTCAGGATGACTAATTCAGTTACTTTATTGACGTTATCGCAACCAGTCAAATAATAGAATTATCTGCGTGTATATTCTGTCAAAAAATAATGTACATAGGCATGTATTCAAAATGCTGCCACAGTTATCCTCCTTAAAAGAATGAATAAACACGGGTACAGAACTAACATTACTGCAATAAAGTGTGGAAATGCAATTGCAGTGTGGATTACTTACAAGAATGAATAAACACGGGTACAGAACTAACATTACTGCAATAAAGTGTGGAAGTGCAATTGCAGTGTGGATTACTTACAAGAATGAATAAACACGGGTACAGAACTAACATTACTGCAATAAAGTGTGGAAGTGCAATTGCAGTGTGGATTACTTCTTGTAACCACCATAAAACTCGACGTCATTCATACAGCTTTCGTTGTACAAACAGTACGGTGCACGTGACTAATTTTCCAGACTACACGTCACCAGTGCATTTCCAATGATCGTTAAGCGATAAAAGTCAAATAGAAAGATAAAATTATTATTATCAGCTAACTATCAGCAACTATATCAAAAAGAAAGCTTTTCCTAACCTAATTATCACTCCTCTTTTGAAGTCTGCAGCGCTCTTAACCTGGCTTAGCCAACGACCTTGGTTTGCAGAAATACGTCTGTACATTCTGAGGTATCATTTAATCCACAGAGTTCCTACCATCTCAAAAACCTTATTTCATAAGTACGGGTTTTTAAATTCAACAGTAAATCATCCAGGTGAGCATTGCAGACAAACATAACTTCATTTAACCTCTTAGACTGCCATACCTCATTGAACCAACAAGATATATATAATTCATATTTCATTAATTAATACTTCATATAACCACTAAGACATATTTCACACAACCACTAAGATATATATTTCATGTAACCACTAAATCATATTTCATATAACCAGTAAGATATTTCATATAACAACTAAGACATATTTCTTATAACAACTAAGACATATTTCTTATAAAAATGTCTATACCAACATACCAAACTACAAATAAAGAATAACCTAATCAATCGATAATGATAACGACTTCTTATATATATTAAAAGCATCCGGTTGACTATTGGCAGTCAGCTTCAAGGATGAAAAAGCATTGGGAGACCTGTAACTATGGTAAATATAACTTGGTTTGCCAGTTAATAATTATAATTTTCACTGTGTTACTTCTTGATTTGAGATGTTGTACTGATATTATTTTATTAATCTATGTCAATAGCACGTCACTGTAGATAACGTCATTCATGTGTAAAACTTATTTTTATTGCATGGGATGATATTTGTCACCGATCTTCAACAATTGGTGGTAAAAAGTTTTTTATAAATCCATTTTTATTTTTGATACAATGAATGAAACTGCAAAGTCTTATATCTGTATGTATAAATATATAAAGTTAGAAATCACTAAACTTATTATGATGGATGTGAGAGTAGTAATGATACAAACTGTCTGTGAAAAAGCTTTCCATCAGCAGCTTCTGTACAAGGCCAATCAATCACAAATGTTAATTATCATGAAGTACGACTTCTTAGACCAATGTATCAATTTTCAGAATGGGTCACCAAAGTCTCGCATATCGAAGTCAAGCCGTATTTGGGGTTTCGCGAGTCTAGTATCTCTCAAGGTCAAGCCGCCTTTGGGGTTTCGTGAGTCTCGCATAACCCAAAGGTCAAGATTTGTGGATTTCGTAAACTTTGATTCTCTGCGACTCTCGTCATACCTCAGTGATCTTACTTGGATAAAATTCTTCTTTCTTTGTGGGTGGTGGTGGTGTGTGTGTGGGTGTGTGAGAAGAATCCATGGTTGCCAGCATTGTAATAGTAATACCTACTGTCGGGTATAAAGTACCACATTCTGTGAAAGTAGACCGCGAGAAAGGGTTGGTTGCTGTTTGATCAGGCGTGTCGATGTAGACAACTTTACAATATAATAACACACGAAGAATCATTTGGATTTATTTACGACGCATTTAAACAGAGTAGCACCTATCGTGAACTTTGATTAGCTTTATTGTTGATGTCAAGGGGTGGATGTATTGTCCGAACTATCGAACTATTTCTTGCAAGGGGTCATGAAGACAATCGTACCCTTAATAATTATTGTCATGAGCGACTGATTAGGCAGAGCAACTGCTATTAGTATCACTTGCGGTTACATTAGTAAGCAGTGGAATTCGTACCTAAGATATACGGAAAGATTAGTTCCTGAATAACAATGATCATCCACAAGTGACTTCAATATAGGTTGACACCATGTAACATGAACTCACAACAAATGCACTTACACCTCTGCGCTCAACTCTATAGAAGTAGAGTAAATTACATTTAATTTAACAAAACTGTCATTATTTGCAGACTCGAAGCAAGAGTCACTTAACATGAACATGCATATGGAAATTTTTTAAATATCTCATTATCTGCAGACTCGAAACGAGAGTCACTTAACATGAACACACAAAAAAAATATTGCACAAGGAAGTGTGTTTAAATTTTGAATCGTGATACTTTTACAATCGATCAAAGTGTGTGGATGTGTATATATAAATGCGTGCGCATTGAGGTGTGGTTGTGTGTGTGTGTGTGTGTGTGTGTGTGTGTGTGTGTGTGTGTGTGTGTTTGTGTGCATAGAATTGTATACGCATAGGAGTATAGCTTGTCTCTGTGTGTGTGTGGGAGGGTGTGTGTGAGAAACAGCAATCTATTGAATGCAAAACCAACGGTCCCGATGTATTCATATCCTCTTATCTTGGGACTTTGACCACAACGAATTAATAAAAGCATTAATCGACTTCTGCGCGAACTATCTTTGATGAAACTGTTAACAAGCCGTGACCGTCTGCAACCATGAAGGGACTTATTCTTGCTACGTTTGCTGGTCTTCTGGTTTGCGTCAGCAGTGGGCCGTATGTACTTAGATTCACGGCGAAAAAGGTAAACAGTTTAGAGTCTAAGAAATTTGTCTCGGTTGTGTGTGTAGGTGAATTAATTAGCTTAGCGAGGTATAGTAGATCTACTGTATGTTGCGTGTATATGTGAACTAAAGATACTCCCCCAGAACAAAAAAGATAGATAGATAGATAGACACATAGATGGCTTGATGGCTGGATGGCTGGATGGATAGATGGATGGATGGATGGTGGATGGAAGGATAGATAGATAGATAGATAGATAGATAGATAGATAGATAGATAGATAGATAGATAGATAGATAGATAGGTAGGTAGGTAGATAGATAGATAGATAGATAGATAGATAGATAGATAGATAGATAGATAGATAGATAGATAGATAGATAGATAGATAGATAGATAGATAGATAGATAGATAGATAGATAGATAGATAGATAGATAGATAGATAGATAGATAGATAGATAGATAGATAGATAGATAGATAGGCATACTTGATTGAAAATATATTTACATTTCTTTGTTTTCCTTGTTCCCTGTTCAAACAGACTAAATATTCACCATTATCTATTCGTAACAAACTACATAGCTTCTAGTTAGTTTAATCTCCGAGGTTTTTCTTTTTGCTCCTTTGACCCAAATAAAAATATAATCTGTGTTATCTGATGAAAGTGACATAGGGCAAACATTTCAATTGTTTTCATGAATTTGCTGGTCTTGGCTAGGGTATTTAAAAGCTACTGAGTTGCTTAAAACTAACAATTCTTTGCAATTCTATAGTTTACTCTTTCCATTAATGCTTTTAACTCAATAATTTGTGCTCTTGAAACACCAGCAAATATTTATTAAGTTGCAGTTTGATGTCTCGATTCGGTAACGGTTGTCGTACATTTTGACTTGAAGTAGATGAGCTTTCTAGCACGTGTCAAAGAAAGAAGTTACTAAGGAAATCTTCATTTACTGGTAACAATAGAACATAATGAGGCATCGTTGGGACAGCACTAGAGTTTATGCCTTATCTGCAGGTGTCATGCATTAGACTGTCAGCCTTTAGAATTAATTGTATAAGACCGCATTATAAATGAAGTCTACACTTACTGGTGTCAGTGGAACAGTTGTGCTGACGAAGTCTGTCTTTGGGGGCATCTTTATGAAATCTTTACTGATAAATCTGTAACTATAATTATGAGTATCAAAGTATTATAGATGATATCTGTATTGATAGGTGTTTGTATGAAAGCAATATGATTGGAAACTATGTTTACAGGTTTCATTTGGAAAGTTTTACAGGTGAAGTCTACGTTTATAGGTGTTAGTCGGGATGCATAAAGCAGATGGTAAAGTCTAGATCTTTGCAATAAGAGCTGTGATATCATGAATGACAATATCGTGATTGTTAATTTAATATATTTTCTTCTCGTCTTAATCCCGTAGGGCCAAAAACAGAGGGAGAATCGTGTAACATGGAGTGAGAAGGGAATGAGTGAATAATCGAATGAATATACATGAGAAAGGCGCAGAGAAAGAGAGAGAGAAAGTAAGAGTGATCAAAAGAGTTATTAAGAGAAATACATCTTCAGTGATAACACGCTATTAGCTAAACTAAGCTGATTTTGTGCTAATGTCAGCTTTCTCTTACAAATAAATTTAGTCCATTCCACTTTTTGTGGGTGGGGCTATGTATATTGATAGCAATATGGGTGACTTGATTTATCATTTACAAGGTGTACTAGTAAAATAAGCCCATAGTTAAATTTCATTCCAACTTTTCTCTGTCCAAACCAAACATCATAACACGTTTCAACAGTATACAGGAGTTTAACAGTAGAGCACCATTTCATGATCTTTGCTAGTATCAAATATATTTACCACCACAAAACCCTATCCAAACGCTCTTCCGTTACTCAGGAAATAATCAACTTTAATACAACACGCGCCATTTTGTTACCTATTGTTCGGGACATGAGAATCCCAATGAGTAAGTGCATGTCCATCTGCTTCCCTCTCTGGACAAATTCAAAGTTATTCTTCTATATTCCGTTGATCTACCGTCCTTCGCTGGACATGTCTTCATAACAATTTTATTTCAGAATTATTTGTTAATGTATTCACCTTTGTTCATCTCACCTTTTCCGTCTTTTATTGGGAATATATTGGGAAGCACCCACACACACTTCCGGCTTCTTCCGGCTTCTAACATTTATTCCAACGCGCTGCACTCTGTGCTTGTATTAAAAATACATACTGGTCAGTTAGGCGTGTAAGTTTCCAATTTCAATCCATTAATCTGCCTTAATTTACTATCCACAACTTAACCATTTATTTACTATCATCAGCTTAAGCATTCTGTATAATTTGATGTTTGGTAGACATTTGCATGTCCGCGAGCAAGATACAAAATATTAAAGTGTCAAGTGTCACGTGTCATGCCGACGTACACCTCCGGCCATTCTTCAACATTCGTTCTTCCCATTTCATTATTTCAACCCTGTATCATCCACACGGAATAAAATATATGCTTTAATAATTTGGGGTTCTTTAACCAGGATAGAAATCACACCTCGTAATTCTTAGGTTACGTGTGAGAAGTAAGCGCGGACCGTTCTAAGGCAATTGAAACAAAAACCAGTCAACAGAAGAAAACAGGATTATGATTTTTAAACCACGAGAGTCATAAATCATACGCGAGTCAGGTCATTATCGTCAAAGCTGACTGGATCGGTGTGGCTTAAGCGCAGACGTGAGACACGTTTCCCTAGGAGTCGATCTTTTTAAGACAACGTAACCCGGTAGCAGTCGTGTAGCGCTCTGTGACTTTAATTGATATCTCTCGTGTTTACTAAGCTCTTTTATCTTTCCTGTAACGTTTAGAACCGGAAAAGATCACACGTCGAGATTAAATTAAATTTAAACTGGATTTTAATGTCATTACGCTATCTTCAACAAAGTTATTTTTTTTAATTTTCATTGCTAGCACCGAAAAAGTCCAAACTAATTCTCTTCACCAGCTGAAAACGGACAACGCTGTGACATATAATTCTCTTCAACCATCTGTTATAAAGACAAGGCAGCAACACGTAACTTTGTTGTTTTGAATGTTGTGACGAATGACAACAACAAAAAAATATATAGTCGTGTCAATGAGATACGTAAAGTGTAGATGGTGTTGATTGCACCAGTGGCCACTGCATAGATAAAGTGACAGTGACAGTAATGGTTGTAGCTGTCCTGTAGTGCAATCAGTGCGGTGGTGATAAGTGACAGTAATGGTTGTAGTCGTCCTGGTAGTGCAATTAGTGCGGTGGTGATAAGTGACAGTAATGGTTGTAGTCGTCCTGGTAGTGCAATTAGTGCGGTGGTGATAAGTGACAGTAATGGTTGTAGCTGTCCTGGTAGTGCAATCAGTGCGGTGGTGATAAGTGACAGTAATGGTTGTAGCTGTCCTGGTAGTGCAATCAGTGCGGTGGTGATAAGTGACAGTAATAGTTGTAGTCGTCCTGGTAGTGCAATTAGTGCGGTGGTGATAAGTGACAGTAATGGTTGTAGTCGTCCTGGTAGTGCAATTAGTGCGGTGGTGATAAGTGACAGTAATGGTTGTAGTCGTCCTGGTAGTGCAATTAGTGCGGTGGTGAGAATGATTGTGATAAAAGTGTAGTAGTCTTATTTTTGAGGGTAGTGGAGTGTGTGGTTTGGGAAGAGGTTTCGATGAAAGTGGTGTTAGAAACTGGTGTTGTGTAGGGCATGGTGTAATAATCCGCTGATGAAATACACCAAGTATGAAACATCCTTTAAAGCTAGTTTTATACACTATTGCAGTTTGTAGGGTATTACAGGAACTTTAAAAATTGACATTTTCCTAATAATTTTGATTGGCAGCTTTGTTTTAGAATTCGTAGTGGAACTGTGCATTTCCAATCGTTGTGAGTTTAGTTATTTAACATTGTTGTTTCTATTATTATGAAAAGGAACTTGTGGCGGAATAAATTTGCCTATCCCTATTTCTAAATTTAATCGTTATATAAATTGTTAAATGTCAAAGTGACCCGATCTTGGGCACTGCTTATGATGACAATTTTGTAAGTGCCAAGAGTTAGAGTAAACAACTCAAGTGAGAATGTGCTAGACTTACTGATGTAATCTAAACCCGTTTAGTTTTTATTATCCAATGGTTAAGATTTAGGTAAACGAGACTATCCAATGGACTGAGATCAAAGTTTTCCTGTTAAATGAATTTATTTTAAAACCACTTTGAATTTGGGGTGGTAGAAGTCCGGTTATGCACCATTAGTTTAATGGTGAGTTAACTGATTGTGTGTGTGTTTTAAAGTGTGAGAGAGATGGAGAAAGCAATGTGTTAGGCACATAAAGTTCATCTCAACTCTAAATGCACTTCCTAACTGCCCTGCAAACATGCTCCTCATATAGACCATCCAATTTACATAACATCGCAATAAATGACGTAGCAGTGTTGTAGCCAGTTATGATGGTTTCCTCTCCCTTCTTGGAAACCGCCTGATATCACAAGACAGAAATGGTACAATTCTGTTCTTTTAGTTAATTGCACTTGTTTCTTTTTACAGGAATACAAACCGAGACTTCAGACTTTCAGTTTCAAGAATTGCGCACCTTCAAGTAAAGAGATTGGAGTGGTGAACAGCTTGAGTTTCATGCCCGACCCTTTGTCTTTCCCCGGCCCTCTCCAAGTCGCATTTGACCTCACTATCAAATCAACCCTGGACGCTCCTCTCAAGGTAGGCAACTCTTTATTGTGGTTATTATTCTACTCTCTCATAGTAAACACAAACAATGGGAGAATCGTTATGGTGTTCATGCGTGATAAATTGACTGCAATTAACGCAGTTATTAAAATAAGTTAGTAATGCGCTTCAGCTTGAAACAAAACTTAAACACCAACAACAAAGTCTTATCGTTTTCTCTGTTGTTGTGACGTCAACACATTTCATCACTCGTGTGTAATACGCTGTAATAAATCCATGCCTGTCATTCTGGCATACACTCCAGTAACGTACATTGAACGACGTCACCCGAACTCACAGGCGAACGGTGAGTGTTTCTAGAGCTCCGCAAGCACAAATATGGAGTATCCATGTGTACGCTGAAGATCCACATGTACTTTGTCTCAATAAATGAGAGTTGATTTAGGCCCAAGATAACCCCGAATTTTAATCTTTGTTATCATTGTATTCCTGCATAGTGGGTGACTTTTGTGTATGTGTGCATGTGTGTGTGTGTGTGTGCGCGCGCGCGTGCATATGCTAAGTAAATAATATAGGCCTAATTCAGTAAAACACTGTGTACGGCTCCCCAATGCGGTCATTTCCCCGTGAGATAAATGCTTTTTGTGAATAAGTGTATTTCATGCCACACACATTTGCAATCGTTGAACAGAACGAAATAATGTCATTTCAGTTCTAACTAATGAAATAATGTCATTTCAGTTCTAACTAATGAAATAATGTCATTTCAGTTCTAACTAATGAAATAATGTCATTGCCTGTCAACATCGCGACGTTTACCTCTCTCTGTGCTGAAATCAAAACGGGACACAAGGAACATCAGAAGATAAATTGATATACATAGTTACGCGTATGTTACATTCGAAATATATATATATATATATATATATATGCGTTGTATTCTCTTCTTAACTCTGCATTGCCAGTAAAAAGAGACAAGCAAAACGGTTTCCGAGCAACGCGATAACTTTAGAGTTTAGACTGTAGGGATGTATTTTAATTGGCAATATTTTTATCCATCTTTCCAGCCTCTCACAAGAGAGCTCCTCTCTAGAGGAAATACTTCCCTGCCTATATTCGTCGGGTTCATTAAAAGTAGCACATGAAATGTTTTGTCATTTTTTTCTCAAAGGTTATGACTTGTTAGCTTATTATATAATTGTAAATGTTACATAGCATGATGTTTTATATTATATTATCTATATCCAGAACTAACTTACATGCATGCGACACAGTCAGGGCGCAACGGTAATGGCATTACATTGATTGTTATACATCTACCAGCTAATACGTACCTGAGCATGAAGACATTAAACGTGTGTTATTCACAAGCAGTCTGACGTACCTAGGAGAAAAGGCATTAAACACATGTATTGCTTGTTATTAACTTGCAGGTTGACGTGTAGCTAGGCAAGAAAGCATTAAACACATGTATTGCTATTCATCTACAGGCTGACTTGTACCTAGGCAAGAAAGCATTAAACACATGTATTGCTTGCTATTAACTTGCAGGTTGACGTGTAGCTAGGCAAGAAAGCATTAAACACATGTATTGCTTGCTATTAACTTGCAGGTTGACGTGTAGCTAGGCAAGAAAGCATTAAACACATGTATTGCTATTCACTTGCAGGTTGACGTGTAGCTAGGCAAGAAAGCATTAAACACATGTATTGCTATTCACTTGCAGGTTGACGTGTAGCTAGGCAAGAAAACATTAAACACATGTATTGCTATTCATCTGCAGGCTGACTTGTACCTAGGCAAGAAAGCATTAAACACATGTATTGCTATTCATCTGCAGGCTGACTTGTACCTAGGCAAGAAAGCATTCAACACATGTATTGCTATTCACTTGCAGGCTAACGTGTAGCTAGGCAAGAAAGCATTAAACACATGTATTGCTTGCTATTCACTTGCAGGCTGACTTGTACCTAGGCAAGAAAGCATTAAACACATGTATTGCTATTCACTTGCAGGTTGACGTGTAGCTAGGCAAGAAAGCATTAAACACATGTATTGCTATTCACTTGCAGGTTGACGTGTAGCTAGGCAAGAAAGCATTAAACACATGTATTGCTATTCACTTGCAGGCTAACGTGTACCTAGGCAAGAAAGCATTAAACACATGTATTGCTATTCACTTGCAGGCTAACGTGTACCTAGGCAAGAAAGCATTAAACACATGTATTGCTATTCACTTGCAGGCTAACGTGTACCTAGGCAAGAAAGCATTAAACACATGTATTGCTATTCACTTGCAGGCTAACGTGTAGCTAGGCAAGAAAGCATTAAACACATGTATTGCTATTCACTTGCAGGCTGACTTGTACCTTGGCAAGAAAGCATTCAACACATGTATTGCTATTTACTTGCAGGCTGACTTGTACCTTGGCAAGAAGGTTGGTGACACGTGGATCAAGATTCCCTGCATCGGATTCATTGGCTCGTGCACGTACGATGACCTGTGCGATATTCTGGCCCCAGTCACGTGCCCAGATCCCTTTGTTCAAGCCGGCATCCCCTGCAACTGTCCCTTTAACGCGGTAAGAGACTCGTGAGAGAATATCTCCCCTTCTCAAGTACTTTCTCAAATTCTATAACTTTATTGTGATAATTTTTGTTCGAATGAGGCGACATTGCGGGTTTTGAAAATAATTTTTGATTCAGGACTCGATGGCTACCTAATTCTTTCTTTAAAACAGTGAAACAATTTAGATTTGGCAGACACCTTGCTCTGTGATATGTGTAAAATGATCACTCATGGATAAATGCTGGATGACTGGGCAGATAACTCTACCATCATGGGCACTCGAATGTAACATTTACTTTTTTTGAAAGTTTCATGCAAGTGAACTTTAGGACAGATACTGGTGCTATGACATTTAATGTTTAATTAGGTTTCGACAATCACCATGAGTCAAGTAAAGTCTTTACTACTAAAGAAATTCAAGTGAGGGTTTTGTTATGTTTAATATATCAACACTTACATGTACCATATCAGCATTACGCACGCCGCATAAACATTCTACACACATAGCAACTGCACGCACACACACTCATAAGTATTACACACAGACACACACATTCTACAGACACAGCTCTCGCTCACACACGCGGGTTCACGCACACAAAAACAGACACATATAAATTGAAATATTTCTTTCTCACAGATATTTGAGATTAATAACGCAATTATTTTCTCTTTAGGGCCATTACGTCCTGCCCCAAACGGAGTTCGATGTCGATGCCGACCTCTTCCCAACTGGCGACTATCACGGCCAGACGAACCTGACCTATGGGGACGCGTTTGTGGGCTGCTACGATATGTACTTCTCCTTTGCATAGCCCGTGGCTAGTACAGGTGCATTAACCTTTTAGTGTAAGGTGCAATGTTCCGTCTGTCCCTTTTCTCGCCAATGCAAGCTATACATGATATTTGAGCATTAATGGTAGAGTCATATAATATTAGCAGAATGTGGATTTATTCTTTTTTCTTATAGTCAGTAGAGTTATCTTTTCTTGAAGTCAAAGTACAGTCAATTTCCTGTTTCGTACGTGTTTCTCGTCCTTGTTTAGGGCACAGTAATTTTTTTCTTTCTTAATATAACTTATTTCTTGTCCTTGAAGGAGAACGCTGTGATTATCTTTTTAAATAACGGTAGGGGGTTCTTTTTTTCCTGCATAGAGTTTGACAACAAAGAATGCCTTCATTCTTGTAATTTACAGCCAGAACAATACGTTTCTGTCTCACATAATTTGTGAGTACAATGATTATCTAGTCAAAACTCGTGCTTTCATTCTTGTAAATTACAGCCAGGACAATAAGTTTCTGTCTCACATAATTTGTGAGTACAATGATTATCTAGTCACAAAACTCGTGCATCTATTTATTTTCTTAGCTGTGAACACTGTGTCATATTGTCACTAGCTTGTGAATACTTTAAACGTCATATTTTCATTAGCCTGTGAAAATTTTGAATGTCACATTGTGAAAGTTTGCGAGTAGGTTAACTGTTACATTGTGAATACTTTGAATGTCAAGTTGTCATAGCTTAAGTAGTTTACATGTGGCATTGTCATAGCTTATTAATACTTTCAATATCATATTGTCATAGCTTATTAATACTTTCAGTGTCACATTGTCATAGCTTATTAATACTTTCAATGTCACATTGTCATAGCTTATTGATACTTTCAATGTCACATTGTCATAGCTTATTGATACTTTCAATGTCACATTGTCATAGCTTATTAATACTTTCAATGTCACATTGTCATAGCTTATTGATACTTTCAATGTCACATTGTCATAGCTTGAGTAGTTTACATGTCATATTTCCATAACGTGAAAATACTTTGGAAGTCACGTTGTCATAGTCTATGAACAGAATCATTATTTCTGTTTTTAATTTCAATGTGCGATAGCTTTTTTCCTATATCACTTATGAATATACATAATGTCTTTTTCATGAAATGTGAGTACATTGCCTCTTTGTCACATCCTGAGTCGATAAGTACATAATTGTATACAGTAGCTTGTAAGTGCATGTCACAGTCTGATAAAATTGTCCGACTTCGTGACCCACTTGCCTTGTTTACTTCAAATTCGAATATTTGAAACCCTTGGCCCTTTGTTCAAAGCTTCCTTTTTCTAGGTGCTTCTAGAACAGGTCAAGATGTTATGTAACTTTAGGACCATTGTCCAGTTCTCGAACCAACCACATGCTTTGCGAACAGTCACGTGATACGCAATATACCTTTCTATATATGTACCCACACGCTTCCGCTCCCTCACTTCGAGCACATTTTAGCTAATTCCATCAGCTTACTCGGGTCGTGAGAGGCAGCCGGCGCCATAGAGAATCAAGGTACCCTTCGACTTCTCTCAAAGGTATCATTTTATTTAATAGTATTTGCCTATGTATTGTTTAAGTATGTATTTGTGCTATGTATTATATGATTTCCATATACACTTGAGCATGGTTCAGAGAAATAGCTGAAACCCTATAAGTTACGGAATATAAATTTATTGTAACCATTTTTCCATTTTTGTACTTTAATTTATATTGTTTTAATTCACTAAGAGCCAGAGTGCTGCGCTCGATATGAATTCTTCATGTAATTCAATTATTGCGTGTAATTTTAATTGTAAATTGTGAAGCGCTCTGTTGGTTTGAATTACCTCTTTGTATGAACATTAATTTAACGTTGTATCTATTTTATTGCTTCATACGTCATGACTGTTAAATGGAACACATGTGAGACGATTATATTTTTTCTAAAATCTAATTGTAAGCGACGCGAGGTCGAAACTCTTTGTTCAGCGCATTTAATTGAGCCATGCCTAGGTAGGACCTGTTAGGTTGAGAATTATATCCAAACACGTTGCATCCACAGGTCGGCTCATGGTTCATGTTCACTCATGCCTCACCTGCATTAGCTTATTGGTGTAAGCGTGTCGAAATCCACTCTGAGGGCCATGCTGCTAAAATTCCAGTTCCTAGCCACTAACAAGGGGACATCATTCCTTATGCACCACGTGTGTCGTTAAAGGAGGACTGAGGGAACGAATCGGCATGACTGAGTGTTGAGACCAAGGATACAAGAATAGAGCTAAGTGCAAAATCAAGTGTACAGATCTCAAAGGAACACTTTTCTGGCAATTTAGATTGACAAAAATCAGGCATAGGCGCGTAAAGACAGAGTGAAGACTATTCGCGTTGCATTCGATTTATTGTTAATTTGTTAAACTTTATTAAATCTTATTTTCTTTGTTAATACCTCTTAGTAGTTGATTTCTATGCACAATAGACCAATTAGATTAATTCTTAGATTTGAATGGGGGCGGATGAGCAGAAAGATTGATGACGAGTGCATATTAATTTAGAGGGATTTAACTGTTTTCAAATCTAGCTAAAAGTTCGCAGTTTATTAGTCTGTAAACTTGTCGTCTGAACTACAAGACGCACTTTTAATTAGTCAGATAATAAATTGAGCAACCAGTCTGCGTAGAATATGAGAGGAAGAATTAATTATATTTAAAGTCTTTTAATTATTCTAAGCAGGGTCTTTAAATAAATACTGGAAACGTAACAAGTGTGGGTCGTCGCGGGATTGATATGTATTAAATTGTAAATTGTAACATTTTTATACATAGGGCGCATCATAACCTAGAAACGAACGAACGAACAGAATTGCCAATTGTTCTTTTGATTTTTGTATCACTGATTTCTTTGCTTTTGTTGTGACATGTGCATGTATTCTTTTGCAGAGTAGCGTGCATGTTAGTTAATGTTGATATATTTAAGCGTAGTTAAATATGTCATGTTAGCTATTGAATGATTTATTTAGTATTGTGTTACTGAGTACTTCATTGTGAGGAGTCGAAGGTTATACCGCCAGCTAGGAGAGTTATCGGTAGTAACAGACTTCGGACTATTATATTTAGGGTGCTAGATATAATGCGTAATGTTGTATGGTAGGAGCCGTGACATTACGAAAGTCTTGGAACAGCGGACACTGTGACAAGCAGGTGAAACGTGTAAAGAGTTAACGCGTAATTTATTTCGGAAGGTGTTCTGAGTAAATTAAATAATTTTTGTAAGGTTGTAGCCTAAAAGTTATTTTCGGGATAAGCGGAGTTATCGCCGACGGTTAAAACACACAATTCACGAGATACATTCTTATTGTAGCCAGAGCGCTAAGACAGTAAAATGGATCTAGAGCAGATTGAAAACCTGAAAAAGAAGGGTTCCTTAATAGGATACCAGGGTGACGAACTGACTAGCTACATTAAAACTGAGCTAGAGAAAGCGGAAAAAGCGGAAAAAGAGAGACAAGAGATAGAAAGAGAGGAACGTGTAGCTAATCGCGAAGCTAAGAAGTTAGAGGCTGATAGACTAGCCGAAGCTAAAAAGCTAGAAGCCGAAACCGAGGCTAAACGCATAGCAGCCAATGCGGACACAGAAGCAAAACGCATCGCAGCGGACACAGAAGCCAAACGCATCGCCGCAGACGCAGAAATAAAACGGTTAGAATGGGAAGTAAAGAAACTAGAAGTTACCAACCCAGACCGTGATCGCAGAAGCAGTGGTGATTCGCATTCTAGCGATGGAAATAATCACAGTAGAATTGAAAATATCATTCCAAAGATAAATATGGTCCCATTTGATGAGAACAAAGATCAAATAGACGCGTATTTAAAAACGTTTGAAAAGTTAGCCAGAGCAACGAACATTCCAGCGGAACATTGGGCGATAAATTTATCGGGGTTATTGCAGGGCAGTGCGAAAAACGAGTTCAATAAGCTTAGCGATTCTGAGTCAGATAATTACGACACAGTCAAGGCCGCATTATTGAAACGTTACAAACTCACAGCAGATACATACCGACGTAAGTTTAAACAGGCCACTAAAGCCAGTTCAGAGACGCACGCACAGTACATACGACGCATAGCTGACTTGTTCCAAAGATGGATAGATCTAGCCGAAACTCCACAGACGTACGCAGGTCTTAGGGATGAAATGGTAAAAGACCATATTCTCGGGTCATACAAATCAGATCTACTGATTCACTTAGCAATAAGGGAAAAATCTACGCTAGAGGAGATAGGCAACGCCGCCGATCGCTTTGATGACGCACATTCTCAATTCTCGAACGCACACGCGAACAACAAGTCTCGACCGAACGAACCGCAGACTCGAAAGGATAAGAAAAATGACGGGAAGACACCTAATGAGCGTGATGATAAAACATCTAAACCCGACACTAAAAACAAGTCCGACAAACAGAAAGATAAAAAGAATCTTGCATGTTACACTTGTGGTGATAGTGGCCATTTTTCACGAACATGTCCTGAAAAGAAAACAGCTAAAGTTTACGCAGTAGAAAGTCATACACCTAAAACAGAAAAGTCGAATCGAACACCAGTACAGGCAAACGGTCACGATACAATCGCTTTGCTTGATACAGGGTGTGAGCTAGACGCTATTGTAAATGCATCATTAGTTAACCGTACCGACTACACAGGGGAGACAATCTCTGTCACCTTTGCAAACGGCGAACAAGACATTTTACCAGTAGCTGAAGTCTCGATTGTTTCAGACTTTGTAGAAGGAACAGTCAAAGCGGCAGTTATGGAAAACTCACCGCATGACGTGATCCTTGGTTGCAAGTATGTTTTGCCGTGCAAAAAACAAACTTCAACTGAACCACCACTGGTTAACGCTGTAACCAGAGCAGCGAGTAGTAAAGACAAATCTGTAACTGCACCGATGTCTGCCGCACCAGCCGTAGATAAAGCAACAGTTAGCGAGATTAAAATATTACAAGCTGAGGACGAAACACTAGACAAGTTACGCAGACAAGCTGTACTTGTTAGTGACGTCAACACTGACGATTCGAATAAGAAAGCGTGCATTATTCTGAAAAAGGGTTTATTGTACCGCTATTCGAAAGTGGGAGACGAATTTCGGAAACAATTAGTCGTTCCACAAACCAAACGAAATGACGTATTACGATTAGGTCATGAGAGTCTTTTTGGTGCACACATGGGTGTACAAAAAACAACTAGTCGTATTACAAGTGAGTTTTATTGGCCGGACATCACTGCCGATATCCGTAGATTCGTGTTAAGTTGCGACACATGCCAGAGAACACAGTCTAAAAATTCAATCAGACCCGCACCGTTAGGAGAGCCTGAACTGATCAGTGAACCCTACAAGCGCGTAGCATTGGATTTGATTGGGCCTATAATACCCACATCAACGAGAGGTAATCGATACGTGCTGACCACTATTGATTACGCAACAAGATTCGCCGACGCAGTACCATTGAAAAATATTGATACTGAAACTGTCGCCGAAGCCCTTTTCGGTCTTTGGAGTCGTGTTGGTATTCCTACTGAAATTTTGACGGATCAGGGGAGTCAATTCATAGGCAACGTAATGAAGGAAGTAAATCGTTTACTTTCCATCAAACATCTTACTTGCACACCATACCACCCCCAGGCAAATGGTCTGATTGAAAAATACAATGGGACATTAAAAACAGCACTTAAAAAGCTCGCCACAGATAAACCGAAAGACTGGGACAGATACATCCCTGCCCTACTATTTGCATATAGGGAGGTGCCACAATCTTCCACCGGGTTTTCACCATTTGAGCTACTTTACGGACGTACTGTACGCGGACCGATGATGATTTTGAAGGCACTTTGGACTGATGAAAAGACAGATGACGAAGTTAAGACAACTTATACATACGTCACTGACTTAAGAAACCGTCTTGAAACTATAGGCAAGATAGCACGGGAAAACTTGACGATAGCTCAGTCTAGACAGGCAGAATATTACAATAAGCACACCAAACCTAGAGAATTTGAAGTTAATGACAAAGTGTTACTGTTGCTTCCTGAAGCACATAACAAACTTCAGATGAAATGGAAGGGGCCCTTTGTAGTTACCGCCAAGCTAGGGGGACTGAACTATAAGGTGCAGACAGGAAAGAGAGAGAAAATCTTTCATGTTAACCTACTCAAAAAGTACATAAGCCGTGAGGATCAAACCACTCAAGCTGATTTTGTCGTAGCGACGATAGTTACAGAAGACGAGGGGGATACTGATTGCGTCACTGGTACTTTACCAAACTGTCCTCTACAGACGGACGAAACTGTCAAAGACGTTAGGGTAAATGAAGCCTTGACAGAAAGACAGAAAAAAGAAGTGAATGAATTGCTTAATGAGTTCTCATCTACTCTGACAGACAAACCAGGGTTGACAGACTTAATAGAATTTTCACTGAAGCTGACTGACAACAAACCGATACGTTTGAAGCCGTATCCGTTGCCGCACGCTAAGATAGATGACGTTAGACGTGAGATTAAGACTATGCTAGATCTAGGGGTCATAGAGAAGACTGACAGTGCCTACGGATCACCCATCGTGTTGATTAAAAAACGTGATAACTCGTTCCGTTTTTGCGTAGACTACCGCAAACTCAATCAAGTGACAGAGTTTTGCGCCGAACCTCTTCCTGATCCGGATCTCATCTTCACTAAGCTAGCTAACGCTCATTACTATACCAAAATAGATTTGTCACGCGGTTTTTGGCAAATCAAGGTCAAGGACACTGATCGACACATACTAGCTTTCACTACACCAGTAGGAAACTACACATGGAAAGTTATGCCTTTCGGAGTTTCAAACGCTCCAAGCATTTTTTCTAAAATGATGCGGTCATTGTTAGAACCACTGTACGGACGTGGAGTTGAGAACTTCATGGATGATTTAATTCTAGGCACCCAGACATGGGAGGAGCACTTAACACTCTTACGAGATGTACTAGCCAGATTAAAACAAGCCAACCTCACTGCCCGCCCTACGAAGTGTGAAATAGCACAATTCTCCTTAGACTTCTTGGGACACAAGTTGAGTCATGGAACTATGTCGCCAAGTGAAGCTAAGATAGCACAACTTAAGGACACTTCACAACCGCTAACAAAAACACAAGTTAGAAGTTTTCTTGGTCTTGCTAACTACTACAGAAAATTCGTACCAGATTTTAGTGCCATTGCATGTCCTCTGACTGACTTGACACGTAAGAATATGCCTACAAAAGTAGTGTGGACTGATGCATGCCAAAACGCTTTTGACACACTGAAATCTAGACTGACTTCAGATTTAGTTGTTAAACTGCCAGATTTGACAAAACCATTCTTGTTAAGGACTGATGCTAGCAACACAGGATTAGGAGCAGTGTTATTACAAGAACACAATGACACCAAACACCCAGTTGCATATGCAAGCCGTAAACTCACAACTACTGAACAGAAATATTCCACCAGTGAAAAGGAATGTCTTGCAATAGTTTGGGCCATAAAAAAGTTCGAAAACTATTTGTACGGAAAAACCTTTGTCATTGAGTGCGATCACCAGCCGTTGGCCTTTCTCGGACAGGCGCAATTTACGAACAGCCGTTTAATGCGTTGGTCTTTGTTTCTGACACAGTATGACGCAAATATTCATTACATCAAAGGGTCTTTGAATGTTGGCGCAGATTACATGAGTCGTGCTTGATGCCATCAAGTGCCGGTACTGATAGAATGTTGTTTAATCAATTAACTGAACCCTACGGATTCCTTCCTGTAAATATGAAATATAGTTGCACACTTTATTTCTAGGAATGTCGAAATTTTTTTTGTGTAAATTTTTCTTCATTGTGGACTTCTACATTTTATCATACATAATTTGTAGGAGGCATTTTATCTTTGGCAAGATAAACGCCTCAAAAGCAAGGGGGTGTCACAGTCTGATAAAATTGTCCGACTTCGTGACCCACTTGCCTTGTTTACTTCAAATTCGAATATTTGAAACCCTTGGCCCTTTGTTCAAAGCTTCCTTTTTCTAGGTGCTTCTAGAACAGGTCAAGATGTTATGTAACTTTAGGACCATTGTCCAGTTCTCGAACCAACCACATGCTTTGCGAACAGTCACGTGATACGCAATATACCTTTCTATATATGTACCCACACGCTTCCGCTCCCTCACTTCGAGCACATTTTAGCTAATTCCATCAGCTTACTCGGGTCGTGAGAGGCAGCCGGCGCCATAGAGAATCAAGGTACCCTTCGACTTCTCTCAAAGGTATCATTTTATTTAATAGTATTTGCCTATGTATTGTTTAAGTATGTATTTGTGCTATGTATTATATGATTTCCATATACACTTGAGCATGGTTCAGAGAAATAGCTGAAACCCTATAAGTTACGGAATATAAATTTATTGTAACCATTTTTCCATTTTTGTACTTTAATTTATATTGTTTTAATTCACTAAGAGCCAGAGTGCTGCGCTCGATATGAATTCTTCATGTAATTCAATTATTGCGTGTAATTTTAATTGTAAATTGTGAAGCGCTCTGTTGGTTTGAATTACCTCTTTGTATGAACATTAATTTAACGTTGTATCTATTTTATTGCTTCATACGTCATGACTGTTAAATGGAACACATGTGAGACGATTATATTTTTTCTAAAATCTAATTGTAAGCGACGCGAGGTCGAAACTCTTTGTTCAGCGCATTTAATTGAGCCATGCCTAGGTAGGACCTGTTAGGTTGAGAATTATATCCAAACACGTTGCATCCACAGGTCGGCTCATGGTTCATGTTCACTCATGCCTCACCTGCATTAGCTTATTGGTGTAAGCGTGTCGAAATCCACTCTGAGGGCCATGCTGCTAAAATTCCAGTTCCTAGCCACTAACAAGGGGACATCATTCCTTATGCACCACGTGTGTCGTTAAAGGAGGACTGAGGGAACGAATCGGCATGACTGAGTGTTGAGACCAAGGATACAAGAATAGAGCTAAGTGCAAAATCAAGTGTACAGATCTCAAAGGAACACTTTTCTGGCAATTTAGATTGACAAAAATCAGGCATAGGCGCGTAAAGACAGAGTGAAGACTATTCGCGTTGCATTCGATTTATTGTTAATTTGTTAAACTTTATTAAATCTTATTTTCTTTGTTAATACCTCTTAGTAGTTGATTTCTATGCACAATAGACCAATTAGATTAATTCTTAGATTTGAATGGGGGCGGATGAGCAGAAAGATTGATGACGAGTGCATATTAATTTAGAGGGATTTAACTGTTTTCAAATCTAGCTAAAAGTTCGCAGTTTATTAGTCTGTAAACTTGTCGTCTGAACTACAAGACGCACTTTTAATTAGTCAGATAATAAATTGAGCAACCAGTCTGCGTAGAATATGAGAGGAAGAATTAATTATATTTAAAGTCTTTTAATTATTCTAAGCAGGGTCTTTAAATAAATACTGGAAACGTAACAGTGCAATTGCAATTATTATCCTTGTTTCTGAGTGTATATCCTGTACACAGTGTCGCCGCTATACTCTGGGGTGACTTTGTAATAATGACTTATACCAACTATGTATCATAGCTAATTATACATAGTTAATATGTCGCCGCTATACTCTGGGGTGACTTTGTAATAATGACTTATACCAACTCTGTATAATTAGCTATGATACAGAGTTGGTATAAGTCATTATTACAAAGTCACCCCAGAGTATAGCGGCGACACACAGATTTGATAAAATGCATATCTTCTTCTCATAACTTTAGAGTGCATGTAATGTATTCAGATGGAGCTTTTCATTTTCACAGCTGGTGTCTATTTGAATAACCCTTACACAAAACTGTTCGTGAAATTAGTTTCTCCCTATGGGGATCTTAGAAAATTCAGTGACTCTCTTTCTCATTCCTATTGAGTACAATTTTTCCAGAGCTTGTGAGTATAGGCAGTGCAGTTTTGAGCACAGTGAAATTTTTATTGCCATGCTTAGTGAGTACAACCTTGATAGAGCTTATGAGAAAGTAATCAGTGCTGATTTTTCTAACGTATTAAGTCCAGTTAATTTTTCTCAAAGTTTTAGTATGAGTTTCTCTTTCATAGCTTGTGAGTATAAGGAGCTTTATTTGTTATAAACACTGAAAAAGACAGTATATCTTTTC
Organism: Sinotaia quadrata; assembly: GCA_028829895.1. Classification (NCBI taxonomy): domain Eukaryota; kingdom Metazoa; phylum Mollusca; class Gastropoda; order Architaenioglossa; family Viviparidae; genus Sinotaia; species Sinotaia quadrata. The sequence continues at coordinate 36,631,027 of CM054183.1, read as the reverse complement.
AGGAAATTTTGAGGAAAACTATTATAGATACTGCAAGTAAAGAAAGTTATTAAACTTCTACTGCTGTCTGAGATTTATCATCAAAGTGCACTGCTTTGAGAATGGTGCAGTTCAACATTCAACAAATTATCTCCCCATTTCACCGTAATGAATAATGGACAACTTTGTCAGGGTGCAACATTAACAAAATTATTTCCCCATTTCACCGTACTGAATAATGGACAACTTTGTCAGGTTGCAACATTAACAAAATTATCTCCCCATTTCACTGTACAAAATGATAGACAATTTTATCAGGTTGTTAACTGTTGCAACACAAATCAGAGTCGTTCAGTCTTTTTCTTCAGCCAGACTGGAAGAGCATGTACATCGTGACGAAGTTAATGTACAGCACTACGGGTACCCGTTGGTTCGGCAAAATCTTTTTTTTTCCCCCACACAGAGCCTTGGGAATTCTCCTTGGAAACGAAAGACGTTCTGTAAAGATGGAGTGTCTCATGTAACCACTTTGCGAGATACAAACCAGTTCCATCTCAGTATGTGTGTGTACGTGTGTGTGTGCGTGTGTGTATGTGTGTGTGTTTTATTACTTGTTATGTGTATGTTTGTTCTAGAATTGTTATTGTTGTTTGTGCATGTGTGTACGATGTTTTATAGAGATATAATGCTTTACTCATTATATTTGTGTTATTTTCATGTAAATTTAGAATTAGTATGAAAGACTTGAGATTACGTCAAGAATTAAGGCAAGAATTTTCAACTTTAAAGTTGGCTAATGTGCTTCTTAAAATAAATGTTCTCGGTTGGTCTACGTTTTAAAAAAATCGTATTCTGTCTTAACTTCCGGCCAGGACGTCTATACCACCAGTAGAGGAAACTTCCTTCGAAAGTGAAACTGCTCCATTTGAAATCTGATAATAAGATTACGAATTCTGATTCAAGAAAATTAGCACAGAAATTGAACAACAATTTTCCTCTGACACGCGTATATGTAGACTAGTATTCTAGGGAACTCCTCAATAAACATACAACGTCAATATATAAGATTTCATTTTATAAAATTAACTGTTCTTCATGATCCGTTATATTTCCAGATAAACATAGAGCAGCAAGCTGTACATCTGATGCTGTGAACTGGTTTTTCATCTTATATGTGGACTCATTTTTTACTTATACTGAGGACTCACTTTCACCTTATACTGAGGACTGTTTCCATCCTATACTGAGGGACTGTCTTCACCTTATACTGAGGGACTGTTTCCGCCTTATACTGAGGGACTGTTTCCACCTTATACTGAGGACTGTTTCCACCTTATACTGAAGACTGTTTCCACCTTATACTGAGGACTAATTTTCACTTGCTTTTGAACATTGCTTCTAATTAATCTTTATTGATCTTTATACTGCACGTATATGTCGATACCCTTAGATACACAGTTTAATAGTGCTGTTTGCTTCAAATGTATCAGTTATCGCATTTTTCATTCATTGAATTGATTGATTAAAAATCAATAAATTGTACACTGAATGTTATTGCTGATTTCATGTTTTGAAATTTATTGCTTGCATTGTGAGATTTTGAAGCCTTCCAAAGTAGAGTAAGAATAAGAATATAATAATAATTATAATAATAATAATAATAATTTTTAAAGCTTTTCTCGGCGTTTCTTGTCAGTGATATAAATGTACATCCAAAGAGAACACATAAAACATAATATATTAACACGTGTCACAACAAATTCATAAATACATATTCTAAATAGTGTTGTACGTATTGTTAATACGGCAGAAAAAGAAATGGTGATGCGAATAGTATTAGATTATTCTCGCGAGAAGTCCAGAGCATATATTTCCGCAAATTTGCTTCCCTTTGTGTCGATTTTAATGCATTGTATGCACAGAAACCTACCCAGACCAACAATCAGTGGACAAATAAAGAAAAGCCAGACGAATCATCTCAAAATAAGCATAACACTGAACCTAGAACCTAGTACTGAACTTTGCTGTTCAAACAGAAACGGCCAAGAACACAAGGCAAGAAGAAACCTCATAATCATAATGGCAAGAGCAAGCCTTACCTTAGAGGGTGCTCTTGAAGGCGGGAACAAGTAGTTAAAGGCAAGGAAAAAATTAGTTCGTCAGACAAGAACAAACCCTAACGGCAGGTCTACGCCCCTAAAAGCCCCTAAAGTCAGGTAAAAGCTCTTAAAAGTAAGAAACAGCGGCAACAACCACAGGTGCATAAAACAAAGCAAATGCAAACATAAAGCATGAGGAACAGCAGCTAGCTACTGAAGTCATAAATCGATAAGGACGAATAGCAGAAACTTCAACAACTTTCAGCAGCCTAACTTCCGCATGGTTCACGGATATAATCATCAAGTGGTAGAACACCTGGCCGCAATGACAGACAGCGCAACAGACCACACCGGGTTCAGTTCGCCACCAGCGTGAGACCGCACGCGGTCGAGCTTGCTTTTAAAGTAGGCGAGCAATAGGTCCAGTGAGTGAATGAGTGAGTGAGTGGCCATACTGGCTATATGCCTGATGACATCATTACAGCTCTCTTTGAAATGATACATTTTACTCAAACAATGAAATACATATAAAACGAACACAGTGTCACAGACAGAAAGGAGAAATCACTCAATGTTACAGTCGCCTCACTACTATAGTGAATAATGTCGGAATATAGAGAATTTTGCTGGAATGTGCATTAGTTAAGAGAAGTCTCGTGTGTTCTAAAGGGAAAAAAGTCTCGTGTGTCCCGAGAGCAACTCTATTACACAATGTTTACCTATGCCTTGCGTGTACATAACTAGGTCAAGAACTGCTTTGGTTTCGGTTTCTATTTTCAGGGCGATATATTTTTTTAATCTACTCTCAAGAGGGAAAAAGGGTTTTAAAGGCACATGTGTACCTATTTTGGAATCGTGGAACTTTAAAACTCATTAAAGGCTAACGATAACACTGCTGTTTGTCTTCGACAGGAAAACTGTAAAACGTGTGCTTATCTTCTGCTTTAGCAGTATAGCAGGGTGTACATTTAAAGTTCTTGTGTTGGCAGTTAAACTGAAGGATTGTTCTGATTTGTGTGCTAAGGAAGAAGAGCCTTCCGTAGAAGACAACCAAAGTCTATAAGAATTTAGTACTGTGGTACGTCTACACTTATGGTGTAGTAATACTGCTTTATCAGTACTATAGCGTTTACTATTGCTCCATAGGAAGTGTTCTTGCACAACAGTACGTGTTGCCACTGCGACCATAGTTACCACTACTGTCAGCACAGCTGGTCTTACTATTAAAACTACAAGTGCTACATCGGCAACTACTGCTGCTATAACTGCTGTTGCCATTATTTCCACAGCTATTAAAGTTTTTATAACACACGTAATATTATTATTTTCCTACAAATATTAATAACGATGACAATACGGACATAACTCTTGCAACTTCATTACCTGCATTCATACGGGTAGAGGTATGTTTCTGCAATCGGAACAGTTCTGGGTCATTGTCACTGTTCTGCAATCGGAACAACACTGGGTCATTGCACACTGTTCTGCCCCTTTGTGTTGAGTGGAGGGGGTCGCGTCGATCATCAGAATGTTGGTTCACGACATGTGTGACTTATTCGTTTGCAGCTTAACACTCAAAGTTGTCCTCTAACAACTACCGGAGTGCAATTATTTTAATTGCTACACCCATTCACTTTACTTGTGTGTGTGTGTGTGTGTGTGTGTGTGTGTGTGTGTGTGTGTGCGCGCGTGTGCGTGTGCGTGCCTGTGTGTACGTGTGCACAGTTATGTTATGGTTTTGCAACAAATTGGAATTTATCATAAATATAAATCCAAAATGTAAGAATTACTTTCAGTGACAATATTTTCTCTGCCTTAAAAGTGTCCGTTAATAGTAAGGATCATAATTATTTCCTTCCATCCATAATATACAAGACTTCTTGATGTGGACTCGGTGAATGATAGAACAACCTCTCCGCACTCCCCACCCCCTACCCTATGCTAGTCGTCGTATTACAAATATATACTTCAAACTAACACTAACCTTAAATATGCTAGTCGCCGTATTACAAATATATACTTCAAACTAACACTAACCTTAAATATGCTAGTCGCCGTATTACAAATATATACTTCAAACTAACACTAACCTTAAATATGCTAGTCGCCGTATTACAAATATATACTTCAAACTAACACTAACCTTAAATATGCTAGTCGCCGTATTACAAATATATACTTCAAACTAACACTAACCTTAAATATGCTAGTCGCCGTATTACAAATATATACTTCAAACTAACACTAACCTTAAATATGCTAGTCGCCGTATTACAAATATATACTTCAAACTAACACTAACCTTAAATATGCTAGTCGCCGTATTACAAATATATACTTCAAACTAACACTAACCTTAAATATGCTAGTCGCCGTATTACAAATATATACTTCAAACTAACACTAACCTTAAATATGCTAGTCGCCGTATTACAAATATATACTTCAAACTAACACTAACCTTAAATATGCTAGTCGCCGTATTACAAATATATACTTCAAACTAACACTAACCTTAAATATGCTAGTCGCCGTATTACAAATATATACTTCAAACTAACACTAACCTTAAATATGCTAGTCGCCGTATTACAAATATATACTTCAAACTAACACTAACCTTAAATATGCTAGTCGCCGTATTACAAATATATACTTCAAACTAACACTAACCTTAAATATGCTAGTCGCCGTATTACAAATATATACTTCAAACTAACACTAACCTTAAATATGCTAGTCGCCGTATTACAAATATATACTTCAAACTAACACTAACCTTAAATATGCTAGTCGCCGTATTACAAATATATACTTCAAACTAACACTAACCTTAAATATGCTAGTCGCCGTATTACAAATATATACTTCAAACTAACACTAACCTTAAATATGCTAGTCGCCGTATTACAAATATATACTTCAAACTAACACTAACATTGTAAATATGATCTCTGTATACATCGTTGAACATCCACAATCAAAAGTTCCCATTTATTAATCCCAATGGTGTATGTGTGTGTTTTAGGCTCTATCAGTCAAGTGTCTATAATTTAGAATAAAACTCAGAAATACAACGATCGGATTTGAGTATAATAATTACTTTCTGTAACTGTTCGCCAAGCTCGACCAAAGCTCATTAAGGAATCTTTGTAAATACCTCACATATCATATTATATATAGTACAATAGATTACATGATTACATATTTCATCTCATGTTCTCTGTAGAAAGCGGACCTGCAAGATTATTACAATGATGTAAATTTAAAATTCAGAGGTTTTACCAAGAAGCGAGCGTAAAATGTATTTCCGTTGTTGCTAAGAGCTTTGCAGTCACTGCATTGTTGCAATATTATACATTAACCAAATCCATCTAGGGACCCACGTGTAATCTTTTAATAAACATGAGTAAACTCCTCTCTTTTAGCTGGAATTAAATGTCAGATCACGGACAATAAATCCCTTGTTTGCACGATTTAAGAACCTCGCAAATATTAATCAGGAAGAATGAAATGTTCTCACAACAAAAGTATTAAAATTGTTATCCCTGCAATATTTAGCTTACAATAAAAGCAAAAATAATTCTGTGTTTAAGTTGGATAAAGAATATTGTACTGAAACATTTTGGTTAGGAAAGCTACCAACAACTAAATTGACCACAATGAATGGTTAGGTAATAAATCTTGCACACATATATTTGATTACTGAAATCTCGCTTTGTTATAGGGTATTACTTACTTTAGTTTATTATAGAAAACTTTACATGATAACTTTAAAAATTATTATTGACATGGCTTCGTAGTGTCCACTCTACCTTTCCGAGACAAATGTAAGAAAGGTTTTGTTTTTATTGTTTGAAAAGTAACTGGGTGAAAATGTAAAGCACAATTATGACTACAGATTTACATTCACGCGTGCAAATGTGTTTCTTTGCATTTCTAAGTGAATGTTAGCCGCCAACGCGCATACATATAAACTGAAATATACCTGTAAATGATATTTTTATAAACTGCTTATATAATATATTAGTTCACAGAAGTTTATTTTCATACTAATATAAAGAGATAGATAGATAGATAGATAGATAGATAGATAGATAGATAGATAGATAGATAGATAGATAGATAGATAGATAGATAGATAGATAGATAGATAGATAGATAGATAGATAGATAGATAGATAGATAGATAGATAGATAGATAGATAGATAGATAGATAGATAGATAGATAGATAGATAGATAGATAGATAGATAGATAGATAGATAGATAGATAGATAGATAGATAGATAGATAGATAGATAGATAGATAGATAGATAGATAGATAGATAGATAGATAGATAGATAGATAGATAGATAGATAGATAGATAGATAGATAGAACAAAAATTGAACAAAAACATAAACCACACATTTCAGTTTACATGTAAACACACAACCCCATTGACCTACATCTCATTTTATACCTAAACATTTCATTTCATATATAATACCTTTCATTTAATATGTAAATATTATACCCTAGACACAGTGGACAATGAAAATTTGCTCTTTTGTTCAAATACAAGATGTGTTTTGTTTTTCTTGTACATAATGTGAGCAGTTGGAATTGTTAACAAAAAAAAAATGAAGACTAAAGCCAAGTACTGTGTTGTTCATTATCACGCGCAAGAGATGTGTACATTTTTAGGGTGTAAGATACGGTGATTAAACCTTAATATTCATTTGGCGAACGACACTGTGGCGTCAAGATTAATTGGCCAAAGAGCTTGTCTCGTCACGCTGATCTGACTCCACTCCCATCCACCACCACCCTTCGAGTGGTATCACATTTCACACACCTAGGATACTACTCGACTGTGCGAGTGTTTAGCAGAAGTTGACTACTAGGTTTGTATAGTGAACCTATAGAGTATAGACGTTCGGCAATTTAATGCTGTTGCTTTGTTTGGGTTTATCGTAATTATTTTAAACTATGTTTTAAACTCGTATTTGTAAACTCGTTGACATGGAAACGTGTTTCATTCTTTGACCTTTGATCCCACCCCTTATGGAATACGGAGACGTTTTACTCTCGATAACAAGTTCCTCTGACCGGCTGGGACAAACTTCTGGTTCTAAGTCTTCAATGACATCCAAAACAGGCAAGAGAATTCACATTATTTGCTAGTTTTATCCCTATCATTTTTATTTCCTTTAAATTTTTGTTATCTTTAAACTCTCTCTTCTCTCACACACACATATACACACACACATACATTTGTACATTCATAATACATGTATATATATATATCAAAGACATTTCGACGACTGATCTGATAAATAGATTGATATAAAATTGATTGATATACAATATATAAACGGCATAAATGAGAAATGGACAGGTCATTTGAAGGTATGGCTTTCTTAAATCAATTTATGGGGGGAAGAAAAAATAGAAATATCTCTGTGTCCTAGCGATCTCTCTTGGGGAGAGAGAGAAAAAAAAAACTGTCTTCAACCAAGTAATCACTGCTTCACGGATTTCGTAACCGAGTCACTGAGGAGCGAAGCGTTTGTGAAACGAGTCATGTCAAGAAAGAAAATCAGGCCAATGACTCCTTTGAGCCGCTTTCTATACCGCTAATTACTGTGTATTTTCAAGCCTTGCAAGTTTGCCACATAGCTCTAACTCCATTTACTGCCCGTTAGCCGACTGTCTTCCAAAAGAGATTTAACGAGCTGTTAAATGCATGCAAATGCAATCCATATTTGTTGACATTAATGTGATATAAATCGCTTAGCTCTCGTTGTTATTGAAATTGCTCGAAGGTTGGAAACGTGTTCGTGGTGAGAAGACCAAAATTGTCTTTTTTTTTTCATTTCGTCATGTTTTCTTTTGCAGACTTTTGCAGTATGAGATCGTTTGGAATGAACATAGTTGAGGGGGGGGGAGCAAGAGACCGGGTTGGGGACTTATTATTATGATTAATAAGCAGCCATGTCTTCCAATAACTGCCATATTTGTGAGCTGCTTAGGAGAGCGAAGTGCTGAGGGGCTTGAGTGAAAGATGTCAAATGTTGTTTAGGAGTTTTCATGAGTGCTCAGAAAAGTGTACGACTTACGTATTCACAGAAAATGAGTACCTAGGGGAGATAGATAGTAACTCTGCCAGAGTTACTGTCCAGTTGTGGTGACTACATTTACATGCTTAAGCGATGTTCTAGTGAGTGCCTCTCCAAACGTGTATAGAAATGAGTGTTCGAACGAGCTTTTGTGAGTGTTTCAATACTTATATTTGAATTGGAACTTGAGTAAATATTTAATGTTTGAATGAAAGAATGTTTGCCTTTGAATGTATGCATACACCAGTGAATGCTTGAACAAATATTTGAGAGAGCGAGCGAGAGAGAGAGCAAACGACAAATTTATATTTTGTTGTGTGACCAGGAAGGTAGGGGGTCGAATAGCAATAGTTCAGTATAGCGATTATTTGAACGAAAACCAGGAAGATAATTAAAAAAGCACCAGAGTAGGGAGGAGATGTGCAAGTGTGTGTGAAATTAAACGACAAAGAATTCTCGTGTATGTCCGTCTTAAAGAGGTGAGATGAACATGAGTGAGCATGTCTGTGTGTACGTGTGCGTGTCTGTGTATTCACGCACGAAGGCTTGTGCGAGTGAACAATATAGTAATGAGTCTACTGAATACAATAACATTCCTAGGTCGGACAGAGTCACTGCACTTGAAGTGGTTTGTCTTATCATACCATACGTACCTTCACGGATCTAACCCTGTAGCAAAGAAAAGCGTGAACGATATATATCCATATATGCTGGTGTGTTCTTTTTTTTTTCCTCTCCCACCCACCATTCCCCTTCTCCTCCCTTTTCTCAATAAAGGACCTCTTGTGGATTATTTCAGATTCGAAACACGACCCGACATCAATAAGAAGGTTACAATAAAGACCCGACACTGGCGCCCTCGTCTGTCGCGATGACATAACAGATCACCTCCCGAAACCAATTACTTCTTTCTTATGGAGAGCGTTTTCCAGTTGAAAGCGATTGCGGCCTAAAGTAATGACAGCGACTGACAGTCGTTCGTGACACTCTCGGGACAATAAAACAACACCCAAAGCAAAAGCCCGTGTATTAACAGTTCAATGAAAATTATGATGAGAGACGTGAAATGCTAGCAAGCGTTAGCAGCCATGGTCGTTCTTGGAATGAGAATTCAGGCGTAACCACTGAGAGGAATATAGTCATGATTTTGCTGAATGGCTAAGCTAAACTCCTGAGGAGCGTTGCTCTCTTCCCTGTGAGTATACCTCCAGTAAAAATCCAGTGTTGCTCTCTTCCGTGTGAGTACACGTCCAGTAAAATACCAGCGTTGCTCTCTTCCGTGTGAGTACACGTCCAGTAAAATACCAGCGTTGCTCTCTTCCCTGTGAGTATATGTTAAATCAGAAACCTACAATCACACACGATTTACGACCTCTTACACACTTTTATATTTATTTGTAGGATGATGTGAAATTTCGTCCACATGCTTACTTTTTCGATCTGGTCACAGCCAGGAAACTGGATGGATAGGGGCGGGAATAAGTGTGTTTGTGTTTGTGGGGGACATTGTGTATCTTCTTAACAAATGTGCAGAGTATTTACGTTGTATTACGTATTTATATTTACGTCACAATAAAATACATATTCGAAAGAAAACTAATCGTCGTTGAGTGTAACTAAAAGGAGAGGACGGAAAGGTAGATAATTCGAGAAACAGCGGATTACATATTGTTTTCTTGGACTCTTATAGATCTGGCCGTAGGCAGACATTCCTCTTAACCATCATTCGGGGGGCGGGATCGATCGATTTATGAACATATTTACGACATACAGTAATTCTCGGCGACAGGCGACATTGGAACAGGTTTGAGCGACTGTTTGCCTACTCAAGGCGAAGACGTTACTGAAATTTATGCGCTACTGTGTCGATTTAGTTCAAACTATTTTTTGGTCCTTTAAAGGGGCCGACACTTATATATAACTGATAATAATCGCTACATGATCAGGTTTATTTCGTAAATAGTTTTTAATATATCAGTTTATGACGGAATGTAATTGTCATTCTTTGCAATCCTGTGTTCGAAGCTATTGTAATTGATCTTCAGTGGACCAGGTTCCTACTTATACATACATTTTCTTTAGTGGGCCTGGTGCTATTTATATCACATTTAATTCTTTAGTGTGTCATTGCTATGCTGTTTATACCACATTTAATGTTTTAGTGTGTCATTTGCTATTTATATCACATTTAATGGTTTAGTGTGTCATGTGCTACTTATATCACATTTAATTCTTTAGTGTGTCATGTGCTATTTATATCACATTTAATTCTTTAGTGTGTCATGTGCAACTTATAGCTAATTTATGATTCTGAAGGATTTGTAATTGTTGTAGATTTTAGGTGGGCCAGATTCCTGTTTGAAACTAAGTTTATTTTTAGTAGGCCAGGTTTAAGTTTGTAACTAATGTTAATGTTACAAATAATCACATTCCTATTTACAATTAATATTGTTCATTAAATGTCAGGTTCCTAGTTTCAACAAGTCTCCAGCTATGTATAGCAGGCTTCCATGTGTAAGCAATTCCAATCTTGACAACGACCTAGTTCAAATAAATACTTCATTTTAATTTTTAAAGGTAATGTTCTTATTGGTAACACAAATCAGTTTTAAAATAGTCAGAGTCTCATATATATGCATGCCTGCACTCATGTTTTGTAACTAATCAAATGATCAAGTTTCCTTGTGTAAATAATTCCCGTGCTTAAATACTAAGCTTCCTATTTATAACTAATAGATTGTTTTAAATAGACCAACTATTATTTTCAACTAATTATTTCAGGTCTCAACTGTCCACGATCCACGATGAAACTCGTTTAAGTTTCAATGTGAAAAGAATTTCTGGCTTTAAATGGTCCAGCCTCTGTTTTATAGCAGCAGTTGTATTGATTGAATGTATAATTTCCCAACTGTAATTCGTTTCGGCTTTGAAAGAGTCACTGGTTGCAGGTTATACATAGAGCCTGATTCCTATGTGAAATTAATTATTTCATTTTTCAAATGCTCGGGATCTAAGCTATTACTCATGTTGGTCTTGACAGTTCCAGTTTAAAACTAATTTCATAATTTCAGCTGGTATACATCTACTTTTGAATAATTTCAGATCGTTTAACTGACCATATGTCTATTTGATACTAATTTCAGTCTTTAAATGGCCATCCTCCTGTATGTAACTAATTTGAATCTATCAACAGCCAAATTTCTATATAATTAATTTGAATACTTAAATGGCTTGGTTCCAATTTGCAACTGTTTGATATTTTAAACAGCCAAATACATATGCGTAATTAATTTGAGTCTTACATAGTCGAATTCCTATTTATAACGAATTTGAATATTCCAATAGACAGGTTCTTTTCCTTACTACCAGCCTCAGTCTTTAAACAGCCAGATTCCTATTTGTTACTAATTTAAAATTAAAGTTTAGAAAAAATTATTCATAATTATTTTATATCTTTAAAGCTGAACGTTTAATTAAGTACGTTAATGTAGATCCTGGCACTTATTTGCAAATTATTTCAGACGTATAAGAAAAAGGTTCTTTTATCTATTTTCTTCATTGTATGACCAGCCTCTATTTTGACCTACCTCAATATTTTCTTTACTGTTTGACCTGTTGCAACAGGATATTTTAAACAACGAGAGAGTCCCTTACATTATGAAATTATTCTTATCATCTCTCCACCTTATAACAATTACACACCTCTCAATTTGCGGACGATGAGAGAAGGAGCAAATTCTTTACCCCTTCCAGCGCTAACCTCCTTATTACAGGTAGACACAATAGATCATTTCTGACCTGTATGTATCAATAACTAGCAACAGACACCCACGTACAAGATTCAATGTTCAACTTATTATTTATTATATGACCACCACCACCCCCGCCCGCTGCTACAAATCTCTCTCTAAAACAAAAAAGCTCGTCACTCAGAGAACGTGGGTGTTTAACAAAACAATAGAAAATTTTATTAACAATATAAATTATCTACATTCTACACATTACAGAATACAACTTAGCTTTGAATCAGACATAAATTAGAGGTACACGACATATCCACACAAGAACAAATATATATATTTTTTCAAATCAATATACATGTAGTTTAGAAACTAATAGTTCCCTTGATAGTTATGTACATTTGCTTTAAACTATCTTTAATTGTTCACATAGGATTTATCTAGTCTTCACATAGAACGCTCTTGGAATGTCATATATCATTAGCAGTGTTATCAGTCAAATGATACATAGACGAACATACAAATAATTGACATCATCAACGCTGGATATTTTTTAAAAAGTCGGCTGTTTGTATGACGTCATCTTTGGGACCTTAATGGATTGGGCTAGCATAAATTCCACATAACGATTTTTAACCTAGTTATACTACTCTAGTTCATTGTCATCTGCTGATGGCAATTCAGTGACATGCGTTTCGATAAACTTGTGTTGAAAATAATGTTAATGGCACCTATTTTGTTTTTTCATACACTCTTTAGATGAAATAGACAAGATATATTGTGTATCTATTGTTTTATAACACAAAGCTCTAAAATCATTGGAACGCCATTTTTATCTCTGCTGTATTCATCATATAATGTTTTATGTTTGATATGTTACTTAGTCATGTAGAGAAGAAAATATTAAATTTTAAAGAATTGCACAAATTATAACTTTTACATTATTTGCATTTTTCTCATGATTATTTTCCTTATCAGTATTAACCCATCAGCTATCATGGTGTCTGTCATGCTACCCAAGAGGAAAATGGGGTTTAATCCTCCGGCCCTCATGTCTTCCATTTTCTCTGACGAGAGCGAGTCTGAGACAGGATCCGCAGCTTACCTTAGGACGGCTGTTGAGGTAACTCAGTTAAATTAACCATTTCACTAACGACACTCGTGAATTAATTATTCATATATTAGACAGACAGACAGACAGACAGACAGACATTCAAATTATTGCCATAATACTTTTGTTAGAAAATAATCAGGAATGTTTACCGTGGTTATTTATATTGGACTGTAAGATGAACGGGACAAACTTCGTCACAGGACTCACTATTCAAATGGTAAAATTACAAGTAAATATTTGCATTCGTGCGCGTTCGTGTCATCAACGCTTGCAATTTTCAACCATATAGTAAATTGTATCCATCCAGACTTGGCAAGTTCTGTCCGTGTAAACTTTGCAATTTTCAACCATATAGTAAATTGTATCCATCCAGACTTGGCAAGTTCTGTCCGTGTAAACTTTGCAATTTTCACCCATATAGTAAATTGTATCCATCCAGACTTGGCAAGTTCTGTCCGTGTAAACTTTGCAATTTTCAACCATATAGTAAATTGTATCCATCCAGACTTGGCAAGTTCTGTCCGTGTAAACTTTGCAATTTTCAACCATATAGTAAATTGTATCCATCCAGACTTGGCAAGTTCTGTCCGTGTAAACTTTGCAATTTTCAACCATATAGTAAATTGTATCCATCCAGACTTGGCAAGTTCTGTCCGTGTAAACTTTGCAATTTTCACCCATATAGTAAATTGTATCCATCCAGACTTGGCAAGTTCTGTCCGTGTAAACTTTGCAATTTTCAACCATATAGTAAATTGTATCCATCCAGACTTGGCAAGTTCTGTCCGTGTAAACTTTGCAATTTTCAACCATATAGTAAATTGTATCCATCCAGACTTGGCAAGTTCTGTCCGTGTAAACTTTGCAATTTTCAACCATATAGTAAATTGTATCCATCCAGACTTGGCAAGTTCTGTCCGTGTAAACTTTGCAATTTTCACCCATATAGTAAATTGTATCCATCCAGACTTGGCAAGTTCTGTCCGTGTAAACTTTGCAATTTTCAACCATATAGTAAATTGTATCCATCCAGACTTGGCAAGTTCTGTCCGTGTAAACTTTGCAATTTTCAACCATATAGTAAATTGTATCCATCCAGACTTGGCAAATTCTGTCCGTGTAAACTTTGCAATTTTCACCCATATAGTAAATTGTATCCATCCAGACTTGGCAAGTTCTGTCCGTGTAAACTTTGCAATTTTCACCCATATAGTAAATTGTATCCATCCAGACTTGGCAAGTTCTGTCCGTGTAAACTTTGCAATTTTCACCCATATAGTAAATTGTATCCATCCAGACTTGGCAAGTTCTGTCCGTGTAAACTTTGCAACAAATTAGTCGTTGTAGATATCTATCAGTGGTCGTACATGACGTAATCCCAAACTTCCAGCCTAGAAGGACGACACAGCAACAGTCTCACTGGACGACCACCCGACAATAATAAAAGATAAAGAAATCAAATGATCTAAACCTCTATTACTAACAGTCTGACTGGACGATCACTCGGACAATAGAGAAAGAGAAAGAAATCAAATGGCCAGTACTTCTAATCACTCATAGTCATTGTCACAGTCTGATAAAAATGTCCGACCTGATGACCCACTTGTCTTGTTTACTTCAAATTTGAATTTTTGAAACCCTTGGCTCCTTTGTTCAAAGCTCCCTTTTTCGAGGTGCTTCTAGAACAGGTCAAGATGTTATGTAACTTTAGGACCATTGTCCGGTTCTCGAACCAACTACATGCTTCGTGAACAGTCACGTGATACGCAATATGCTTTTCTATATATATGCCTACACGCTTCCGCTCCGTCACTGCGAGAAACACTTTAGCTAGGTCCATTTCAGCTAACTCGGGTCATGAGGGGCAGCCGACAAGCCGTTGAGAATCAAGATTCCGTTCGACTTCTCATAAAAAGATCGGTCTTATCGTCCATGCCTTACCTCACCTTGCTTTGGTTCTGCTGGTGAACTCTACACTGAGGGTCCATGTCGTTAAAATTCAAGTTCCCTAGCTACATGAAAAAGGAGCGCCTTTCCTTATGCACCACGTGCGTCGCTAGAGCGGGACTGTGAAAATAGACTGACTGGCCAAATAAAGAGACCAGGCTGATACAAGCAATCCAGCTGAGTACAATCTCAGAATACAAATGTTAAACGAACAATTGATGGCAATTTAAGTTGTGACAAGAATCGAACATATGCGCGTAGAGACAGAGTAATAGACTATTCGCGTTCGTATTTGATTATTGTTAACTTGTTAAACTTTATTAAATCTTATTTTTCTTGTTAATACCTCTTAGTAGTTAATTTATATGCATGATAGACCAATAGATTCTTAGACTGAAATGGGGGCGAATGAGCAGGATGTTGAAATGAATGCATATTAATTTAGAGGGATTTAACGGTTTTCAATCTAGCTAAAAGTTCGCAATTTATTAGTTTGTAAATTTGTCGTCTGACTACAAGACACACTTTTAATTAGTCAAATAGTAAATTGAGCAACCAGTCTGCATAGGATATGAGAGAAAGAATTAATTATATTTAAAGTCTTTTAATTATCCTAAGCAGGGTCTTTAAATAAATACTGGAAACGTAACAGTCATGCAGTGATATATCATTTTAAATATAACTTTAGGTCAAAAAATGAAACTAAACTAAAAGTAAGTGATGCAATATATAAAGAAACAAAATGCTGCGATACAAATTTGCAGACTGCCATATAAATAGATGGTTCTATTCAATAAATAATGTGTTCATAGAAGGAGAAAGTCTTTGATTTTGATGTATTAGTCATTAAAGTCTTTCAATTTGTGGTGGAATAAATTTGCCTATACCTATTTTTAACTTTAATTTATATAAATTGTTAAATTGTCAGAGTAACCTGACCTTGGACACTCCTTATAAAGGTATTTTTGAAAGTGTCAGAGTTGGAAGTAAACAACTCAAGTTGAGAATGTGCTAGAAATTGCTGATGTAATGCAAACCAGTGAATGGTTTTATTTATCAAATGGTTATGATTTACATGAACGAGACCAGCGAATGGGCTGAGATCTAAATGTTTACTTACTGTAGACAAAACTATTGAATGATCACTTGAATTTGAAGTGGCAAAGAAGTCCAGTCTTGAAAGGCAGCCATTAGCATAATGGTGAGTTAACTGACTGGCTAAGAGAGAATGGACTTAGAAATATTTCATGTATTTTCGCTACTGATATGTTATACTCGTGTTTTATGTTGAGATGTACTATCTGAGTTGACTTTTATTTCTACAAATGTTTTAACTAAGCTGCTCACATATAGTTTGCTAAAGCACTTCACATTGTTTTGATATGCCGTATTTATTATGATGTGTGCATGTATTGGGCTAATAAGTACAGTTGCAGGAAACTATAAGTTGAGACTGGAATTTAAGAAAGAATGGAGTTATAAAGTGATAAACTGGAAGCTTAGAATTTGTTCTCTGATTATATTTTGTAGAGACAAGTAGCCTTTCTGCTTTCATTTCAATGTTTGATTTGAACCTCCTGGTTTACTGTTTGTAAAATGCTACGACCCACCATGGTAAAGTTGGGAAGTGGTATGTGGGTATAATATATTGTTGTATATTCCATTGTTGTATGGTGGCAAGATATGCTGACTGTATGAGCATTTTCTGGTGCAAGGAGGTGTTGGAGATTTCTACAATAGCTATTCTGCTTGAGTCAGCAAAATTCAGCAAAGGCATCTGATGTTAACCTCAAGAGAATAACAGTGAAACTTTGTTCTTTAGTGTGTGAGTGAAGTACTTGGAGCTGGCATAATAGTTGCTGGCATTAAACTTGTGTCTTTGTTGCAAAAGCATATGGAAGGACTATTGAGACAGCAGCTAAACAAGGTTATGTAAAAACTATTATTGCTTATCTCTAAAAACTCAATTTCTGCTTTCTGACAAGAACTATACTGCAATTTTATTGACATTATTGCAGAATTGTATTTTTTCGGGGAGGGGGGGAGAAGGAGAATAACACTGTATAGTACAGAAATTATGCGAACATGGTTTCATGGAAATATTGATGTCAAGAAATCTTTTTTCATTGTATTTTTCGTATGTATATTTATTGACCTATTTATTTATGCATATTCATAACCTTATGTTGGAGGAGAAAGTGGGTGGATGGGGCTTGCTAAATATAGATTAAAGACGGATTTGTCTTCTCCTTTAGTAAAAGGTTTTCCACCCACAGAAAGATTATGTGACCATAAATGGTTATCTTTAATGTTGCGGAAAGGAGAAATCTATTACAGCGCTCGCATATCCACCAAATGAGAGAAACGAGTGGTGACTGCTGGATGATCATTAATAAAATAAATTAAGATTCTCATCACTTTTAATTTGTTTTGGATGATTAACTAATTAATAATAATAATATCCATTAGCTAAGTGCATGGCGTCGTACAATTCATTCAGTCTTTTTGAGTGCTTTCGGTGAATAGATGTTGAACGAAACTGTAGAGAAATTATTTCAATAAATTCATCATTATTATACATCCACAAGTGCTTTTTTCATTTTCTCTTGTTCTGGCATTTCTAGGGTTCTCTCCATAAGAATGGTTGTCAACCTATTCAGTTGTCCTTGACCAGAATACATTTTTTCTTGCAATCATGTTACAGATTGGAAATAAAAACTGAAATGGTACAACATACATATTTCAGCTGAGCTAATTTGTTACAATCATTAATTCACTGATGCTAGTCTAAACAGTACACTTTCAGATTATTCTTTAGAGTAACACTAAAATAGCTGCATTGATAAGTGTTGTCGGCTACGTAAACTTTGCCAGAACATAGCGAAAACTTGAATTTACTTAAATGTTATATGTTCCTGTTTTTTTAAATAAATAAATATGTTTAATATGTTCGCTTGATCTTAAACACAATAAATATTTCTCTCTGTTTTCTTACGTTTTATGTTTTTGTTTGCTTTCCAGGTTACTTGCCTAGTCATTTGTTTATGTAGTAGTTGGTCATTCGATTGAACTGCTGTGTTTCAGTATTCCAGAAAGGATCGCTTACGCATTCTAATAGGAACAGCGTTGCAATTGAACCATCTCAACTCGGCTGCAGTTAGACCTTTAACTTCTCACAATAATATTGCTAACCCTTTAACTTCGCACCAGAAGGCTAAGAAAATCCGAGCAGTGAAGACCGCCAAATCTCTCCAGGTGCTAAGCGTTGATGAGGTAACTATCGAATATATAGATAAAGTAAAAAATTAATTTTAAAGTATAACTTACTTCTTATATAACGGATGTTGTCTTTGATGCAAATTTATTCAAATAAATAGGAAAATAAAATCAGTCATTTAGCATATTGCATTTTATATGTAATGATAAGAGACACTTGTAATAATTATTCAAATCACAACAAAATCGATTGCTGTTAATACAAACTATAGCACAATAGCTCTTCCACAAAACATCGAGTTTTAGGGTAAAAATCTAAAATAATAAGTGGTAAAACATTCATCTAAGTTACCTTTAAGTAGTAGCCGCATTCTCGTATGTAATTATATGTAATTTATCGAAGGTGTATATTGCAGCAAAAGAAAAGCACAAGAGAAAACAAAAACTAGCAGACGACATTCGTGGTAGACGGTATCTGAGCGTTAGCTGGGATTTTTTCGTTTAAAAAGTGGGTCATAGGTTACTTCCGCCTTGTACAACTCGTAAAAACCAGAGCCATAAAGATACTGGTGTTGTTCTTTGTTTAAGAGTTTTAAAAAAATTTTCGAACGTTTGTCTTTGACACATTATTCTTAAACTTGATGAGACTGAGTTGTAAAACTGTCCCTCACTCGCGATTAACAAAATGCTCACTAGCGATTTAGTTTTTATTCGTTTGATTGTGGTGTTTGCTCATAGACCATATGGCGTGGTGTTGACCTTTGTGTAATACAACATTCATGGAGATGCATATAGTAATGTGTAGTGTTGACCATTGTGTAACACATCCTTCATGATGATGCATATATAGTAGTGTGTGTAGTGTTGACCATTGTATACCGCATCCTTCATCAGGATGCATATAGTAATGTGTAGTGTTGACCATTGTGTAACATATCCTTCATGATGATGCATATGTAGCAGTGTGTGTAGTTGCAGAGCAGCTGGAGTATGAGTCATAATATACTTCCCATACAATGTCGACAAATTAGATATACAGTTCTATTGCAAATATAAATCGGCTTGTTAAGTATTTTAAGAAGTTATTTCACGTAACTTTATTTATTTGAGTATGATTCAGTATTTATTTATGGCTCAGCAACCTTGGAATTTTTTTGCCCATTAATAATAAATCGACATAGAACATTCTTCCGTCGAGCAGATTTTTTTTTTAACTTTAGCGACATTGTTCACAGTGCTATAAAAAATGTAATTTCTTTCTGAGTTTCCTATATCATACTTAAGAATATTAATGTTCTTCTCAGAATATTATTTACGGTGATAGCAGTGTGATTTGTTTCTGTGCATTTTGCTTCACATCTCAGAATGTGGTAATTATTATTTGATCGAACATTCACCAAATTGTTTCCATCATCAGTGTATCAATGGTTGAGAGTGTATTGCCTTTTATCATCAAACTACCAATTTATTCTAAGCTATAGTATCTTGTTCATAAAGGGTAGAACCATTGTGTCTTTAACTGTAGAATAACAAACAACCCAACAATCTACATAATTAAGTCGTAAGTAAACTAGCGTACACATAGGCACACAAGCGTACAAAACAACTCTCCATTAATTCGCACCACTGTTATCAGTTACACCATGACATCAATTGTGGAAACAAGCGTGTCAGAATGATCTCAACGCGTGCACTTGTCTGTTGTGGCGAAATGGTACTTGTGTAGTCCAATTGGTAACTGAGTAATGCCCCCTATATTATCAGATCAATTGAGAACTCCCCGCGAGACAGCATAGCATTGGCCACCAAACATGTAGGAATAGAGGAGTTTGTGGAGCGGGGGCAGAGGAGGGGAATAAAAGGATTAATATGTCTTCGAGATTTCCTATTGCTAATTTTTTTTTCTTCTACTCGTGTAGCATTACAGTTTAGAAGTTCTGCAAAGATGATTTACTTCTATATTTCTGTGGATCAATGTACATTAAGGGTTTGTTTCGAAAAACTGGCATAGGGGGGTATATATAGCACTTGCCAGCTTGAAAAATGCATACATTGTACATATTTAAAATTGCATGCTCATATAAAGGCCTGCCGCTGTATTGAAAGCTATGGTTTCACTTTGTTAACAGCCAACTTTCAAGTCTACAACAAACAGATTATCAAAGTATAAAAAAGGTATACTTCGTTTTAAAATGGCCACCTTATTGGCAACCACCTGCGATCTCTGTACATTCCATTAATCTGTTGTTTTAATATATGTGCTGAGATATATATTTTTTTTATTTTAAGTTCAAAAGAGATCTTGATTAGTGAAGATAATAAATATCTCAGATTTGTTCCTTGCGTGTACGATAAATAGTACGAGGCTCATACTGCACGTCAAAATGCAGGTTTGGCGTGCTTGTATCCGAGAATTCGTTTCGGTTGGAAATATGGTGAACGTAATCGTGAAAGAGACATGTCTGAAATGAAATCAGGATTACTAACTAGAAGTATGTAGGCTACGTGAGCACACATCAGAAATAAGCAACGATTATAGTTATCACAGTGGTGAACTGTCACTTGTTACTATCTCAAGCGTCATGTCCGATCTTCATCTCCCCTTAGTCGGGTAAGCGGTACTCCTTTCGATTGATGTGGTACTCCCTGATGACGAGGTACTGGAGAGAAGATGCGTCGATCTTCTACGAGTCGTGGAGGATTGTCTGCGACTTCTAGTTCTGCTCTGCCGGCGAATTTTTCATACAATTCTCTTCCTCTCATCCCAGCTTGCCGTTCTTCTTCCCTACTTCCTGTTTCCTTGCTCGGAGTTCTACCTGTCGTGAAAGAGGGCGTTATGGTAGGGTGCACAATAAAGGTAAATTATTAATATTACACACAATTCTCTATGCCACTGACAGGATGATAAAATTAGGCTAGGCTGCTACAATATTAAACTATATAAATGTTAAAGTTGAATAAAGATTGAAAAAGCCAAGCAGACGTGTACTACATGATTGATATGTGTATTCTTCAAATCTTAAATACAGACAGTATCTTTATATTGCGTGTGTGTGTGTTTTATTCCAGCCGAAAGATCATCATCTGTTCCGTCGCAAAGCTAAAGTTGTCCTCAGGATGATTCAAGTCTGCAGCGTGTGTCAGGAGTAAGTATCATTTGTAAATGATAGACGACTAGCTTGTGTCACGAGTATCAGAAGTGATAGATGGCTACGTGTGTCAGGAGTATCAGAAGTGATAAATAAATAGCGTGTGTCAGGAGTTTCAGAAGTGACAGATGACTAGCTTGTGTCACGAGTATCATAAGTGATAGATGACTTTCTTGTGTCACGAGTATCAGAAGTAAGTGATAGATGGCTAGCTTGTGTCAGGAGTATCAGAAGTGATAGATGGCTAGCTTGTGTCTGGAGTATCAGAAGTGATAGATGGCTAGCGTGTGTCAGGAGTATCAGAAGTGATAGATGACTTGCTTGTTTCAGGAGTGTCAGAAGTAAGTAATAGATGGCTAGCGTGTGTCAAGAGTATCATATATAAAGAATAGAATACTATCTTACCATATTATCACTGTCTTTAATTTGTTCAATTACATCTATTTATAACAATTATTTATAGACTAACATACTCTTTCATTGTAATTTTACTGTATTTCTTGTCTGGGAAAGATGTACTTGCAAAGGGACAACTTTCAACTTTTAATAGCGTGATGGCCAATAGAGACAATAGTGATGGTATAGATAATATAAATCACTCTGATTACGTTTAAAAGAATTTGCTTTTATGTTTCAATTTCATTTTTTTGTTTCAACTGAAAAAAAATGTAAAAAAAAAAAAAGGCATTGCCATATCCGAGTTTTAACAGGAAATAAAAGTCTGGACGACAAATAACTAACAAAATGTACCAAAGGTATTTGTGGCGTACTAGACCTAAGAGATTAAAATGATGATGACGATGGAGACAAACAATGGAGTTGATGATCGTATCAGCAGCACATTTTCTTGATGGGATTACATTATTTCAATTCCGGATTATATTTTCCAGCATGCTTCGGCGTTATTATGGTAATGGTAGTATTATATGGTAGTATTATTGTTGTTCTTTGCTTTTTAGCTAAATTCTGCATGTTAAACAATTTGAACAATTTTTGTCTCTAATTCTCAACCGTTTCCATAACAGCCTGCTAACAAAACTGATAAGGAAGGAACCCTGGTTCGCTCTGATCGACAACACGGTTGCCACAAGCAGCCTAGAACAAAAGCGCAAGGGTCCTCGCGCCTTTGTCACTTTCGTCCCGAACGAAAGGCGAGAGCTCGAACAGTTGACCTTTGACATGGCAGAGTTCAAGCGCGATCGAAGGACAAAGGTTAGAATATCGTTATGAGTAAATACACGAAAGACCTTATAATGCTCTCCTCATTCCAGCTACATAATTAACGCTTATTAAAGACATAATAATTATTCCCATTGCGAAATTATGATTATTTAGATACGATCGGTGGGTTATTCAAAGAAAAAAATGAAGGTTCAGAAGATTATTGTAATCCGTCAAAGTTTGAGATATTGCTGCAGACATGAGGATTAGTGCAGATTATTGTAACCTGTGCAATGTAGTTATTGTCCCTAGATGAACTTTACTGATGGTTATTCGTAAGTAGGCAATATGAAGTGTACATGTACTGAAATGTCAAAGCAAAGTGTACATGTACTGAAAAGGTAGAAACTTTTTAGATGTATTAATGTTCATATGTAAGTATGCCGCGTGAAGTGCACGTGTTGAAAGTAAAATCAAAGTGCATATGGATCTGTAAAATTTTAGTTTTATTAAATTACTAATTTTATCATATTACGACAAAACTACTTTTTATTTAGTTATTTAGTTTCTTCTAGAGGTATAGCCATTTAATTATGCTTTTATTAAAGCAGTTTCTTTGGATCACACAAGTTTATCAAATTATCAAAATTATTTGTTAAAGAAAGATTTAGTGGAAAGTTTCTTTTTTCTTTTATCAGAGGTTTCAATTTATAATTTATGACTCATAGATCTTAAATCCAATTCTCAGTTAATAGAAAAGGGGAAATATTCAAACCTACACTTATATGCAATGCGTCGATTAATAACAGAAGTACCTCCTATAATTACTCTCCAGTGTAATCATGTTTTTATTTATTCTACACTTTTAATTTTACAACAGTTTTTGCTGACAGACAGTGTCCGACAAATGATGTCCATTCTACCCGGAGAGCGCCGACCAGAGCATATCCTTGAGGTAACTTTCTATTCATCACGTGATATAAAGCTGTTTTGTTGTTGATGTTTAAATTAAGCCATTTTAGTGTTCAGTTATGCATGCTATTCAACTACGTCCATTTTGGCAATAACTTTTTATTATCTTCAGTTACGTCCAATTAGGCAATAAAGTTTTCATTATCCTGAGTTACGTCCATTGTGACAATAACTTTTACATTATCTTGAGTTATTGTCCGTTGTTAAAATAACATTTTTACTATCCTGAGTTATGTCCATTTTGGCAATAACGTTTTCATTATCTTGTGTTACGTCCATTTTGGCAATAATGTTTTCATTATCTGGAATTACGTCGATTGAGTTACCTTATTCAATAACGTTTTTGTTGAGTGTCCATTTTGGCAATAACTGTATTATTATTTATAGTTATGTCCTTTTCAGGCAATATTTTTTTTCTACTATTACTTCCTTTGTAGCAACAGCGTTTACTTCTCATCGGTACGTCGACTGAAATTTAACTTCGCTTTTGGTACAGTTTTCAGTCAATGCAATACTGACTGCGTATTTTGATGCACAAAGTATTGTTTCTTATTTCATAATGCAACATTTAATCCCTTATTCCCAATTTCAGATGTAGAACTTGTAAACTTCCAACTTACCGATAATTATCGAAAAGTAAACTATTATCTTATTTTTATATTTTTTATAGCTAGTCATCTATCTGGCGACATTTTTTTTCAGATTCTAAGATGCCTAAAAGCATTGAGCAGGGAATTCTCCTATTATCCCCTATCGACCCAAAAACAAATCTGCCAGCTAGCATTCTACGATAGGTAAGCATGTTCTACGTCATGTGTCTGTCCAGTCACTGCAACTGACCCATGAAATATGCTTATCTGATGCCTCGTCCTCACAGCTGCAATGCATTATTATGTAAAATGCCAGCTTTTATCGCAGTAACATTGGACAGTCTTCAAGTCGACCTTTGGCGAATTTCTTACTGGCAGATGTCTGTCTACAAATCATGTCATGAAAAATAATACGTGTAGTTTGTAACGCTGTTGACAGTTCTAGTTGTTCTTGTAGTTGCTGCTACTATTGCTTCATTGATCGGTTGTTATTGGTTTCTTTCTTTATTGTTCTTTTAATTTTTACAACGCTTACTGACGAATGTAAGAAAAAATCTCTAAATTGTAAAATGTACTATATAATTTAACATAATCCCTAGATTTCAGATTTAAAGCAATGGCAGTGTGAGACGTGACAGATTAATGTAAGGGAAGATAAATTTACAATACTGGCTGTATTTAAAGCAACAACAAAGTGCATTGCAATAAAGCAGTGTAAGGAAAGATAACTGCTCACCTCTATTCGTGGCTGTATTCAAGAGCAGGGCACAATTCATTTAAGAAGTGTAAGATAACTGTTCACCTAACTTCCTGGCTAATTTCCTGGTTGTATTCAAGAGAAGATCGCAGTTCAGTAAAGCAGTGTAAGGAAAGATAACTGTTCACCGAGCCTTCTGTAAGAGAAAAGCAAAACGCAACAGTATAAGGAAAGATAACTGCTCGCAGCAAAGCACTACAAGCTAAAGCAGAATAAGGAAAAGAAGGAAAGAATTCTGTGTATATCAAACTTTCTGATTATGTTTTATTTGTTTGTTGTTGTTTTTTCATGGAATATTCACTGGCAAGCACTTTATTAGGCTTTAAATATAAAGGCAATTTAAAGAAATCTATTTTATATATGTTCGCAAATTAAATTCATTTTTTATTTGAAACAAACGTCTTTAAAATGTATCAAAACCAACCGTCATTAATCAAAATTTACTGAAATCATTACTTTGCAATTGTTGTCCACAGGAATAATGGAATAAAATGAGAGTTAAATGTGTGCATTTTTATTTCATTGGACATCTCCCTTTACAAATATCATGCTGTAACTGAGAATTTATGCAAAATGATTTGAGAAGAATATTCTTTATAATTTTCAAAAAATTAACCTTTGCTATAATTTCTGTAACCATGTTTCTAGCTGGTTTCTAATAATATACTTTTGTAGCAATGTGTCCTGAGGTCTTCTGCAATCCAATCCTTGTTAGAGATATGTTAACTGAGATTTCTTTTAGCAGAGATCCTTAGCACAAATACCGTTTTGCGAGACTGACCCATGTTATATATACTGTTTGAACACTGTGATCCATGTTACAAATACTGTTTGAACACAGTGATCCATGTTACAAATACTGTTTTAACAGTTATCCATGTTACAAATACTGTTTTAACACAGTGATCCATGTTACAAATTCTGTTGTAAAATACACTTTATACAAAGTATTCACTGTTAAACAAACTGTTGAGAGTTACCCTTATTACAAATACCGTTTGTGACATGCACCCCTTTGTTACTGATTACGATTTTTATTAATAATAATCATCCATAATTAATTACAAGCGATAGAGAAGTCTTCATTTATGTTTATTAATAATTCTATCAATATACACCACTCGTCCCTCACTTGGCGGATTATACGGGTGTAGTAAAAGTTTTCTCTCTTCCACAATAATAAGACAGACGTTTTACTGGCACGCATTATTTCCGGAGGTGAAAACTTCTTAATGAAGGATTAACAAATCCGTCTTTAATTATATTTAAGGAGCCCCATCCACCCACTATCACTCTAACATATGGTTTTAATATATGTGCAAGTAGGCTAATAAATTCAACAATAAATTTATTAAATCATCAATCAAATATACAACATATGAATATAATCAAAAGAGCATTAACATCTCTCACTTGGCATATATTTTGGCGTTGTAAACGTTTTCACAGTTCCACAAAGTAAAATAACACTAGCAGTCACATAAGGTTTTCTGCAGGTGGAAACCTTCTTACTAAAGAGAAGACAAATCCGACTTTAATCTATATTTAGCGAGCCCCCATCCACCCACTTTCTTCTCCATCATAAGAATGTCAATATCAATATGCATAAGAAGGTCAATAATTGAACAATAAATTTATTAATAGAAAAATCAACTTTACAAATGACAATTACAATGAAACAGATAATTTGACATTAATATTCCATGAACTCATGCTCAGTTTATTATAGTTTGCACTGTCACTCACTTCATTTATATAACAATAAAATATAGTTACAGTTCAATGATAGTCAATACAAATTGCAGGTTAGTCCTATCAGAGAATATAAATGGAGTTATTAGAATAGGTTATAATAAACTTCACATAAACTGAATTAAGTACAGCTTCCACAATCTTTTCACTGGCCTTTTCAATCACATCACAGTGATTATATATATATATATATATTTATGTTATTTTAATTCTGGTACTTACAAAAATATCATCATGCACAGTACCGAATGTCATATTACGTTGACATTTAACAATTTATATAATAGTTAAGTTTAAAATAGTGATATGCAAATTTACTCTGCCACAGCATTGTAAGATAGTAATCCTTGTTTCTGATACAGTTTAACCAGAGTAATCCTTGTTACAGATACATTTTTCAGAAAGTAATCTTTATTGCAGATATAGTTTAATCATAGCAATTCTTGTTACAGATATCGTTTTAACAGAGTGATTCTCAGAAAAGGACACCGACCAGATGGAATTTATTTTGTTTTATCTGGGCAGTGTGAGTAGCTTTCATTATTTTGGATTATCTCGGCAATGTGAGTAGCTTTAATTATTTCGTGTCCTTTATTGCAATCAGTAGTTTTGTATTATCTGGGCAAATTGGGTAGCTTAATTATTTTGTATTATCTGGGCAATGTATGTAGCTTTAATCATTTTGTATTATCTGGGAAATGTGAGTAGATTTAAACATTTTGTATTATTTGTACAATGTGTGTAGCTTTAATTATTTCGTGTCATTATAATCAGTTATGGTCGTTTTGTATTATCAGGGTAAGGTGAATAGCTTTAATTATTTCCTGTCATTATTATACTGTTATTATAATTAGTTATGTTCGTTTTGTATTATCACGGTAAGGTGAATAGTTTTAATTATTTCCTGTCATTATTATACTGTTATTATAATTAGTTATGTTCGTTTTGTATTATCACGGTAAGGTGAATAGTTTTAATTATTTCCTGTCATTATTATAATCAGTTATGGTCGTTTTGTATTATCACGGTAAGGTGAATAGTTTTAATTATTTCCTGTCATTATTATACTGTTATTATAATTAGTTATGTTCGTTTTGTATTATCACGGTAAGGTGAATAGTTTTAATTATTTCCTGTCATTATTATAATCAGTTATGGTCGTTTTGTATTATCACGGTAAGGTGAATAGTTTTAATTATTTCCTGTCATTATTATAATCAGTTGTGGTCGTTTTGTATTATCACGGTAAGGTGAATAGTTTTAATTATTTCCTGTCATTATTATAATCAGTTGTGGTCGTTTTGTATTATCACGGTAAGGTGAATAGTTTTAATTATTTCCTGTCATTATTATAATCAGTTGTGGTCGTTTTGTATTATCACGGTAAGGTGAATAGTTTTAATTATTTCCTGTCATTATTATAATCAGTTGTGGTCGTTTTGTATTATCACGGTAAGGTGAATAGTTTTAATTATTTCCTGTCATTATTATAATCAGTTGTGGTCGTTTTGTATTATCACGGTAAGGTGAATAGTTTTAATTATTTCCTGTCATTATTATAATCAGTTGTGGTCGTTTTGTATTATCACGGTAAGGTGAATAGTTTTAATTATTTCCTGTCATTATTATAATCAGTTGTGGTCGTTTTGTTGTCATGTTGGTAAATGAGTTCGTTTTACTTTCATAGTAAATTTTTAATCATTTCTTCATACACGTTGCGTGAATTTTTAATACAGTGTAATTTCTTTTGGTCTTTGTAGCTTCGTGAAATCTTTTGCACAGTGTGTGTAGTTTCATGTAACTTTTCACAGTGTTACATTCCAGTATGTGTTTAGAGACTGTGTCTCACCATGAGGATTTAAAGATTATTATTTTCTAACATTCACCTATGCTGACGACAGACTGGTTGCCAGATTCACCCTTCAGTCTCCTAAATTAACTCCCTTGGTTTAGATATTAAATTTAGTGACAGGCAAACCTGTGTAATAATGCACGAACTGGGTACGTTATCCAATCACAGCTAATTATGTATTCAAAACATTCATCTTTTGACTCAGCCCCCAATACAGTTCTTAATTGGTCTTCCTTGCAATAATTAGCCAACTTCTGTAATTAGATAACAAATAAGAATTTAATAAATTTAACAATTAACAAATGGTAATTCCATATATCAAAATTCAAATACGAAAGTCATAGGACTACCTCTTTGTCTTTAAAATTTGTACGGAATCATAACACACAGTTCTGATTTAAGAGATCACCACTGTCCACTTAGCTCTTTTAATCTTCTCATCTGTTATGACAGCATTTACACCTCAACAGTACGTCATAGGATGACTGGCACCTGTCACATAACCCGTCACTTGAATAGCTCTTCAACTTGTGTTTGAAGAAACCCGATGTTCAGTAAAAAGTCACTGAGTTTGTATTTCACTCAGCAAGTCAAGTACAGCACACGTCGAACACTCAGGATTCAAATGTTGGATCCAAACATGAAATTCCAAACGTGAAAACACAAAACGTGAAAACACAGAACGTGAAACATCAAGCTTGAAACCCGCTCTGAAACGATAAGTGTTACATTTCTATGAGTAACAATTCTATTTATTCGCTGACCCGTACATTTGGCATAGACAATAGAGTAGCCTATTTACAAATCGACCTTTTGATCATATTTTCCAATGAAAGATAAAATATGAATTATGAGAGATATAATTCAAATTATGCACACGCGTGTTACAATTATAATAAAGCATTTTACATGCAAGTGAATTAAATCATTACATACGAAAATACTTCAATGCACACAGTGTTTCACAATTATCAATTTAGTTAGTTAGCTTTTCAAAGAAAATAAATTAATGATCCACAATGTCTTTACACAATCCAGCAATTATTTAGAGTTACAAATACATATTAATCTAGTCACTCTATTCTCTGGCCACACATCAGGAAAAGTAGCAATAATGCAATTCAATCACAATAGATATGCAAAAGTCTCACAGCAATGTTCTTAATAAAATATAGTTTATAATACTAAGAAGTCGATGTTTTACCTTGTTCTGAATTCCACACAGGTTTTCTCGATTCACGGTATATGGCGGCCTGTCTGGAATATGTGTTAGGTGCAGTTCCTTCTTGAATGCGGGCTAATTGATTTGATTGATTGATTGTAGGGAGCGCTTCCGGCTTCCGCCGCTTTCGCGCATGCGGGCTAAAACCGGGTTCACGGTATATAAAGGTATCTATGGATTATGGCAGGAAATCTATCGGTCAAGCATCAGGCTTGGACAACAACTCATTATTTGCTATTGTTCGTGCAATATTATATAATACACGCGGACCCTCTTTTGATGGCGCGTAAGCCGCCTGCAGCGCGACACGTCAGGAGCGTGATGATTACATCACCGTTCGCGATGCCTGCGCCAAAAATCTCAGCTATCAAAAGGAACGAACCTTCAAGGAGCTTAACATAACAATACCAAATAATTATTAGATAGGAGGTCAAGTATAATTTGTCCTTGACTTCGTTACACACAGAGTGTGCAGTTTCATGTAATATTTTACACAGTATGTGCAATCTTTGTACACAGTTTGTAGTTTAAATCATTTCTTTTGCACATTTTCTTAAGTTTCATGTAATCATTTACACAGTGAATAGTTTTAATCATTTCTTTTGCAGAGTGTCTCTAGTTTTATTAACTGTTTGTGTATGTGAAGTATGTGTAATTGCTATCATTTATGTTAAACAGAGTGTCTCTAGTTTTATTAACTGTTTGTGTATGTGAAGTATATGTAATTGCAATCGTTTATGTTAAATAGAGTGAACATTTTCATTAATTTCTTTTACAAAGTGTTTCGCATTAATCATTTCTATTCGAAAGTGTGTAATATTTTAAACTTTTCTTTTGAAGTGTATTATTAGTTTCAACAATTTCTTATTCATAAATGAGGTATTAGTTTAATTGTTTTTGTATGCATATCTAGTCAGAGTTTATTTGGAGTGAGGATGTGGGGGGGGGGAGAGTACGTCATAGACGATTAACATTTTTATTGACAGTAAAAACTGCTGGGAACACTTTGCAGTGATAGTCTGGATTTGAGGGTAATTATAGTCAAATTTTATGTAGTAATTAAATGCATAGTAGCAGCAACTGTAGCAGTAGCATAGTAGTAGTTATTGTAACAACAACTGCAGCAGTAGTATAGTAGAAGTTATTGTAGTAGCAGCAAAATTAGTACTAGTACTTGTAAGCTTAATATTTTATTTTTGTAATATTTTGTAGACACATTAGCAGAGGATTTCTAAAATCATATGTTGTACTAGAATAATATCATTAGCAAACTTCTTTTGTATTCCAGTGATTGAGAAAAATGATGCTAAAAAGCAACCTAGAGAAATACTAGCAGGCGAGAAATTTGGGGTTAGTATTTTGTTTGTTTGTTTGTTTGTTTGTTTGAGATAACCACATCAGTGCACGCATTTGGCTCTATCAGACTGTCGTTTCTTTTTTCCTTAGATGTACTACAGAGTTATCGTTCCTGATTTCTGAGTAACAATCGAAATAGTAGTACCGCTCAGTAGTTATTGTGATTTAGGTTTCCAATTCTTTTAATAGCTCTCCTTTGTTTAGCCAGTTTTTTTAAAACTGTTGTTACTGTTTTCTCAGTAGCAATAGTAAAGCTCTAGAGTCGTTGTGACTGAGCTTCCGATGCTTTTTCCCTCCTCTTCTGTGCGTTGTCACGTGACTGAACTATAGGTGATGTCGTAAAGTATGAATCGATTTGTCATTTTCTAAGGTAGATGATGTCGTAAAATATGAATTGATATGTCATTTTCTATTGATACTTATGTCTCTGTGGTGGACCGTGTCATTGCTGTTCTTGTCTCCAGCTGAGAAGTTTTCTTTGTTCTGCTTTTCCTCTTTCTCATTTTATTTTTACTGTCATTTTATGTGTCTCTCTGTTCGGTCTTACTCTTGCCCTGCGTTTTCTTCCTGTTTGTGCTCTTTCACCTTTCATATTTGCAAGGCACACTGGCTATCCGTTTGTTGACACTACGCTAAAACAGAGGTGGTCAAACTTTTAAGATCGCGAGCCGGATAAAACTGTTGGAACAGTTCTCGAGCCGGATAGATGACCTAAAGTCACAAAGTCCAAAAAGTTCACAATATAAAATTAGAACAAATGTTTTATGTAAAAACATATTTAAAAGATAACTCAGTTTCAACGAAAAGTTAATGAGATGGGTGGTGTTGCTTAAAATGAATCAGTGATTCAATGATAGGCTTAATTGATGTGGTGGACAAGCGGACCGGATGGCAATGTTAACTGTGAATAGCTTGGCGGGCCAGACCAAAATCCTTCGCGGGCAAGATTTTGCCCGGAGTTTGCCCGCCCCTGCGCTAAAACATGGATCAAGTTGATTGTCATGATGACAATAGTGGCGTTTATTCGCGTGATACATTACTGTGACCGTATTTGCAGTTCTCTCTTTCGCGCACGCACGCACGCACACACACATACACACACACACACACACACACACTAATAAACAGTGCAGAGTATCAATCGCACACAGGTTCTTGTAGTATATATACGCAAATTCGGGTAGTGGACATACACACCCACACTCCACATTATTTTCGATCCTCGGTGTAACTAAATACATTTCAGAGAAAGACTCGCACACGAAGGTTGCATGCAACAACATGAAACTCAGCACGAGATCGGTGGCCAGGCGTCTGTGAGGGAAAACACAGTAACATGGTAAATTTCGGTCTCTCGGAAGTGCTGAAAAGAACTCTTAATATTTTCCTAGGGCCAATACACTGAGCCAGAAAGACTTCAAAAGCCAGTGAGTTCTGGCATTTTCGCACAGTGGCATTAACAAAGTAACAAAAGTATGCTATATCGCTAACGTAGTGACAATCCAGACAGCCAGAGAACTTTGTTTTCCAATTTCTTCAACGCCCTTTCTGATACGCTTGCTCGCAGTAAGTAGACGCCGAAGGTCTGGTCTCTGTTTTCTTGTTTATTATCATAACTCACATAACTTGTAGTCAATGCCCTCCTAGTCAAGTGTACACACGCGACATTAATTGCCGACTGCAAGCAAGACTGACGTTGTTTACCTGGTACGTATTCAGAGAGCTCACCCTGAAAACTTACCGTCACGACTCTGCACTCGAGGTATTGCAGTCTGTGTGGAGGGCAACATTCACAAAATGTCTGCTCGTTCAGTGGACCATCGCATTCGTCTTCAAATGAAGCTTTCGCGTCCACTTAAAGTTCACACACGCGGTGCGCGCACCTCCTGCTCTCTCTCTCTCTCTCTCTCTCTCTCACACACACACACACACACACACACACACACACACTCATACACACACATACACTGTAGAGCCTGTAAACACATGCCGCCATTCGCAAATCATGTCTGAGTATTCGCACTTGAGTTTGGTTAAGTCTAGAAAGACGCGAGACAGGTAGGTCCGATCACTTATTAATCTAGAGTCAGTGTTTGTGTGTGGAGGGGGTATACTCATAACAGCTAAGTCGCTTTGGAAGCAATCATGCAGAGTACACGAGGTTAGACGCCATGACTATAGTGGGCCTTTACTAAAATCGTTCCCCATCAATTGCTTTTTTGTCGCTGTAGGGGAAGACGTCGGCTCGCAGCGGTGTAGTGCCAAAGGTGAAAAATATAAAAAGACTGCGTTTGTGTGTTGCTACCGTTAAATTCAAATAGCAGCATCCGGCAAGGAGCAGAATCGATAGGTTGAGGGACAGCGTTAATTGCTGCCAAGGGCAGGAGTTTGTGCTTTGCTGGATTTTCCGAGCAGTGTTATTTGGTTTTCTCTTTCGAAGTCTTGGTGTCTGGATGCCTTTCTTTTTCTAGAATTGTGACCACATGCGCGTGAGTATTTTTTATGGTGTGCGAATTTCTGTGAAGTGGATTTCACAGTAGTATGTGATATTAATGAAATTTGTGAGGTGACGTTGTGATCATCCATAAAACCTTTTCAATGAATTTTTTCTTTTGTATAATATCCACTAACAATGACTATCGTATCTTTCACGCAATAATATTTTGATATCTGTAGCGTCCATTACAAAAGTCTATTGTATCTTGTTTCAAACTTAATTTTTTCCTATTTCAATAGTATCCATTAAATTGTCAATGGTAACTGCTTTCAGCCTTAATTTTTCATTTTCTACATAATGCACTTTAGCTATATTCACTTCGATGCAACTATAAAAGTAATATCTAACACTTTGGATTCAAGGACTCACCAGAACTACATGTCTAGGAAATATTTAAATCTATAGCTATCAGCTCTATTCATGTTGTACCAACCTAAATTCCATGACGAGAAAACTACATACAAAACATTAAACCGCGATCATAGATAAGATTAATTGCATTTTTTAAAGTTGATTTCTTCTCAATCAGCATTCACGTCACTTAAGACTTAAGTGACAGACAGACAGATAGATAGATAGATAGATAGATAGATAGATAGATAGATAGATAGATAGATAGATAGATAGATAGATAGATAGATAGATAGATAGATAGATAGATAGATCTGTTGGTCATAGCTTACTTTTACCTTTACCTGTCGCAGGAGAAAGATCTGTAGTCATTGATTACCTTTACCTGTCGCAGGAGAAAGATCTGTAGTCATTGATTACCTTTACCTGTCGCAGGAGAAAAATATATGTCAGTCAATGCATAATTTTACCATTACCTGTCGATAAAAAAAAGATATTTTAGTCATGGATGACCTTTACCTGTCGCAGGAGAAAGATCTTTAGTCATTGCATAATTTTATCTTTACCTGTCACAGGACAAAGATTTGTTAATCATTGCTTAATTTTACCTTTACCTATCGCAGGAGAAAGATATGTTAGTCATTGCTTACTTTTACCTTTACCTCTGGCAAGAGAAAGATCTATTAGTCATTGCTTAGCTTTACCTCTGGCAAGAAAAAGATCTATTAGTCATTGCTTACCTTTACCTTTACCTCTGGCAAGAAAAAGATCTATTAGTCATTGCTTACTTTTACCTTTACCTCTGGCAAGAGAAAGATCTATTAGTCATTGCTTACCTTTACCTTTACCTCTGGCAAGAAAAAGATCTATTAGTCATTGCTTACCTTTATTTTGACCTGTGTCGCAGGAGAATGATCTGCTATGCGGAAACAGGCGGCGACATACGGTGCTGACACGAACAGACACAGAGCTCTTTTACCTTCACAAACAGGTACACTAGCATTTTAGAGTTTTTGTACATACACACATGGGGAGTTGAAATGACAGTTCGTAGTGAATTTCATGTAGGCAGTGAACCATTAATAATGAATTTTGCTCAGCAAGTGGTATTTTGCGCGTACACCAATTTGATATAAGCTGAATGTGCCCTAAGTGGTAATTTATTTTGTTCAATTGATTATGTTTAGTTATCAATTGATTAAGTTTATTGTCAACGTACCAATAAAGAGTAAACTAAATTTGCTTAATTCGTGATACGTTGCTGAAGAGTAAATGTGTGGTAAAGTGCTCAATTATGAATGAGTAGCAAATTGCCAGAGTAAATATGTGATAAATTATAGAAGTATAAATGTATGTAAATTACCTAGGTGTAAATGTGTGGTAAATAGCCAAAGTATAAATTATGTAAGTTGATTAAGTGTAAATGTGTGATAAATTGCCTAAGTGTAAATGTAATGGTAAATTGCCTATGAATGCATGGTAAAGAGCTAGTTTGAATAAATAGTAAAGTGCCTAAGTTTAAATGTGTGATAAATTGCCTAAGTGTAAATAATGGTTAAATACTTTGCAAGGGTATAATGAATTTATTTAAAAGTATAGTAAAATTTCCTGCCTCTAAGAAAGTATTTACTGAATTTACTGAAGTGACCTATGTCAAGGGAATATGTGAGATGACTTTTCTCAGCATTGTGTTATTGCCTCTGCAATAATTGGGACAGCGTCCTTTTGTCCACTATATGGTAAATTGTCTCTCTGCAATAATTGGGACAGCGTCCTTTTGTCCACTATATTGTAAATTGTCTCTCTGCAATAATTGGGACAGCGTCCTTTTGTCCATTATATGGTAAATTCTCTCTCTGCAATAATTGGGACAGCGTCCTTTTGTCCACTATATGGTAAATTCTCTCTCTGCAATAATTGGGACAGCGTCCTTTTGTCCATTATATGGTAAATTGTCTCTGTGCGATAAATGGTAAATCGAAATTGTTCAAATGTGTGGTAAATAGTCTCATTGTATTAATTGGTACACTGCAGTGATTCAAATTTATAATTAATTTCCTAGGTATTCTAAATGAAAACCTAAATTTGTTTGAAAGGTATTGCAAGTGTACAAGAAAGTGGTGAATAGCTTCTTCAAAGTCAAATGTAACTTGTGCATGCGCAGTAAAGTAGTATTTCTTTTTGAGGGCAAATAATACTTATCTGTGAGATCCTGCCTGGTTCTGAAGAAGTGGCCCGTCCTGTTTCTTCTCTCCACTCTTGATCTACAATAGCTTAGACTTAGAGTCTTTTAAAATAAGACTGTACAAAAGAAAACAATGCGTACTATTTCTACTGGAACATAATTTTTGTTGTTATGTATTTTTCCAAGCATAACACAGAAGCAAGTTTGTGCTCAAAAGGTAAAGCATCTAGGCTTATGTGGGTTTGAAAAAAAGTTATTAAAATCTCCCCTTCTCAAGTTACAACTGGTTTGTCAACAGACTGACGTCGTACGAGTTTCAGCTTAGTCGTCATGACACACAATGACGACAAAATGTAGAATCTAGGACTTGCCAAAGAATTGAAGAAAATTGAAGAAGCTTGAGTCTCTTGAGCTAGATTTCTTGTTCCTCTCTCTCTCTCACTCACTCACTCACAGATTTAAAAACCAAGAAAACTGCTGATTAATAATGTATAAACAGTTGTTTAGCTGTAGCATAATAAATGCAGCTTTTAAGAAACCAATTAGAAAAAGAATCAGGTACTATATAAAAGGCTATGACACATATTCCTAACCGGATTAGGGATACAGTTTCGGGGAGGGGGTGGAGGGATTTCGTCCTAATCGGTACAACAAAAGCAAAACAAATTGTCTATTTTTTTTCTCCGCATACAATTGTAGGTAAAGAAGCAGTGAATATAAGCCTAGCCCTACAGGCCCGGTCGACCTGTCGTTTGGGCCCATTAAGATACTGGGCACAATCCAGTCAAGATCGGAGCGCTTACGAATAGAAACTATTTTATTTTTTAAGTACACAATTCAGCCTTGGAACAATGTGGGTGTAATACTAAACAAAAAATGCAGTCAGCAACAAAGACTGAGAAACGAACCATAACCGCTGGTTAAGGTGCGCAGAGCTTTGCTCATTTTGAGGGACGAACTGGTCGGTCACACGGTGCTCTGTGCCTAGTCGTGCAAAGCAATGCCACAGAAATTATAATCTAAAATGGTTTTTCGGTTTGCTTTTTAATCAATAATTCATTCCTAGTTGGCCTTTATTTTTTTATGTTTACATTCCTTTTGGCTCTACTGTATTATTATTCTTATTTCAATAATTTATTTTTTTAAATAGATTAATTTTACATTCCCTTTGGCTGTACTGTATTATTATTCTCATTTCAATATATTTTTTTTTTTAATAGATTAATTTTACATTCCTACAGGTGAACACTATCATGTGTATAGTCATGTGTATAGATGTGTATTTATGTTCGTGAGTGCGTATTATTTTAGCGTATGCGTATTAATTTAACGTATGCATATTAATTTAGCGTGTGAGCATTAATTTAGCGTGTGCGTATTAATTTAGAGTGTGCGTATTAATTTAGCGTCTGTGTATTAATTTAGCGTATTGGTATTGATTTAGCGTATGCGAATTAATTTGGCGTATGCGCATTAATTTAGTGTGTGTTTGTTGGAAGTTGTTTACGTCTTACAAGCGTTGCCATCTACACAGTTTTCAACCGAAAATTATTGACGATATTAAATGTTAAATGTTAAATGTCAAATATATATAGCATTATCTGTGATCTATCTTTCCGTCTAAATCATTTGTTTTCTATCCTGTTTGCAGTCTGCTCCTAGAGATTATTGCATACAGCTTTTTTTTTGCAAAATAATATTTCTAAAGATCTGTTCTCTCAGCACAGTACTTCATTTCATGGTTACCATTCAAGTAGTCTCACTTTAATATAGTAATAATACGCGTCTAAAGTCGGAGTGCACGATTAAGACAGGCTGTTAACAAATTTAAGCGAACTAATGTCCTTGAGTGTGCGTAATGTGTTTAAATGTAGTAAGTAATGTGCTTAAATGTGCTAAGTAATGTCCTTAAATGTGCTAAATAATATGCTTAAATGTGCTAAGTAATGTGCTAAAATGTCCTACGTAATGTGCTTAAATGTGCTACGTAATGACAGTGGGTTGGAATGGGCTTAAGAAATCCATATCTGTCGGCTTTATTCTTTGGTCTTTTTATACACCGCGTGCGTAATCCTTTCATTCACTAAGTACTTCACAGTTCGGGCTTTAATTTATTTCATAAATACTTTTCTTTATCGACTAAACTAATTCTCTTTAAATCATAATAGTTCCCCTTGAAGCCACTATTCACATCAAGAGATCAAGAAAAAGTTTTTAATAGGCATAAGAGAGTGTGTGATAACCTTGAACTTCTGCATTATAGTGACATTATCGCTATGGACTCTGGCGTGACGTAATAATGCATTTTACCAAATATTATTAGTTAATGATATTCAATATCTACCAATAGATTATCATTACAATTTTCAACATGCAAAAGAAGTTACGTTACACTAACAGTTACGAGAGATTGAAACAACAGAAGCTTTAAAAAAGGAGATGTTTAACAATATTTAAAAGGGCAAAGCAAAATGCATTCTACCCTAATTTCTCATCACTGAATTGTGTGACACGTACGCCATACTAGTTAATGGTTATGATTTTTATTATTAATTAATTATCCATAACTAATTACAAGTGATTCGAATCTTAATTTATGTTATTAATTTTCTCCAGAAGACACCACTTTGTCTCTCTCACTAGGCGGATATGTGGACGCTGTAAATGTTTTCTCTCTTCCACAACATTAAAGACAAACATTCACTGTCACACAATATTTCCCTAGGTAGAAATCTTCGTATTAAAAGAAAAGATAAATCCGTCTGTAATCTATATTTAGCGAGCCCCATCCATTCACTATCTTTCCAACATATGGTTATCAATATGTGTAAGTATGTCAATAAATTTATTAAATCAACAATCAAATATGCATGTAACAAATACAATTAAAAGATTACTTGACATCAGTATCTCCACAAAACCACATTCGAATAATTTCAATACTTATACAGTCTTATACCTAACATACAATTCAGGAGATTAGAGTCAATAGAAATCACGGATTCATTCTTATCAGAGAACAGAAATGGAGATATAAAGATTATAACAATAATATTTTGTATATAACCTTGTCTAGACAATTGCTGCATTAGTCTTTCACAAGCTTTCTAACAAAGTCACAAGTTCAATATCACAATAGAATTGTCAGTTTCACATGTTCTCTTACACGATTTAGAACACTGATGAGCTACTATTCTATCACGGCTAATCTAGGTGCTCCGTTGTCTTAGTTCCCTCAAGCAGAACAACAATGTAGCAATTTCTGGCAACTTCTTTGAACCAGAAATTCCAGATGTAGTAGAGCATACTTTGCAACCGTGTATCTACAGACTGCAGTGTATCCTTACACACATTTGGGGGGGGAGGGTTAGAGACTTTGATCTTTGATCTACCTTGATCGTTGCGGTTTATTATTCAATAAACTGAGAGATCTAGTAAAACCAAAAGGCTGTTTCTTCCCTGTAAAATATAGTCAGGGAACAAACACTAAGTTTCAGTCTTTCATCTCTTACTCCATTCATTCTTACATTCAACTATCAACTTACAGTTCTCTGCAATAGTATTTAATAGTCTGATACATGCACACTGCATAATAAATACAACATAATAGTTTATGAGCAGTTTCATCATAGTTCACAATTGGTAGAAATAATATTCTTCTCACATAATACATCTCTACATAAAACACAAATATAACATATCAATAGCAAAATGCACAAAATATCTAGGTCTGTTCTCTCTTAATCAGTCATTTAATTCACCATTAAGCTAACAGTTGCCTTGCCATACCAAATTCAAAGTGATTAGAAAATAAATTCTTTTCAAAAGGTAAACTTTGATCTCAGCCCGTTGGCTGGTCTCATTCTTGTACATCTTAACCATTAGATAAAAGCTACTCATGTATCTAAAACCAGTTTAGATTACATCAGCAAGTCTAGCACATTCTCTACCTGAGTTTTTTGCTTACAACTTTGACACTTAAAAATATCAGCACTGGGTGTGCCTTTGGTCGAGCCATTTTAACATTGGCAACAAAGATTTAATCATTAAGTATAGAAATAGGGATAGGCAAATTTACTCCGCCACAGTTGGAAACTAAAACGTCTCTGTGAGTTCAGTCAAATATATTTATTTTCTCGTGCACTATCCAATGACAAGACAACTTCTGCCTTTCTCAGCAGCATGGTGAAACCGGCAACTCTCACAAGATACTCACAGGAAGATGGAACACCCACATTCTATCAACACATATGTCGCCTATCCCAAAACAAGTTCACTGTTGCATGACGCATAACTGGATCAAAAACAGGACTGGACATCTAAGCCGTTTAGGAAGACCACTGTGTAGGTGCTAGGAATCTAGGGTTCTCACAAACAACATCAATAATCCTACCCCTCGACAGTCGTTTCCTGTTAAGCCATCACTAACATCCTTATTACATGCATGTCATCCACAGACTTCCTATGAATGAGAAATGCATCATACTGGTTACGGCACCATGGTTTTGAATTTCCATGAAAGAGTATTAACAAATCAGCAATTGACATTTTACTCCTTGTATTTAAATGAGAAGCAAAATAAAAATGAAAGTGTTACACACGTTTCTTATTGGTATAAGTTTAAAAGCTTAATTCTGATTCGCTATGTCAACCAAGCTTACATTGCTTTCAAATATTCAGTAACTCTGCTTATGAAGTTAAAGTTTCAGCATCCGGTAATTTGCAAAACTTGTATTTTTAATTGCAATGACTACAATTATTCAAACACTTGACTTACTTTATGGTATCTACACATAAAAGTTGGCATTTCAAAACATGGCATACTATATAGAAAGAGATAACATCCATTGTTATATTTATGTAGATGGATGGATGGGTTTGAGTGGGTGGATAGATAGATAGATAGATAGATAGATAGATAGATAGATAGATAGATAGATAGATAGATAGATAGATAGATAGATAGATAGATAGATAGATAGATAGATAGGTAGGTAGGTAGGTAGGTAGATAGACAAACAAACAACAAACGGACTGCTTTATTTCATGGAAATTCAGAGTTAATGTTTCTTTATAAAAAGAAAATGTTCGTTAAAAATCTAATACGTTTTAGGTGTCATTTTTTAGACGTGTCTAGAGAGTGTAGACTGTTGAAGGTGCGTGTGCAAAAGCGATGACAACTTAAATACGACTATTCTAAATCTCATGAAAGTTTTATTTCACGTTTTACTGCTCAGGACTACAGGAAGATATTCGACATGTCTGAAGACGCCAACAACATCAAGCACCTCGAGATATGCAGGTATGTGTATTTTTGCCCAAAAATAATACGTGGGGTTTTAATGCACTGCATTTTGTTCCTTGCGCCATTTCGTGTTGGTATATGCCATTTCTCTTAATCAGATCAAACAATCAGAAAGTAAATGGTAACATTAGTGTCCATCATGAACCACAAAATTCACTACAACGCTCGAGCCGAAATGCCTTTCAGTTTGAAGGTTAATAAATATACCCATTTATTCTCTCTCTCTCTCTCTCTCTCTCTCTCTCTCTCTCTCTCTCTCTCTCTCTCTCTCTCTCTCTCTCTCTCTCTCTCTCCCTTAATGATAATGATATTAAATACACTTTTATTTAATTTTCTGCAGTTCGGTATATCCAATTTCTTTTTCTTTGTCACTCAGACAACATATCGTCTTTCAACACTTTCCTATGCAGCGGCTTGTGGAAAACCCAGGCGTTTGGAGTGTCATCTATTACAAGTGAGCTTCCCCATTATTGTCTCCCTTTACTCAACTCTCGTGAAGGCTTTTGAACTTTAATGGGAAGTGTGGGGGAGGGTGGGGCAGTTAAAGTCTTAACCGATACCACGAGGCTCTTCAGTGCTAGGAGTGCTTTCAAATGTGCATACACTCCCCGGCAAAGCGATCTAAAACTCTCGCTATGGAAGCCGACTTTTGCCAAAACGTGCTGCCCAAATTGTAGATATCGTGGCTCGCTCTGTAGAACTAAACAAAGCATTTGCAGGAGTTTGGTGGTTATAATTGGAGTTCAGTGATCAGCATAGCTTTTTATCATAGATATTATACAACTGTGTTGTGGGAATGATACCTGGGGAAAAATATGAGTCTCATGCATAGGTTGAAACCACTGAGCTATATATAAAAGGGGAGGACATCCAACGACAGCAGCAGCGCGAAAGCGGCGGAAGCCGAAAGCGCCCCCTACATAAAGAAGAAGAACGACAGCAAGCTCGTCGAGGTGTCGCCAGTTGAAGCTCCAGTGCAACCATTTTTTTAATATACCAAACAAATACAAAAGTGCTGAAGACGTGTTGGAAAGCATTTATTATTAACAAAATATGCCTTGCAATAAACTACCAAAACCGTTTCGAAAACAAATTCATAAGTCAGTATAGTTAAGAAAAACCATAACTAAAGATGTATATCATTCTAATACATGTAATAAAATTCTCGTTAATCCATAGTGCTTGATTGCTCTCTAATTACCATAAGTGTATGACACAACCAAATTGATAATGGCTGTTACGTTCTGCTGGGAGATGAGCAAGATGTTAAGTCTTCACCACCCTGGGCTGCCCGTAACCTTAGGCTGATCCCCAAAAGACATCTTCTGGCTGGAAAAGATAGATAGATAGATAAATAGATAGGTTGGAAAGAAAGATGATAGATAGTGTAGAAAATAAGAGTGGTAGTCGAGAATAAAGTTCCGAGCCTCATGATACGTTCTGCCAGGTATATTAATTATATACAAGTGACAGACTACAACATATAACATGTAAGTGAGCCACGCCAATACGAGTAGTCACTGTATCTATAGTAAAATATATTTTAAAAGAACAATAAAATAAGACACAACTGTGGTTACATATCGTGACTAGTTTTATGATTATAATTAGAGTGTATACATGTGTAACGTTCATAATCATGACGATATAGAGCAGTAAGAGATAGTTGGTTTGATGTCTAAGCATAAATTTTTTTGATTGGTAGGACTGGTTGGAGGTATGTATAGAGAGAGGCTGGGCAAAGTGTAAATATTATGGGTATTTTTGTCTGTCTGATCATTGCTTTCGATGTTAAGATCTTAATTATTCAGGTTTGTACGTTGTTGCTATTGTTATTATATTAATCATGTCTTAATCGGGGAAGGTTGGCGCCAGAGAATATGTGATATATATATGTACATTTAGTCTTCGTATTGTTATGTGTTTGCATGTTTGTGTGTGCATATTAAACATAAGAGAGTATTCATGAA
The DNA here is from genome assembly GCA_028829895.1 of Sinotaia quadrata. Taxonomy (NCBI): domain Eukaryota; kingdom Metazoa; phylum Mollusca; class Gastropoda; order Architaenioglossa; family Viviparidae; genus Sinotaia; species Sinotaia quadrata. The sequence continues at coordinate 36,587,708 of CM054183.1, read as the reverse complement.
TTTTTTGTATGTATCTGGAGTCACGTACGTATATATGTATGCATGTAAATTATACTTCATTAAAAATACGAAAATCATGTTACGGTTTATGGCAAACATTGTCGATAACAATGCTAAAAATAGTCCTTTGCGATTCTTGTATGGATGGTTCCTAAGTACGAGCAATCGATTGTGCGGTCATTAGGGGAACTTTTTATTGTGTCGTGTTTATGGGGTGGCTACAAGTTACGGGTATCATTAGGGAGTCCTTCATTGTTGTCACTGTTGTTGCAGGTATGGGCAACTGATCGCAATGGACGGGAATGAGATTGATTGGATCTACGTCATCAAATCGGTGAGTGTTAGACCGCATTTGTCATGTGAAATTATTTCTGGTCTTCCAGTTTTACAGCTTGTAAATTCAAACACGGCAAAGTCTCCAGTGGTTACTAAATGTGTTTGTTTTTATATTATTTTCTTTTTAAAATTAGAGGACAGTAAATAAATAAATAATATAGTTATTTCTTGGTTATAGATTTAGAATTGCTGTTGTGTTTTTGTTTGCATGTTTATTTGGTTGATGGTTTGTGGGTGAGACTTGTTAACTGTATGTGTTCATTTTTTGTTGTTGATTTATTTGCCTGCTAGTTTGCTTTGGGCTTTGTTTTTGTTTTGTTTGTTTTTGGGTGGGTTGTACATTTTGTAATTTTTTTTTTTTGGGGTGGTGTTGGTGATTGGTGGATAATTTTATCTCTCTCCATAACTTCTTTTCTCGTAGGAACCGCAGTATACTTTTCATCTTTTGATGTTCTCGGTCTTTGTTTGCTCTTGTAAGGATTTCCTCTTCTCACCTTATTCTTAAGAGGGCGTTCTGCTTGTTATAGTTCATGGGGAGGTAGTCCTTTGTGGTGTTGGTGGCGGCTGTGTTTTGTTTCTATTAGATGATTTGTTTGTTTTATTAAGACTCTGCCTAAAGTCTTTAGAGATATGTGGTGTGTCTGTTTCTGTAACGAAATTGATAAATGAATGCCTTTGGGATTAATTTAATTTTTCTGTTTGTGGCTGTGGATAAAGTAATGATTGTTTGGAGAGTGGGACATGTAATAGTTTATGGTGTCAATGATTTTTTTCTTTCTTTAATGTATAGTGGACAGTGCAATAGGAAGTTTTGTATAGATTTTCTGTTCTACAGTGGCTGCATGCTTTTTGTTTGACCTGAGATCGTGTGTTTCATAAGTGTTGAATTTATTCTTAATCTGAAAATGGCCTTGTTGTTGGGGCAATTAGGAGATCTTGGTATATTTTTCATCTTATAAATCTGTTTAAAATGTGCGTGAATTTCTGACTTGCCCACTGTCTGCCCTATTTTGTACCATATTTGCCCCCTTATCAACTGTTTCATTTCCAGTTATATTTGTATGGCTTGGGATCCATAATAATGAGGATTATTTGTTTAAGATTCACGTCGTCTAAGTACTCTCGAAAAATTTTAATATTTAACTTCTATTTTTATTTTGGTTGTTGGCAGTCCAACACGGTCCGGAATGCCTATTAATTCAAAATCCGAATTGACCTCCAAAATATTTCATTTTTTACAAATGGGGGTGGTTTATTATTTTAATTCTTGAAGTACTTGCTTAAGATGCAAAGTCTGGTATTGCAGGGCGAGGCCCGGGTCCTTAAGTACCTGCAGCCTGGCAACATTGATGTCAAGGCCAGGCGACGGAAAGTGCAGGCAATGCTCAACAGCCAGTCTCCGTTCTACCAGAAAAGACAATTGCTCAGTTTCGTGGAAAATCGTGACTACAGTAAATCAGCTCCTTTTTTATCTTTGAATCTTTAAAAGTTGTTTTACAAATTTCTTCATTGCAACAACAACATTAGTAAATAATCATAATAAAAGCTACTTTTTAATTATCCTCTGTTATTGTATGTCACGTTTCTTGGATTCTCAGAGTACAGTAGTGATGTCATAACAGTACACCTTACGACTAAGTACGTCATTCAACTAATGCAATTTCTTTTCCTGTTTTTATTTTCTTTTAACATATTTGCTAAGTGCATTTAAATCCAATAAAAAAAAATTAGGGAAAATAACATAATTTAAAATTAGTATCAACTGCGCCTTAGTAGATTAATTCACTAACCTATATACACCTTAATGTTGGTCCATTTTCTCCTCTTATGGCCCGAGTTATATCTATCTATCTAATATATATATGAACTCTTTATTTTAAAATACAGATGCCATCCTGCTCTTTTACTGATATAATTTAGAGAAAAGTAAAACGTAAGAAATACAGAAACTCCATTGATTACACTATTTTTTGTTGTTGTTTCAGTGGTACATACCTTATTTTGAAGTAGAGTACTACAATAATTACTTTCTTACCTTTTAAAGACCACTATTTTCCAATGGATTCAGTCAGTTGAACGAGGTGCTACCCCAAGGGATGACCTCGTTCCAGAGCCAGACTTCTTTCCACCCAAGAACGAGATTGCTCGGAGGTGCTTAACTCCCTTCACTGTATTCTGGTCTCCCGACAACACCAGATGCATCATTCCGTATCGAAGATGTACACATACACACACACACAAACACACATATACACATATACACACACGTACACACATACATATATACACACATACATACACACACATATACACACAATCATACACACATACACTTCAGCACCTGAAGCCAAAAGTAGGTAAAAAGGAAGAACAAAATAAAACCCCTGAAACATACATAATTACAGATTCTAAATACACCGCAAAACATCAAATAAATACCTATTTAGAGTTGGATCTCTACAAATAATAGGACACGTTTTTAATAATAAAACACTTCCTGATTGCAATATCAAAATTTTAACTATTCACACAAGTACAAGAACGTTTTTTACATTTTCCAGACAAGGGTCTATCTTTATCTTTAGTTCCTTTAAGAAATTAGCAGCTATCCCTTTAAGCAGGAGGGACTCTCACACAGAAGGAGCATGTTTGAAAAGAGTAAAGTCTTTGGGTTCTACAAGAGTTTTCTCAGTCCAGAGACCCCTCCCACCTCTACTTTGACTAAAGTTGTTAATCAATAGAATTCAGAATATATCTAGAACTAATTAGTGTTTATGACTTCCTCACATCTTCTACACCAATATTTTATTGACACACAAGGCACCTATCCATAAGCGGATTTACGATTGCGTAAATCTGAAGTTAAATAACCACATAGAGGGGTCTTGATCAAATACAAGACATGAGATTAATCCATGTTGGTCTATCTTCACTTCACTGCACATCAATAGTAGATGTTGACTTTCCTGTCCTTTCCCTTACACCAGTAGTCCTAACAACAATAATAAGTAAATGATGATGGTGATGATGGCAGTGGTAGTGGTGGTGGTGGTGGTGGTGAGGAGGAGGATTAATTGGCATTAAATCTCCAAAGAACTCTAAGCACTTACTGGCCATAAAGTGTGGGTGAGGATCAACTGGAAAAAATCCCACCAACTAAAATATTCTGCATGCGAGACTAATGTCTTTGCAGCAGTCACCGAGCTCTCACATAAGTAACCATACATCTATATCTGCCCCTCCCTATAATCTCACCCCAAAATTAATGAAAAGTTAATTGCACTTTAACCAATGCTCTTAAGAGCTGCTGTTGTTAAGCTTCTCCTTTTCACTTATAATATAATAATTTTAAAAATACCCTTCTTCTTTTAATCTATCTTTAGTGGCAGTGTCAGAGAAAGTTGCTGTGTCACTGAGTTTGTATACGTATTGCAAATTAAAGTCACCAGTATGGTAGTGGTGGTGTCATAATCACCACTACCATTATATTATTTTATTACTACTACTACTCCTCTGCTACTGCTACTACTACTACTACTACTATTATTATTATTATATTAGCTACCTAGGGAAGACAGTCTCTGTTTTTCCGAAATAAAATCGTACGATTATATATTATGTTTCTAGAAGGAATTATTTTTATATACGACAATTGAATAAGCAGAGATTTATTTTAAATTATAAACTCCTAAAAGGAAATATATAATATTTTGTTTTTGTTTCGTGTGGGGTTTTGTTTGTTTTTTTCTTTTTTCTTTTTTTGTTCTTTTTTTTTGTGGGGAGGGTTGGGCGTGGGCTAAAAAATACAATCATCATTTTTCCACCTGATTCAGGAGAAAACATTCTATATTGCATAACCAGCAATTTAAGTCACTGCCCACTGCATTCTGTAGATATTTAAGTTAACATTGTAAATGTTGACAGGTATTAGCAAGCTGCACGTTTATATTGTTCTTATTAAAATCTCAGTTAAAACGGCCTATCGACCTTCTACCTACCGACCACCTGTTGCCACCCGCCTGAATGTAAAATCGGCACCGTCCACTTCAAGGAACAAGCAGTCACAGACTGGTCACCAGCACACCATCACCAGATTCCGTGCAAGAGAAGGATGTAATATAATAAACTTTCTATTCCCATAATAGGTGTGATATTGAGAAATACGTCACCTGAATCTGTATAAGTCTATCATTTGAAACGAGTGAATAATTTTATTCCTAATAATAATACTAGTAGTAGTAGTAGTAGTAGTAGTAGTAGTAGTAGTGCTGTTGGTGTTCTTGCTGTTGCTGATTATGACGATGAGAATAAGGAGGAAAATGGTGATGATTTATTTTTTTTGTTACCGTTTATGCTGTTGTAATAGTTATTTCTTATACTGCTGTATTTGTTCTTCTTAATCTGTTGTAGGTATTGTTTACGTAACTTGTATTCCTGATACGATTGGTTGTGATAATGGTATTCTTCTTATTTTTGTTATACTGCCATCGTTACTGTCGCTGTCATTATAATTGTTGTTCTTTGTTGTCATTGTTTGGTTTTGTTTCATTATTCTTATTATACAATAATTTAAACTTTTGATTCCCACAAGGCACACCTGTTCAAAAGTCATCAGTCTGCATGAGAACGGAAAGTCCAGAATTCTTGCTCCCTAGACTGGTCCTGAACGATGCCCAGGGTTCCGCCCAATCCACAGTTGACTCTGTTATCAGTCATGCAGAAACAACCCTAGACACAAGCCACGAGGAAAAAAACAGCGACGGTCCAATTGATGAAACCCCACGTGATAAGAGTGTTGACGACAATGCAGATGAGGCCTTCAATTCGACGGACCTGTCCAGAGACGAACAAGGTAGTAGTTACGTCGAATCCGGCGACGTAAGTGCCGATGGTGATGTTGAGGCAGACAGACAAAAATTCGATGCTCAGAAGAGAACTGTTACTGACAGTGAGAAGAGCGACACTAGTGTCACCAAGGAAACCGACCCGCCTGCAAAAAAGGACGATATCAGCACCTCAAGAAACAGCGCCGGACAAAAACTATTCAGAGATCGAAAGGTTCCTGATGATGCGGCCGAAGCATCGCGCGAGAAAGCATCAGTTCAGTCCAGCCGCCTACCAGGCCAAGACTCCGTCCAGGCCCCGCCCAAAAGCGGTCCCAGGAATCGTCGTGGCAGGAGGGGCAGCTTTCTCAAAACACCTTTGCCGAGCACGGAGAGGCATCAGCAGCAGAGCGCCACAGAGAGGGCCCGCTGGACCGACACTCCCACTGTTTCTGAACAGCACCAAACAATACGAGTGGGTAGGCACGCGCTACCCGCTTTTGTTCAGGTTGAAACGCTTCATCCAGGTCAAGTCTTTGTGAGTATTAGATTTCTCTAAGATTATTTGTTTCTTTTTGCACTGAGTTTGGTTCTCGCGTCCTCATCAAAACTTTTCGCTGATTTCCGCACAATCTGCAAGCGCTTGTGGGGAGATTTATGTTCTAGACGGGAGAGACATTGCCGTGGTTAGGGAGAGTGAAGTTTGAGTGGATGTGTTTGATAGGTCTTCTGGGTGTATAATTTGGCCGGGCAGTGGATGCGTTTGATAGGTCTTCTGGGTGTATAATTTGGCCGGGCAGTGGATGTGTTTGATAGGTCTTCTGGGTGTATAATTTGGCCGGGCAGTGGCCGATATTATTCTTGCCGACTGTCGACTGCTAAAGCATTTTGAGCCTTCGCGGTTTGTTGCACACGCGATATGATTTATCGTCCCATTCAAAAGGACTCAACTATATTCCTCCATCTTGAGCAAGGTGGTGGGCGAAGTGTCAGCCATTAAAGTTCTCACACCGAGTGCGGCTCGACCGGGATCAAGTCCGAGTCACTGAGGCGAGAGGTTAGTGTCCTTCTGCACCAATGAGCTATCTATATGCAGAGGACACAAGGACACATTTGCTGTCGCCAGACGTCCGCCATATTGAACAGACCGTAGCGAAGTTGCGTCAGTGGTAACTGCGCGTTTGGCATCGACTGTTTGCGATATATTTATACCCAATTTAATTCAATAAATAGAATTAAATTTACAACACAATACAAACAAGAAATAGAATGAAATTTACAACACGACACAAACCAAACAAGAAATAGAATGAAATTTACAACACGACACAAACAAGCAAGAAGGGGAAAGATCCTGACGCCTGTCACTTCAGATAATAATTATCAATGAAATGTAAACATGTAAAGCGACAGCTTTATGGTGTAGAAAATTTTAAGTAGTCTACTTAAGAATTCTGTATTTATGAAAAATTTTGAAAAAATTGATTAAATTATATGTACATTATAATTGCAATACTTGTCTGAATTTAAAAAAACAGAATCGATCTAGCCCATTTCTTTACATTGTAGTTATTGTTAAACTGTGCATTGATGGCCTAATGGGGTTTTAATTAATATTATTTATGAAACAATCTTTATTGTGAGAGCTAACTCTATACTATTGTTACCAAAATTCATCCATGTTCAAAATAAATCAGTTTCCTTAACACCAGCGTATTTTCCTATTCTAGTGTCAGTGTACTGATATTTTGCTAGTTTAGTATATTACCTTTCCATACTCATCATGATCAATGTCAAGTGTGTATTTTATCATAAAGATTGTGTACTTCGGTTTTGAAAAATACAGGATACCCTCTTAAATACATACACATTATTTTTTCATGTGACTAAAATTGTTTAAATATTTTTATTCACAAATATTTTTCTTAAATTTGATAATAGAATAGTGTTAACATGAAATATTAGGTGATTGTGTAGTGCAAGTTTGAGGTTCAAAATAATTTCAAGAATGTTTAATTTGATCACTTAAAATATTTACTTCTAAATATTAAAAACAAAATAATTATAAGAAATGTCGAATAAAATTCATTAGATATGATTCTATAATTTACAACTAGCATTACAAATATTTTAAACCAAAAGTACTGTACCATTTTATGAAAAGACTACATTATATACTACTACTAGCTAAAAAATTAATTATCTTACCAGATCTATGTAACTGTTCTATTGGTATAAGTTCTACCATTACATAGTGATGTTAGTAAAGCTAAGCAGTTAGAGTGGCTAAAATATAATAGTGAAAAATCAGATTTGATATCCATGGTTTAAAATGTAAAAGGATAATAAATCTGATTAATTAATTACATTTATTTCAAATTATAATTAAAACTTGTGATCTTTACCAATTTATACTGCAGCATAGAAGAAACTTGTGATTACGGTAATCTAAGTGTGGGAAAAACAATGCCCATAATTTAAATTAAATTAGATTGTACCTCAACCATGTAAAAGGTGCTTGTCACGAATAGTTTTTTTTTTTTTTTGTTTTATCAGCTGAATCACATGTTAACAAAATATTCTCTTAAAATAAAATATATGCACACATTTGTAAAATGTGGTGACTCTAATATCTAATAACCAGTCATACAGACTTATTTTCGCTCACAACAGTAAACCACTTCTACACATACCAAAATAATATTTTATACAATTTTTTTTTATTTTTTCTATAATTTCCCCCACTTCAAAATATGCTATAGTAAAATACAAAAGTAATTATGATATTAATTATGCTTTAAGTTTGCACTGACAAAGTTAGAATTACATCCTTTTTTTTTTTTTAAATGAATATGAGGGGAAAATATTACCTTCCACTTCCATAACTCCTAGGTCTTCCCTTAAAGGTCAGGTACCTCACCTTAACACTCACATCCACAATCATGCACGCACAAGCATACACACACACACACATACACTGTTTTACACACTCTGATCACTTGTAAAACATACATCATTGGGAAATACATAGACATGTTTATTCACATGAAATTCAATGAAACAAGCCATGTAGAGATGTGTGACTTATATACATGTGTAGTGTTCTATCTACCTTATAAATCACTACAAATATGTGACTTATGTATATCTGTTCTCTTATTTTATTTTGTTTGTATGTCTTAAGATTTTTTTTTTATCTCATAACAAAAAGTCAATATTATATTGTTTCTACTGACAGGGCCTCAGAGCATGTCTGGATCCAGAAGAGAGAGGTCCTTCAGTGAGCCTAGTATGTATGGCTACTCTGTAACCTATAAATAACACAAACACTCACATACAAATACAAACACACACTCACACAAACATACAGAGTAAAGGAGAAAATCCTCAAGGTGTCAGTAGTTATTCTGTGCTCCTTACGTCATTAAACTTACTATTGTGCTCATCTCGTCGTCATGGTTACACAAATAAACGTACACATAATGCCATACGTGTGCACAAACAAAATCACACAAAAGTACGCATGACACACTATTATACAAGCAGGCAAACATAAAATTGTGTACACATACACACGCACACATATGCACATATACACATATGCACAAAGTCGGACTCCAACACTTTTGTTTTGTAACTTCACGTAAATCGTTTTCATCATCGTCGTATATCCACGTAAAAACAGCAATACAATCATATACAACCTCGCGCGCGCGCGCGCACACACACACACATACGTACGCATAGCACACACTAGTTTGCTTCTTATTCGAAGTGAACTGTAGGATTTTACCATTTTCTTAATACGGTTTTAAAATTGCACTTTTCGATGGATTTTTTTTTTTGTCTAGGTGAGTGGTGACTGTGAAGTGCTACAGATTAACAAAAAGTTCTTCATGCGACATTGTGATGACGCAATTTATGGTCTCATCCAAATGAAGGTAGGTAGGCAGCGGACTGATAAGAATGCGTTCAATGCTTGCAAGACAAGAGTAGATAACTCCGAATAATGTTTTTTACTTTGTTTTCGCCATACAGACATTGACTTACACAGTTTCCTATTTCATTCTCATCTCAGCTCGGACAACTAATAAGAAATATTAAGTATGTCAACTGTTGAGCTTTTTTATGAAATTTGTTTTCTAATTAAGGGAGAGAAACTGAACAGATGTTTATTTTGTGTAAAAATAATATACCTAAAATTTTCAAAACATGTACATTGAAGAACACTTCTGAAATTGCAGTAGATATTTTAATGAATCAGTGAATCTATTTGTTTGTCTGTCTACCATCTGCGTGTCTAATTATTATTCTCCTCTATCTATCTATCTTTCTTTCTTTCTTTTTTCTTTCTTTCTGTCCATCTTTCTATATATCTATCTGTTATTATGATTGGAGTTCTTGTCTTTCCTTCTGAATGTTTGTCAGATTCCTCTAACTTTGTGAACGCAGAACCATTTTCAAATGGAAAATTTCTAGACTAGAATTGTCAATGAGACGTCAAAATTAACAGTTCATATACATTTCAGAACAAGCCATTTCCGACTGAAGAAGATCTAATCGACCGCCTAGATGTCAACATGCAATGGGAAGAGTACAAGCAGCAGACACTAGACGCGTTCATCAAACTGAAGAGTTCCTCCAAGAGATGATAATCCTTAGGACAGACAGTGATTTCACGACTCTGCCGTAAAAGAATGAAGCTCTCAGACATTCTAAAAATGACATCCACCTAACATGGTCTTTCATTGTGTGTGTGTGATTGTATTATTTATTTATTTATTTATTTATTTACGGAGATACTATAATTGACAGTTTCGTTTTATAAAATTGTTTTAGTCGTCTTTAATACCTACACGTAACTACGATTCACAAAAGAGAATGTTCAGCTACAAACATTGTGAACGTGACTATTTGTACATTAAAGCGTGTGACCGTCGTCTGTAAATATGTAAATCTATGAAGTGTCATTAACTTCTTCTCAGTGTTTGCTCGCGACATTTGTGGGAAGCAGAAATTTTATCTTTTCTTTCCTCTTTGAAGATAATGCCTATTGTGAAATAAAGATTAGTGAAAGAAAAATAATTATCATTATTCTTTTCATTATTATTTTAATTACTATTACCCTTTGTTTTCATTTCTTCATAATTTCTTGTAGTTGCTGATGTACTAATTGTAATGAAATGTAAGCAATTTTAGTTACGACATTGACTTTGCTCAATAAATTGCTGATAACTATCTAATGAATCTCATTTTATTTGCCACTCAAATGATGAAATGGCATGTTTTCGGAGATTGGGAGGATATGCTGTCGATCATGAAAACAATGAAACACAGAGTGTACCTTGCAAGGAATAAAAACAATGAACTAAATCAGGCACTGGTTTTAAGTTTTTCATCAGAAGAAACTCTCAAATACAACTAGATGTTTGCTCTATTTAGTGCACAAAAAAAGCTATATCAGATACTGGTATTTAAACTGTTTATCAACTAATCAACACTCTGCAACATAATTAGGCATTTCCCCGATATTTAATGATAAAGAAATCAGTCAAATACTTAAAAACATTTAGCAACGAACAAAATCATTGCACAAAGTACTTACGTGTTATGGTATATTGCAAATAATGTTGAGCCTTGCAAATCATGGTATTTACTTAACAGTTTGTATGCAATTGCAAATAAATAAATGCAAACGTAAAAATTAAACTAAAAAGTACATTGAACAAATAAAATAGTATTTATTTCTGGAGCTACTTCAATATCTAGTGCACTCATTCAAATTCATATTTAATCGATCGCGCGAAAAGCTGATAGAAAATGTTATTCTGCTTAATTTTCCATCTGAAACCTTCCATTTAATTCGATTTCACTGCAAAATGTACACAAATGACAAAGTCAGTTAAGGTGTTATTGTATCGAGAGAATTTTATTTTTATTTGAAAAACTGAGCAACTCATTTCAAAACCAGAAAATATCTAGTTAGTCCCTGTTGCATTCTGTGTGGGTCTTTCCTATAGCTTATCAAGTAAATGATAAAAAAAACAGCACGCTAAATAAATTGTACTACAGCCAGTTTTACAGGACAACTAGACATGAAGGAAAATAATTCCTCTTCCCATGGGATTTGAAAGACAAACATAAAGAATTATGTCATCAACATGGAAATGGTACATTATTCTCTCTCTCTCTCTCTCACACACACACACACACACACACACACACACTTCGATCGATATTTACAGTTGAAATGGCAGTTATTCTGATTAGTATCACCCAGACAATGAAAAACAAACCTGATTATAGTAAACGCCTTAGAGTCACTAACTACAGTCCAAAATCAGAGTTATGAAAGATCAGTCATAAGCTATCTGATATTAAACCAATAGTTTTTTTTTAAATGATAAAGTAATGAGATTAAAATATGGAAGTCAGCACAAATCAATATACCAGTCACCAATTAAAATTATAAACTAGTTTGTCTTTTTTTTAAAAAAACATTCGTATATTACGAACATACATTAGGTACATCTCACTAACTCTACAGGAAAATGTTGTACCTATCCAAAAACAAATACACAAAATTTGCCAAAACCAATACTCAAAACTAACAAAAGGAACAAGCACACTTACAAATTGATGAGTACAGGAAATTCCTTTTTTTTCAACGGAACTATGCAGGAACAATCCTATGTATGTAGTCTATTTATGCAAATTTATACGATACCAACAGTCTGTCTGTTGAGATCCCCAAACAGTCAAACATATATTGCAAAATGAAACTTTGTAGAATCAGAAAAATAAAAGTTAGCTGCTTTTCTCATTAAAAACAACATTCCTGCAGCTATTCCAGCTGTTCTTTAATTTCAATAAGCAGCACTAGCGTTTCTAAGTAGGCTAAATAAAATGACAATTGCACACGAAATTAATCAAGACTATAAATTTTAACATAAAACAAAAAAGACTACAATAGCAAAGCATCCCGAAATACTGGAAGGGAACTCAACTGAAATTAAACTACTGGACTATCACCAATTTAAGAAATTTCAAAGTGAAGTTTTATCATTTTCACTTTAATCAATAATAATAATATAAAATCAATATAAAATGAACAACAGCTAAAATACAGAAAATATGTTACATATGTAAAAGATAGATAGATAGATAGATAAAACAAGTTTTAAAAAATGAAGAGAAACTAATGCAGCAGTTGAAACCTCATCCAAATTAAAACAAATAAATAAATATCCAAAACAATTACTAACTGATTTAGCATACCGTTAGCTCTCAATCCTGCTTCCACCCACCTCACCGTAACTTTTTAAACCCAATCTGTAGGGTGCGAATAAATTGATCTACTGATACTAACGGAACCCTTACAAAGGGAAATAAATATGTTCGATAAATGAAAATGCGATTACACTACGAAGGTTGTTCCCCTTTCTTAAATAACACCACCACCCCACAATTCCGTGTTGAGATACTTTGCTACAACTCTGTTTTCTTTTATAAAAACCACACTTTGTCGTAATTATTCCAAAGAAAGGCATAAAAATTCATTCTAGGTGAGTCAACATTCATTTAGACTCAGAAGACCTATAAAATATTTAATATGTATAACCTAAGTATATTTTCATGTTGCATTGCTTATCAGTCATGCTATTGGTAATATTTATTTAACAGCAATTACCGAAACTTTTTACACACTAATCACTTATCTTTTGAAAATTTTTCAAGAGCTGAATAATAAATGATAATGATGAAGAAAGCTAGTCTATCGTTGAAATCTACATCATTACAAGTCTTTCGAACCGGATCCGGAAGTAGTTTGGACGGTTTGTGACTCTGTTAAAGAAAAGCGCTGTCATCCGCTGTGAAATGCTTGTGTTGGCTCTTACGTTTACCGGTTGTTGAAATGGCACTGAGTGAATTTATGAGAGAATACATCAGGTAAATATTATGTTTTCAACCTTTTTGAATAGGAGCATTAATTTATTTACTACAATTCTGTTCATTTTACCCATTCACAAACTAGCGTGTATATATATTTTTTTTCTTTGCTGAAATATAACCTCCACTTTAAAATCGTCTGCTGTAGTGTAATAAAATTAGTGTACCGATAGTAGTAGTACATGGATGTGAAGGTACATAAATTGCGCTCTTGATAAAATCTGCTCTTGTATGCTTCTTTGTTTTGTTTGCTCGTTTGTTTGAGTTTTTAATGAGGGGTCCTTTTTTTTAATTTTTCGGGGTGGGTGGGTATATTTCTCATGAATCAACAGCATAAACATTATAAATTGTGCTGATGAAAGCTGTTACCCGAAACGTGTGGACTCTTGTGGGTTTTGTTTGATATGAGTATTTAAGTTATAAATATGTCGCTATACCTTGTTTTAAAAAAATATTACATATTTTTAATGAAAAGTTAATGTCAGAAGAGGCTGACTTTGGCATCCAAGTGTGTCAAATCTGAGTTGTTCCGCATGAAGTATATGACTTATCATTATAATACATTAATCTATGCACACTTTTTTAAATTCATTAAATTAATAAATTAATGATTAATTCTATATAAATACATATTTGTATTGATATATTAAATAAGTATTAGTAAATTTGCCCCTACCTATTTTTAATTTTAATTGTTATATAAGTTCCACGTTATAAATTAATAAATAGACAGTTCATCACATCATGAACCTGACACTGAATAACTAATAAGTTGTCTGACCATTGCTGGATCCAGTTATGATCTCAGACTCTGGTATCTAAAATTTGAACAAGGGTAACCTACTAATACTGTACTAACAGCCTTCTAATGCTCCTTGACATTTTTTATCCTTATTTAAAATTATTTCTATTATTAATTACTGCATTCAGTAAAAAATATTTACTGATTTTCTTTTTAAATATATATAAAAAGATTATCCATTGCATGACAATGTAAAATACATTTTTCTCACAGTCTGATTCCCCATTTTGCTTAGTTTATACTTGTGGTGGTTGTGATCGGTACATGTGGGGAGAGGTATATTTATATGTGCATCTATCAGCCCTTTACAGTAACTGAATAAGTAATGTAAAATATTACCTATCCTTTTTTTAATTTAAAAGTAAAACTAAATAAATAAAGCTTGTGACAATAAAGAGAAAAATATGTAGGGTCTTTTATTCTATCATTCACTACTTTCACTGTTTCTCTTGAAACAGCATCTTCTAATTTTCTTTTATGTTCTAGCTATAACAGATAATTTTGTTGTGTTTCTACAATTCTACTTTCTAGTGAAATCAGTAAATATGAGAAAAGTTTAGTGATCATGGAGTGGTAGTAAAATGATTCAGTTTTAAAATAGAGACTATAATGGTACCCAATAAGACACTTCAGATTTAAAAATATAGAAAGAAATGTTCTCTGCTATAGTGTGAATGAGCACTAGATAATGACATTGATATATCAGTTAATTTAATTACAATTGAATGACTAATCTCTATTTTTCTCAACCAAACATAAAACAGGCTAAGTTATTATGCAGTTAAGATAATATTAAATAATAAACAAAGTATCTATTTAAATATAACTTTTTAAACATAAAATATTAATAAGCCTAATCTGAACAACTGCTACTACACAACCTTTATATAAAGACCACCATCTCCCACACAAGCCATTGTCTTAATATAAAACTACCTCTCATACAAATCATGGCCTTAATGTACAGACTTAATAAATCTCTCATACAAGCCTTAAAATCAATGTATACAACCCAAAGTGGGGTAAAAAAAATTATCTAGTAAGTAGTAGCAATTAATACAAGTGACACCCTCCCCCACAGCCCTCTACAGTAATAGTACCTGAAAGTTATCTTTAAAAAATGTAAGAAGTAGTTACTGATATTTATCATCATTATTTTATATTTACAAATGTATGCAGTTGTTTGTCTTTGAAAAATGTTTGTGTATTAATTTATTGATTACATGGTTTGTTTAAATAGTACATGACATTTATATATGACATATCATTGTTCAGTAAAATAATAAAAGTTTTGGATTTGAATTTATGTGGAAACTAAGACTCGTAAGAGTGACAAAAAAATATGCCTTTTAGTTTTACAAATATTATTTCTTCACAAAATTGACCTTTTGCAGATAAAATTTAAAGGAATGTTGAATGTTGCTTTAATGTATTATCACTTCTAAGAAAACCTTGATACATGTACTTATAACAATGAAAGCTAAAGAAAATTGCTATTAATATGTATGCATATCACAAAAAGTTATGTCATTTTTCAGTTCAAAACAAATTTGTATTACAAATACTTAAAAAATAAATACACAAATTGATTCTATATCTCTCACATCAATTCTGAATATACAGAATTTAAACACATGATATTTTGATCCTTTATTTTTAAGAAAACACCTTTAAAATATACCCACCCTTTTTAGTACACTTGCCCAGAGAATGAGCCGTACATATTGTGTTTATATTTATTTTCTATTTTTGCACCTTCATATTATTGCCAGCACCATTGTTTCTAACTTACTAAAAATACTAGCAAAAGCTACTTTGTCTTTATCATTTTCTTCCATATGTCTTGAAAGTAATAAAGTGTATCAAGAAAACAAGATCTGTGTTATATACCATCAACACTTAGATTTATTTGAGACTTGAGTAGTTGATGAAAGTTATGTTTAGAAAATTAAGAACTAAGTTTGAAGCAGTTACAAATATAATTGTGATACATTTTATTGAACCAAAATAGCCACAATTTATTTCATGGAACATGAACTTTTTCTGATTTGTATAATCTTTCATTTCACATATTTTGTGCAGCTTTGTCTCTCAAATTGCCAGCCTTCTAGTCATATCTGGTGTTTTCTTTATTGTGGCATTTACACTAATACTTCTGCTAGTCCGGCAGTGGGTACAACAGCGAGCTAAAACTCTTTTGCCACATCTAAAAAGTGAAGGTGAATCGTCTCTTAGTGTTGGATTTTTTCACCCATACTGTAATGCTGGTGGAGGCGGAGAACGAGTGTTATGGATAGCCATACGTGCTATTCAAAAACGGTGAGTAATTGCTTATTCACTAATTGTGTAAAGAACCATAGTTTATTTTAAAATTAAATTAAACAAATAATACATGTATATTATTATTAGTGTAAGAAATCTATCAAGTTTTTATATACACTAAAAGCATTAGTAATAATTTATTATTTTTACATTTCTAAGTATTACCATTTCTATAATACAAATTATTATTATTTTTAAATTTCTAAGTCTTACCATCACTATAATACAAATTGTTATTGTTTTTTATTATTTTAAATTTCTAAGTATTACCATTACTATAATAATAGAAATTCTTATTGTTATAGCTTTAAATGACATCAGCCTAGCATTACTTTTAAAATGGATGATATTTTGAAATAGTAATTAGTATTAGAATACTAATTAATTATTAATTGTATTATAAATGTATTCTTTGTGTGCTAATAATAATAGCATCCCTGTATCAAACCAGCTCAGAAGTAACCCTCAAGATGATTTTTTCAATTCATGACAATACTTTTAATATTTGTTTTGCAAATTACTATATTTTTTTTCCATTTATTTAAGTCCACTGTTACAGTGTATCATTTCTTGCAGTACAGTAATAGCTAATGTACCAGAATCGCAATGTTTAATGCCAAGAGAATAAATCAGTGCTCATATGTGTAGTTTATTTCAGTTGTCAATTTCTAGATGCAAACATACACCAGCTTTGCAACTAACTGATTCTAAATGTAGGGTTGACAAAGGTGTGCTGTAACTATGTTACTAAATTATTATTACTACTGTAGATGAAACGTTTACTGAGCTAGAGATGTACTGATTTCATTTGTGTATATTGATGTGTTTTCACTTCAGCTTTATGGTTATACTGTATAAATCTTTGACTAGAAAAGGGCCCAGTGTAAATATATTTTCATAAACTAATATTTAAGTTTTTAACCTTAGGTACCCATCTGCACAGTGTGTGATCTACACTGGAGACATAGATGCTACTTCTACTGAAATTGTTGCTCGTGCAAGACAAAGATTTAATATTGTTCTTCCTCGACAGGTAACAATTAGTATTATGCACTTACTTTTTTTTGCAACTAATTACATTTTATTACTGTTGCTTTATTAATCATAGGTTTTTATATTAAAATTAATGTACATTTTGTAACTAGTAATTTAATATTGAGTACACAGAATTTTGCCTACAGGATCAGAATGAGTTGGAACTTTCGTGTTAGTAGTTTAATTATTTCCTTTTAATAATAATGGGTATTCATTTACAGTCTTGGCAACTCTAACTCTAATTATTTAGTCTTGGTTGCTAAGTTCAGCATTCTTGAGTGGATGAGAGTAAATTGAGAAAAGCCTCATTGACAAAAGGCAATTTAACCTAAGACTTTCTGCATGCAAAGCAAGCTGCTTCATCTCACTGTGACTAAGCTTCCCTTTATATTTCTTTGATGTTTGCTTTGTAAAATTGATGGTAAAATATCCTTAATAAATCTGATTTAGGATGTGGAAGCTTCTTTGTTTTTATATTGTGATATTTTAACAATTATTTAATCTTTAATAGCTGTATTTTTTTTACTTTCCATCTCTGTAAATTGTATAAAAAATATTCCTACACACACACACACACACACACACACACAACCATACTGGGTTGAATTGAAAGCAAAACAAACAACTAAACAAAAAAAATTAATATAAAGATTATAATAGGAACTAATTTTGTTGATGTAACTGAAAGAGGTGAGTATTACTATTAGAGAGCTCTAGAGCAGCGCTTTTTAACTGCCATTCGACAGGAATTTCCTGCCAGTCCATGAAAATTTATTGCCACTTAACACATGGTACGCCTGGATCATGTACCAGAGTGGAACAGAACAACTCCTTGCCTTGACTTAACTGGATGTACTAGTTCAGAGATATTTATTGCTCATGATGAATGTTTTCAAGCACAAGGCTTAGACTTGTGCAAATGTGTCAGAGTTTGTACAGATGGTGCTGTGAACATGACTGGATGTCACTCAGGTTAGTTGCAAAAATAAAGTACATTGTTCATCCAGAAATTTTCTCCACTCTCTGTATGATCCACCAGGAGCACGTAGGTGCAAAGAAGCTTCCTACTGAACTAAACACTGTGATGAATGATGCAGTGAAGATCATAAATGAAATTCGTAGTTGAGCTATGAACTTCAGGCTGTTCTCAACACTGTGTGAGAGTATGGACTTGCAACACCGACATCCCCCGCTCCAAGCAGAAGTCAGTTGGCTATCAAGAGGAAGGGTTCTTTCATGCCTTGTCAAATGAGGAAAGAAGTAAAGCAGTTTATGCGAGAGTGAAACTCTGCCCTATTAGAGCCTTTGTTAGCTGAGAAATAGTTGACTAAACTTGTGTATATCTTCTCAATGAACTTAATATTTCTCTTTAGGGGTTTTGCACAAAAAGTTTTACACTGAGAAATAAGACAGATGCATTCAAAAAGAAGCTTGCTCTTTGGGATAGTAGTGTACAAGAGGAAGATACAGAAATGTTTTACTGCTGCTGACATCAGCCAGAAAGTCATATTCAATATAATAATTCAACATTTAA
This sequence comes from Sinotaia quadrata, assembly GCA_028829895.1. Classification (NCBI taxonomy): domain Eukaryota; kingdom Metazoa; phylum Mollusca; class Gastropoda; order Architaenioglossa; family Viviparidae; genus Sinotaia; species Sinotaia quadrata. Next base: position 36,568,906 of record CM054183.1, on the reverse strand, counting down.
GGGCGTTAGCTCAAAACTTTAATTATTATTACCCAAAATGGAGATCCTCATAAAGGTAACCTCTGGATTAATAATCCCTTCATGGAAGATTTCAACTCATGCACATTTAATCCTCATGAAAAAGAAAACATGATTGCGTTGTCTTCTGATGTCACCCTGGTGTCCAAACATAAAATGCAATCTGTGTCTCAGTTTTGGATATCTCTGGAAAAAGAATATCCATTTCTCAGTTACAGGACTATTAAATTGTTGGTCATATTTTCGACTACCTATTTGTGTGAGAAGACTTTTTCAGCCCTGTCAGTCATAAAAACCAAACAGAAACCAAATGGATGTCAATGCAATGCATTGTCTCTTAGAAACATCGCTGCAGCCATGGTTATCAAATATTCTAGCAAAGAAGCAGCAGCAGGATTTCCCACTGACTTTATTTAAATTAAATATTGCTTTCTCAAAAGTTCAAGATATTCTGTTATTATCATTTTTTTACTACTCGGTTTCTGGTTATTTTAAACACTATAGAATTTTTACTTTATAATATTAGATTTAAAAGCTAATGCACAAAATAGTATATAAATAATGGTTTTTATTTCTGTCTTAGTGGTCCACACAATATTTCTGCTATTTTCACCGGTCCATAGATGTAAAACGTTTGAAAACCAAAAAGTGCTCCTTTAGAGTGAAGTCATGCTCTCTCTTTGTCTGAGAAATTAATTTAAGGGGGCTGAACTCTGATGTGATGAGGTTCTTAGTCTATAAAGTTTTAGCTTTTAGAATATACACATTCCTGTTTATCAGTTTTAGCTTTTAGATAGTATACACCCCTGCCTATAAGTTTTAGCTTTTAGAATGTACCTATTCCTGTCCATAGGTTTTAGTTTGTAGAATACACACATTTCTGTCTATAATTTTTAGTGTTTAGAATGTAAATACTGTAAATGTAAATATAGGTTTTAGCTTGTAGATTGTGCATATTCCTATCTATAAAGTATAAGTTATAGTTACTTCTGTCTGTAAGTGTTATTTTGTAGAATTTACATACTCTATAAGTTTTAGTTTTTAGAATGTATATACTCCTGACTGTTAACTGTGTTAGCTTATAAAATCTATATTATACTTCTGTTTAGTTTTCAGAATGAATATACTCCTGTCTATAAGTTTTAGTTTTCAGAATGAATATACTCCTGTCTATAAGTTTTAGTTTTTAGAAAGTACATACTTCTGATTAAAATTTTTAGTTGGTAGAATGTGTATATTTATGTCTATAAGTTTCAGTTAGTAGAATGATAAATCAGAAGTAAATATAAGTAACAAAGACAGAGTTTATATGTGAGTTCAAACAGTTATTGTGCACTTTTGACAGTCACTAAAGTAATAGAGCAAATAAATCGTTGTACCTGTTCCTTCCTAGTATTATGGAAGGAGGTGAGGTACAAAAACTAATTTTATTTAACCTTAAACACTGTAGTTCTCACACTTTTCTATTATATAAATGTATGGAAGACACATAAATATTAAATTTGACAGAGAAATGGACAGGCTTTTTCATTTCTATTAATTTTAAGAATGACCTATGCTTCAGTGTTTTGAACTGTGTGAAGTTTCTGTACTAATAGTATTGCAGGAATAATTGTTTTTCCTTCTTTTCCTAATCAACTACAATATTTAAAATAAAGTGCTAGTAAGAATTACACTAAGAAACCATTCATTTGTATCAAAAGATTGTACATTCATATTATATATTATTAAACTGTTTTAAAATAGTACTAGATTATGAATTTTATATACGTATATATCGAATTCTTTTACAAATATTGCTAATTTATTGTTGTTCATTAATAACATCAGATGTAGTTCATACTAAGTATATTCCAGCCACTTCTCATTTTTGTTGTTTGTGTGCGCTGGATGATCTTTGTGTCTCTTGGGAGTTTGTTTTACCATTAACAGAATTACATTCATTATGTAAGACTATTTTGAATCCCACTTTGATTTAATTTAAGTACTCATACATGTTTTTCTTAAGCTAAATCTGATACTGAAAGTTTTGGAGTCACTGATAATTGGCTATATTCTACTATGCTTAATGTTGCACTTTTGGGGCATGTCTGCTGAATCATTTAATTACTTTTGTTGTCATAAATCTTTCATAATTATTGATATTATTCTATTATGTCTAAACTAATTACATGTAATAATTTTAATTTTACGGAGCACTTAACTTTAATTGTGATCTTAATTGTAGCAGATTTCATTAAGTGTAATGCCATACATCAATGCATTAAAAAAAATTGTAACAAAGAAATAGTTAACAATTATTAATAAGTGAAACTGCATTTTAAATGTTTATCTTTTTTATGTTTTATGTTGTATATAGAATAATCTTTAGAAAATAATGACCAATGCTTTGGTGAATTACATATGTGTAAGGTGTTATGTGATTACTTTTTTTATGTAGTTGAACATTGTTCTTGTGTTTAGGTTGAGTTTGTGTACTTGCATTGGCGAAGCTGGGTAGAAGCATCTAAATATCCATTCTTTACTCTCCTTGGACAAAGCCTGGGATCAGTAGTTTTGGGATGGGAAGCCCTTATGTCATTCGTGCCAGATGTCTACATAGACTCAATGGGTTATGCTTTCACCATTCCACTCTTCAAGTTTTTTGGTGGCTGTCGTGTGGCCTGCTATGTCCACTATCCCACCATCAGGTCAGCTTTGAAATATTTCTCAGGAAAATATTTTTTTTTCTTATTATAGACATAATTATTTTAAACATTTCCATGATGTTGTTTATTTACTATGTGCATGTTGTTCGTGTTAAATGTTAGTATGTTGTCTTTTAACACTTCTTATTAATTCATACTGCATTGTACTTTGGACTAGAAAAATTGTTTGTGTTCAAAGGTGTATTCATATTACTTGGTAATTATTTGGTAATTAAGTGTATATGAGTATTTCTTGTTCTCACTATTTCTATTAAATTGGTCTATTTGTTTCTTTAATTTACTACTAAAATGTCATCTAACCTTTTAAGCTTTATTCTAGGTGTATAAATGTAGAAATAGGTAGTCCTGACATTGCTGATTAGCTGGAATAAGAGTAGCATTTAGTGCACAAATTTCTATAGCAAAATGTGATACTTTAATACAGTTATTTCTTCATGAATAAAATTGAAAATAATTTCTTTGTCTGAGATGCTATTATATTTTATTTAATGTGACTTAAACCATGTTTAAAAGAAAAATAATTACACTTACTTAGTGTTAGGTGAGTTTTTGCTAAAAACGGGGCCTTGCAGCCGAATGTAGACACAATCAAAACTTTTGCTTTGGTCCGAATTTCTTTTTCCATGCACCTGCATATGACTATTTTGTATATCAGTGAAGAACAAAACATAAAGGTGCAACCCTAAGTTTTCTTCTGATGCATTTTTATTGGCATACATTTAAAGCTCATGCTTTGGTAGTCAATTAAAAACTCATCTATTTTGAATTCATTGCTGTTGCCGCATTTGAATAAATTTTTCCCTGCTGAAACATGCAGTGAGTAAGGCATTCATTCCTGTATGAAACTATCATATAAAGTATCATATGGCTGGATGCGGTTTAGCGCAGACAGTTTATGTTAGGTAACCAAAAAGTGTCTGCTTCAAATTCTAGCAATGGTCGTGTTGCATGTGTTTGAAAATTTAGAGCTGCAACAAATTTTGAAAGCAATTAATCTTGAGTTACACTTATATCAGTCAGTATTGTTTCCATTAAATATAGCTCTTTATTTCAATATTTGTGTATAAATTTATTTAGTAATTTCAAGTTTATTTTATCAGCTATACAATTGCAAGATTAGTGTCTTCTGATCTTCAGTTCTATAGTTTCTAATTATTTCTTTGCGACAACTCTACTCTAATTCAAACCAGTTTAAACTATATATGAAGCATGCTTTGGTAAAAAAGCATGCTTTGTTTTAATAGTAGCATTTATTTTATGCTCAATGTTTTTTTACACTGATTGATTTTAGACTTTTATTATATATCTTACTCTAAAGTTAAAATTTTCTGAGATCATGTCTATTTTTTAAAGTCAGCAAATAATGATTGTATCAGCTAGATAGAGTACAAATTCCTCTTTGTTTTAATATTTGAATCATGTCTGTAATATATATGGCTCCAGAGATTTAACAGTTTACAATTTGTGTATTAACATTTTTGTTGTCTGTCTTCTGAATCTGTTAAATTTGCTTGTTTGGTGATGTTTGAGACCTAACATATCATTGTCTTTTAACCATGTCTTCAGAAAAAATTGGGCTATAACTCCTTGGCACTTTATTTTAAATACAGAAAAAATACATTTTAAGAAACTTACTTGAATATTTATGATGTCTTGAATATGCACTTTATTATATATTACAAGTGCGTTTACATAATGAAGAGCTCTATTTACACACAGTTTGTAAAATATAATACATTCTCTGGAAAAGAACTTCTGCATTTTATCATTTAGAATGTATCCTTCTATTATAATTTTTAACTTTGCCATTTCATAACTGAAATATTTTTACTTTTTACAGTGTATCATAAATGACTATTTACTCATCTTGTAAATTTATGATGACTAACTTGTATAATCAAATGATGATATTTCATAAGCTATTTGAGATTTTCTCTAAGAATTTTGCAAGTAAACTTATATATCTAATTACTATTATGTAAACACATTTGTTTTACTCTGAATCAAATTTGAAAAATTGTTTGGGACTGCCTAATAGAAAAAAAATATAGTACTGATTTAAAATATAAGCAAATTTCAAAATCATTGCCAGCCAACAAATTGATCGGATTTATTTTTTATGGATTCCAACAAAATTATTTGAGTACAGTGATACCAACACACCTTAGTATACATCTGACTTCACATTCAGTCTTTACAATTCAATGAAGCAATTTCACAAATAATTATGGTTTGTTTGTTTGATAAGAAATCCAGTTATTATGTATTCGTTAATTTTTATGAATTGAACGTCATCAGAATTAAAGTAATTTCTTCATAAATAAACAAAATAAACTAAGATCTATTGAAAAATTTATATTTGTTGAGTAAGCAACATTCATTTATGTTGTTCAGCATACATTTGAATGCATTCTCTCTGTCCATTTTTGGAAAAGACTGTGTATCACATCTGCATGTGGTCATATATTGACTTTTGAAATTCATATACAAAGAAATGGGTTGTTTTTTTTGATAGAAAACTTTAACCACTCAGAATGACAGATTTGTTCCTGTTAATGGTATTGATTAAGGAGGTTCAAAAATCATATTCCACTGTAATAATATTTTGTTTTACTTGATTGTTGCAGAAAGTCTGTTTCATAACAGTTTCTTTTAAACATTTATAATTCTTGTATTTGTTTAAGATATTGTGCATGTAATACTAATAGGTGAGTGGAATGCTTTATGTTTACAATTTTGTACATTTAAAGTTTATAATACAATTTTATACATTAGAGATTATATATAATACACAATTTTAATAATTAATAAACTCTTATGTGATCTTTTTCAGTACAGACATGCTAGATAGGGTATCTCAAAGAACACAAGCCCACAACAACTTGTCTTTCATTGCCAACAGCTTTGTTTTGAGTTATGTCAAACTCATGTATTACCGCCTTTTTGCCTACCTCTATGGTGTAGTCGGCAAGCGATCTGAGTTAGTTATGGTAAACTCAACATGGACTCTTAATCACATTTTGCAGGTATTGTTTCTTTTTTTGATTTGCTTTTTTCTTTTTAAAATATGAAAAACCTTATATTTTTGCACCATTTGTCGTTTGCCTTTGATTGTTAACTGTTCTTAGTTACATATTTTTTAATATTTAGTTTACACAAAGTTTAACCAATTGCACTCATCTTCAGTATACAAATTCAATTACTAATAAAAGTGAAATCTTATGTAATGAGGAATATTTTCCCTTTATTTTGAATGTAATAACTTAGTTGTGTTCAATTGGTCTGAAAAAATACTCATAAAATAAACAAATATTTTCCCCAACACAAGCATCAGTTTGATTTCTGGCACTTGTCATGTTAATTACCCTCTTGACCTGCCAAATTACTGTACATTATCTACTATATTAACAACTGATTCCAACAATCGAGAAATATGGCTGCTTATCAATAAATATGTAGTTGAGTCATTTGCATTTCAATGGCACACTGATGAACCTAGTTTCAGTAATTATATTGAAAGCCATGACAGAAAATTTATATTTTGATTTATAATAATATATATAGCATTAGTACCAAGAAACCAATGCAGTATGAATTTCAAAATACTATATTGCCAAACAAGACAAAAACAAAAGTGCCCTTAGTGCCCTTATCAGGACAATACCACTAATGTCATAGTGTGGATAGTAAAAATGCTCAAATCTTTTGCTATGTTAAGCTTAGTAAAATAGGATTAAATACCTGTTTATATTTTTATTGTTTATTTTATTCAGTAAATTGAACCTGATGATGATAATGCATGCAATAGAAACTGAACAGTTGATGCCTTATATTATTAATGTTAGTTATACCTTTATTGGTGTGCTTTGAACATTGTATCATTGTATAATACACATCACTCAGTCCATTATTAAGAAATAACACAAGATTGAGTTTCTCATAATATTATTTGACATATTAAAAATTAAATTATATAACCTAAGTATTATTTTTTCTCTCCACATCACTAGCCTAGTTCTCTCTTATTCTTAATCTGCAGTATCAGCATATTTTGCACCTCCATCAAATTAGAATATATTAGCAAAAAAGGTTAATTGTATCATATTTTTGATAGTATGATAATTTTTGTATCAAAAACAATATATGGAAAATGGCATTAATTATAAAAGAAGAATCAACAATATTTAAGATACATGTATTATGAAATCAATTTTTTGCTGTTGACTTTTTGTACACTTTAGTTTTTTATAATGTTTATTATATATGTTTTGAATGCAGTTCTTCTCCTTCTCATGTTTCCTAATAATAACCCCACCTCCAGAATACTACTTCTACTAATATCACAGCTTTGTCTTTTTATTTGACAGCTGTGGCAGACAAGAGCATCTACCCATGTGGTTTTCCCTCCATGTGATGTATCTGAGTTTGTCAAAATCCCTCTAAATCAAGACAATCTGTCTTCAGAGAAGAACATCATCAGTGTTGGTCAGTTTCGGCCTGAAAAGGATCACCCATTAATGTTGCGTTCATTCAAGCTGTTCTTGGACATTGAGACAGAAAAGGAGAGTTTTCATTATAAACTGCTTCTGGTTGGAAGTTGCCGCAATGATGGAGATATACAGAGAGTCACTGAGCTAAAGAAACTTGCCCAAGAATTATCAATCTCTGACAGAGTTGTTTTTCATTTGAATGTCAGTTTTGATGACCTGAAGGATTTGCTGGCAAAATCAGTCATTGGTCTTCACACCATGTGGAATGAGCATTTCGGGATTGGTAAGAGAAATATTTTTGCTATGCATCAATTACTGTAGCTTGTGCACTTTACTAATGTCAGATTGAACACTGTTCATTGTTATGAATGAATTATTATTTTAAAAAGTTATGATTTTATGTCCCTTTTAATGAAAATGTTGGTGTTTTATATTGACACATTTACTTATCACTGTGTGTGAAAATTTAAATTTATAACTTATTCAAGGATCAAGTAGGCAGCCAGTTTTATTTATCATAATAAATGTTTTTATATATATCTACAAATTATAAACTAGTTTTACAAAATGAATATAGTTATTTATTTGTTTCAACTTTAGGTTCTTAGCAACATATTTATATTTAATGTTATTCTAAGAGTTATTTGAAGCTCAACCCCAAATAGAATAGATCCATGCAGTCAGTGAAAATGATTGCAACCACTTCTTAAAATGCAGCCAACCAAACAATTTTTTACTGCAAAAATTTCAATGTATACACTTTAATCTAAAAGAAATGTCTAGCTCTTTTAAGGCTCTTATTTTACTCTGATCCAGAATAGTTTGAATAAGAAAACTGGTCACTAAAAACAGACTCAGGAATAAAACTAGGTAAGAAAGTATATAAACCATAGATTATTTCCCTTGATCTTTTATAAATCAAGTTAATTTGATGTAGATATATCATTTATCCAACAGAAATAATCTGAGAAATCATTGATACACTATAGCAAGGGTTTAATAAATTAGTATATTGTAGTTGTGTTATTAGGGATTTCCATTCTAATTATTAAATTATTAATTATGTTGTGTTATTAGGGATTTCCATTCTAATTATTAAATTATTAAATTATTAAATCAAATATGTATAAAATTAGGAACTGTAAAGTATTAAAAGTTTGAAAACTTTAAATGACTGAATGATTTTGTTAAAATATACATTGTGAGACTGGCTATTGTTAGTTGCAAGAGGTCTTCTGATAGAAGCTGGCTATTGTTATTGTTAGTTGCAAGAGTTCAACAGATTGAAGCTGGCTATTGCTATTGTTAGTTGTAAGAGTCAACAGATTGAAGCTGGCTATTGCTATTGTTAGTTGTAAGAGTTCAACAGATTGAAGCTGGCTATTGTTATTGTTTGTTGCAAGAGGTCATCTGATAGAAGCTGGCTATTGCTATTGTTAGTTGAAAACAACAGATTGAAACTGGCTAGCTGTTGTTAGTTGCAAAAGTTCAGCAGATTGAAACTGGCTATTGCTATTGTTAGTTGCTAAGGTTCAGCAGATTGAAGCTAGCTATTGATGTTGTTAGTTGAAAGAGTCCAGCAGATTGAAGCTGGCTATTGCTATCGTTAGTTGCAAAGGTTCAGCTGATTGAAGCTGGCTATTGCTATAATTGCAAGAATTTAGCTGATTGAAGCTTTATTTAGTGAGACTGCAGTCATTAATTGCCTTTGGCAATCTCTGTAACAAATCAATTGATTTTAGTTAATCTGTCAAGACTATTTTCGGAGAGTAACACTTTTGTAGATAAAATTGTTTTTGTATACTGTAAGAGAGAAGGTTTAGAATGAACAGATACTTTGTTGTGAACAATGAAATCTAGAGTCTGATTGATTTCTCACCTGACCAATCATGAAAACTAAGATTGATGAAGTAATTGAAATTATTGTAAGAAAAAAATGTGCTAACATGTTTTGCTTGCATTTTTATTGCTTAACGTATGATTGGTCATTGTGAGATAGAAAATAGTCAGGGTACTATTTTAGTAATTGTCCCATATGTTTTTAGTGAATAATCATGCAAAATAGTTGGAAATCAGTCTTTTTTTAAAAGCAGTAATGTAAATTCCTATCTCCTACCATGAGTACATAAAGGCTCTGAAACATCTTTGAATGTGAGAATTTACATTTGAAATTCTGTATCCATGTCTACATTTTGCCATGATGGGCAAGAGAAACCTGATGAGAAATTCTAAAGGAAGTGCCACAACTCTTTGTTAGTGGAGAACAGCAAAAGCCTCCAGATTAGCTTTTGTAAACTTTCAGTTCTGTCTAATTATATGTAATTGGAAAGCATCAGTGTACATTTCCTAATGGGAATCTCAAGCACTTGAAGCTTACATTTGAATCTGTGTTGGTCAAATCTTCTACTACATATTGACTAAATTTTTATCAGACAGTGTCTCCAGTCATTCTGTTAGAAAGCGATACTTTTGTTTAAGCATGCTGAAATGTCTACACCTGTATTTTTGCATGTTGCTAAGTGGCACTTTCATAGGGCAGGAAGTAGATAAATATATATTAAATTGAGGTTATTATTTATAATGCAGTTTTTGCTTGTATCTGCCTTATTTGTTAAACACTTTGCTTTTAATTTAAACTTTAAAATATTTCTTTTTCATTCTAGGTGTTGTGGAATGCATGGCAGCAGGTACAATTGTTCTGGCACACAGGTCGGGTGGCCCCTTGCTAGACATAGTTGTCCCTTATGAGAACTCCCTAACTGGTTTCTTGGCTTCAACAGAAGAAGAGTATGCAGAGACAATGGTGGAAATTTTTAAAATGAGTCCCACTGAAAGACTAAAGATACAGGAAAATGCAAGGAATTCTGTTCAAAGATTTTCAGATCAAATGTTTGAAAGATCATTTCTAACAGTAACTGAACCTCTCTTTCCACATTAATGGAAGTTATAGAGACGTTGTTTTTCCCTGAGAATAAAAAAATTAACGTAATTGCTGCAGATATCTGTTTTTAGTTACCTTTTAATTTATTTTTATTTATTTTTATTTTTAAATGCAGCTGAAATGCAAATTTAAAAACCTATTTCTCACGACTTGATTTTATTTCATTATAAATCATTCGTTATGTTAAAAACTAAGGTCACTAGGTTTGAGGAAATGGTCAAATGCATGGTTGTTTTAGGTATCATTGTAACCTCTGCCTAAATTTGAGCAAGCAATGAATTGATAAAGTGCCTTCTTCACTTTGACCTTTCATTGTTTCCTGTGTTGTCTTCATTAATAAAAGCATTGAAAATATCTCTCTCTATTTCCACCTTCCAATTTCCTGATTGAAAAATGTGATTTAATTTTTCCTGTCCAGCTATATAAAGATCAGATTTGCATTTGTACTTTTGACTTAATATGAATTTTGACTTTCCTGCTCAATTCTTTATCATAACAGTCTGTTGGTGACTGCATTATAAGCCCTTTTCATTCAGCATCCATCAGTCATGTGATTCAAAGTTTATTTCAGCAAACAGTGATGGGAATTCTTTGCCATAAAGCAAATTTCCGCCAAAGAATTTTTTTTCATTTGCCAAAAAATGAATTGCTTTTGCCAGAATATGCCAAAATGTTTTTTAAAAAATTCTTTTGCAGGATATAAAATTTGGACGACAAATTGATGTTACAAACTCTACCGAAATATTTTCCCGCATAAGTAAAAGCTAGGTGACAAAACTGATATTACACTGGCGTCCTTACGTTCAATGACTTTGCTGCCATCAGAAGTAATTATTCTATTAACACATGACACACTCGGCTGGACACATTACTTTAGCTTGTGTGTATTCACTCTGAAATCCACCTCGGAAGGTCAAAGATTGTGAACAATAGTGTCAACAGCAACAGCTAAAGTGGTTGAGCATGGGCAAAAATTCGATGACAGTGCGTCTGCCAACAAATGGAAGTGGGAATGGTTAAATGAATTGATAATAACCACAAGAACATGTACGGAAACAGCAAGACTACTAAAAGGCAGAGATGGCCTGGGAATAAAAAGCAACCTTTTGGAGATGCTAAAATATGCCTTCATCAAATGTGCTTTGTTGCTTCAAAAGAAAATGCCCCTTAACAGTGCAGTATTAAAAGCCTGCGGTGCAATGTCTTCAGATAAGGCTGACAACAACAACCCAGGTTTACTTATGAAGCTGGCCGAGAACTAGTCTTGTGTTGAAAGAAAACAATGGTGACTTTAAAAAAGAGGTACTTAAATATACCACCACCCCCACAATACCATCAGTCCAGAAAGCACTCCAATAGATTGGTATTGGCAAACATATAAACACCAAGGAGTTCCCTTTGTTGACTCTAATTGCCAAAAGCTTGTTATGCTTCTTCCCTGGTCCAGCTGATGATGCATCTTTCAGCTTCATGGGAGAGATTTGGGATGCTGGGGGGGGGGGGGGGGCAGTTGTATGGACATTGAGACCTATGCTGCATTTCAAACTGTCAGATATGGCTTGGCTGCAAATAAAACCACTGCAATCAAGTTCTTCTTTAAGAGCAATTTCTGTTCTTGAACCTGTTCCTAAAAAGCTAGCTTCTAAGTTGCAAGAAGCATGGAAGGTGAACATCCAAAGAAAAGAAGAAAAATAAGTGCTGCTGAAAGAAAGAAAGCATATTCATGAGTAAGCAATCAGCCAATACCTAAAAACATCTGAAAAAACTAAAATTTTGGAGGGTGGAAAAATTGCCGACCCTCACTTGCAGGGAAAGAAAGCATCAGCTGCTGAAACAGACAGCAAGTGACAATGGCATAGTGACACCTATGAGCAAAAAGTCTAAAAATGAGCAAACCCAGAAAACTATTTTGAGTTATTTTAAGAAATAATTAATGGGTCAGTTCCACTCACCAAACAGTTAATGTTGATCAAATGATTATAACTGTGAACACTAGTAAGCAAAGACAAATAGAGACTGAATGCTGATGTTTTAAAACAAATTCAAACACACAACAAAGGAAAGTAAGTGTTCAAGCTTAGTATTAAAAGCCTGTAGTGCAATGTCTCCAGATGTAAGGTTGACAACAACAGCCCAGGTTTACTTAATGAAGCTGGCTGAGATTAGTCTTGTGTTGAAGGACAACAAAGATAACTTTAAAAAGGAGGTACTTAAGTATACCTCCTCCTGTTTGTGAACACTGTTCCTCTATTGGCTCTACAGAGGACACTGTGACATTCATATTAAACTGTATATTACTAACTAGGGCTACATGACCTTGCATCCACTGATCCAGGAAAGCTCATTCTTTAGATGCAGATGTCAGGGTGAGCTGTTGTATGCATGCCAAGTTATTTAATTCCATTCCCCCATACCAATACTGGCTGTGCTACAACAGTGAACCCTTAAAATAAAGACATTGCAGTTTATGGTTTGTTTTCTACCTTCACAAGGAACATACAAAAATAAAAAAGACAAAAAACATACATTAAATAAACATTTTTAAATGACTTTTGATATGCCAGGGTATCATTAAGTTGTACAGATTTTGATTTAGTATTTTTAAAAATTTCCAGGGGTGGGGGATTCCTCTGGACCCCTACTTTTTAGACTTTTTCCCCATTTTCTATTCCCATGCCTGTACAAACTATACAAAATGTCAGACTAAATATTTTTGTCTGATTTTAAGTCTATAAATTTACATAATAGTATGAAGTTGTTTCTATATTATAGATTAGGTTCAACCATAGCTAAATTACATCAGCAAGGATATTGATGGGTTTTTATAATAAATACCTATAAAAACATAAAATGTATTTAATTTTTATTGTTTACACTGGCATATATTGTTTTACATTTAAGTTTTATTGTTCATTTAATTTGTTAACAAAGTTTGTTTGTCTTCTTAAAATTTTCTCTTGAATAATGGTGCTAGTAAAAACAGTTCAAAGCAATAATCTTTCAGGTGTGGGTTTTTCACTAAATGCATTTATCATTGGTAAGTTCTTGTCATTGTTGGTTTTATTGTTAGTAGTTGGTGTGTGTGCATGTTTGGGTGGGGGGGTTGATATTTTTCTTTAAATTTATTTATTATTTTACTTATTACTAATTAGCTCAGAACCAGAAACAATGATGCTTTATTGTTTTATTAATACTTGCTCTCTTTCTGTGTTCTTTAATTTATAAATATCTGTATTCTATTTTAATAATAATGAACTTATTAAATACTGATATTCAATTCTGTTAGTAAATGGACTGATATTTATTTCTAAATATAGTTCTTATACCTGCAAATGGAAATAATCAAAATAATCGGACAGAACAATTCTGGCACTCAGATTTTTTAGTTAATTTAGTTCTCAGAGATGTCATAGAAGACTTAACCCAAACTTTATTTTTACTTCCATTCCCCCTTATACAGTTTTTCTCTGAGTTCAGTGACACATAGAGTTGATAATTTTAATAATTATAATTTTGTTAAAATTAATTTGGATAAATACCTGTTTAATTAAATAAAATGAAATTACAAGGTTGTTTTTTCAATGATTACCCTGACACTGTTTCATTTAGTGGATGAAGTCTGCTAAGGTCAAGTTGTTTATGTTTGCTGAATGCTGCCATCAGTGAACAATATTCAGTAACTCTAAGTGTTATATTTATCACAGCCATCTTCATAAGTCCAGCTTACTCACCATGTAACTTATTTGCAAAAACAACAATTAACAATTCTTTGCCAAAATTTGTAAGTATATAAAAGATTGTTAAATTTTTACCACTCCCTGGCAATTTCACTGACCATTTTTAGCAACAAATTTGGGTATATTTTGCAAGACCTTCCTAAGGGTCATGACCCTGGGTGTGTGGAGCACTATCATATAATTAAATATGAATGTAGTGTTTGTTTTGTTATGTATTGTGGCTAAAACCTGTACTGTGCAGCTCAATGTATCCAAACTTGCACATTTGGCCAAATTTACAGTGTTTGCAAGAGCACAAAAGTAAAATTTAAAAAAAAAAACCGAAGTCAGACCATTCCTGCTATAAACCTGATGAAGTAATTAAGGGAGAGGGTAGGACTTCATGTACCACTCGTTACTCTCACTTGGCGGATATGGGGTGCTGTAAAAGTTTTCTCTCTTCCACAACATTAAATGCAAATATTTATCGTCACACACTATTTCCGTAGATGGAAAACTTCTTACTAAAGGAGAAGACAAATCCATCTTTAATCTAAATTAAGTGAGCTCAATCCACTTGCTCTGCTCTGCAAAAGTCAAATTAAGGCATCACTAAATTTCAACTCCTTTCTCTCTTACAATTTACAAACATTCTTAACTTAGAAATCATGCAACAATTTCGTTAGCCTGATAAATCAATAGCAAACGTACAAAATAGTCCAAGTCCATTCTTTCTTTTTCAGTCAGTTAATCTATGCTTTGGATTGAATTTGATAACTCCGGCACAACAATGCTCCCCGCTGATTTCCATATATTTCACTGCAGTGGTGATAAGCTGTTCTATATATTTTCTACAGCCTTTTGGACATTGCATAACAAAGCAGGTAAGTTGAGTGTGGCCAGTTTTGAACGCACGCATCATCTTCGTGGCCTGCCTTCTTAGCCACAGACTGATCTATGCTGAGGAGCAAGTTATTTGGGGGTATGGTTTTTGTTTGTTTGGGATTTTAATGGCAGCATAAAATCTCAATTCTACGACTGTATTGTTCACATGCAGCACCCTGAGGTGTGACGGCTGTCAAGTCATACGTCATCCTGATGTGTTGTGTGGCGACTGTCAGGTCATACGTCATCCTGATGTGTTGTGTGGCGGCTGTCAGGTCATACGTCATCCTGATGTGTTGTGTGGCGACCACGCCATATGTCATCTTAATGTCCAAGGTTTGTTTGTAGTCTGGGAACTAACGAACTTTCCATATATTCTTTGATTATTTCAGGGCACCGAGCGTTTGTACCACCAGCAAAATTCGTCATGATGATCAGCAAAATATTACATGTATAGTTATATAACAAATTCCACCATACTTTTGTAGATCATTTAATCAATCCCGACCAAATTTTCTCAAAACTATTCTTGAGATTCGGATTGCCTGATCTATATTTTGCGTGGATTTGTTTTTCTTCTAAAATTTATTTCGTTACCTCTAACCTGCCATGGTAAAGTAGTTAAGGTAACCTAATGTCAACCACTGAGCAGTTTATGACGTTAGATTTAAGAAAATACCCATTCATCTCAATGGATTCCAGTCAATCGTTTAAAAACTATTCATTATCGTTATTTTTCAATCGATAAAATGTTTGTTTCGAAAAAATATCAGGATTTGCATTGATTTCTTCCCCGACCACCTAGCCTAGCTGTACAAGAATAATACTTATTATGTAGGTCTTTTGTAGGAGAACAGAGCTGAGTTTAGTCGTTAACAAGGAAAGAATAGGGGGAAACAAATCACGTCAACCGACATCCGTTCTAGATGTGTCCGGCATTGCGTGTACGTGCCATATAATCTCCAAGGTTTGCTAGACATAACAGTTTGTTTGCTTCTTTATTTATTCCGACCTGGGAGGTGGAGGGGGGGGGGGGCCATGAAAACAATCTCTTGATCGAATAAGACCAACGTACATTCAAACTCCAGGCTGCTGCGGCTAATGTTACAAAAATTGTCTTCAATGTTGCTTCTGTATGGTACATCCAAGCAATTTATTTTAATAATTTTCTTTTTAATAATGGTGTGAAACAGTTTCCGACACTGCAGCTTATCAGGCTTTCTTAGTACCCGACCTCTTCATCCCCTGCTTTGCACAGCGCCTATTATCTAGTTGAGGAACATAATTGCGCGCAGATTGACTCCATTTCCTGTAGAACCAGAGTGAACATGAATGCAGATGAACGTATGTTAATTACTATCAAAAGGCTCCCACTAATGGTCACTGTAACTAACCATGGGCGTCTTCAATCGGTCGTTCTTTGTTTAAAAATTTGTTTATTTCATTTATAAGTGCATTAGTGTATTGCGGTTTTCAAATCAATGACAGCAAAGACATTTCTGCAACACTTCGCAAAGATTTCTGGACTTGCCCATGATGTACAAGCGATTTTTTCCCTGCTGCTCCTCATTCTCTTTCTTCTCTCCCCCGCTCCCACCAGCTCGCTTCTCTCTCTCTCTCTCTCTCTCTCTCTCTCTCTCTCTCTGTTTCTCTGTCTCCCTCTGTCTCCTCTTTCTCTCCTCTCTTTCTCTCTGCTCCCCACTCTCTGTCTCTTTCTCAGCTTCCAATTCCAATTGATTTCAACAAAAGGCATTTTAACTGGGGTTTTTTTTGTCCTAGTTATAAGAACAAATATTACGATATTTAATAGTAACACCTTGTTTTTATTATTACAATCATGCTTAATCTTCTCACAAATAACGTGTGATAACTGCGTGTACAGTTCCAACTCTCTTGGATCGTGTACACTTGTATTTGTTATCTCTGTATCCATGGTGAAACTCTAAATAAAGTATCCTCAACATGCACATTTATACCAAATTACCCAAATTTCTGTGGTAATGCATTTATACCAAATTACCCAAATATCTGTGGTAATGCACTTATTCATACATCCTTGGAGATACTCTTATACCAAACTACATCTATTCTGTACACTTACACCAAATTATCCATTCATCCATGGTGATATACCTGTATTGTCCACGTTGTCCGTCGCGGTGATCCAGTTGTACTATTGTCTACGTTTTCATAAACCAAATTATATCTATACACTTTGGTGATTTGCAGTATATGTGAATATATACAGTTTACCAAAGTGTATCTAGAGATAAGCTTTTATCGATACCTTGTGGGTTATTTTTTTTACAAGGTTGTCTATTATATTAAGCGTGCATTTTCGCAACGTACCTTAAATTAGAACTAAACAATAATCTTTGCCTGTATACATACTTATTTAAAATCTGTCTAAAATTACCAGTAAGTATACATCTCGAATACAACATGAAGGTCTACGTCTTCCTATTAGCACAAACATTAAAATGAATGCTAACAGGGATGAAAGCAACAAGACCAAGCCATGAATAGGATGGTTCTAATTGTTCAGCTACGATCTTCTCAGAGAGGCACTCTTTGCATATAACCGACAGTTCTTGGCATAAAATTGCTAATGTTCTGTGTCAGCATATCTTGAGTGCGTTTGCTTCTGGTGAAACGTTCGTCATTACTATGACTGGAATATTTTATTTTATTTTGTAAGTGATCCTGGTTTGGATGTATTAGAAAGTTACTTCTCTTGTATTTTTTCTTTTACTATTTGTTAGTATTGCAAACAAACAATCGCTTATATTGTTTCTCAATGAATCGATTATGTGCTCTGACAAAAGATAGATAGATAGATAGATAGATAGATAGATAGATAGATAGATAGATAGATAGATAGATAGATAGATGGTGGGTGGAAGGATGGATAGATGCGTACTAATTATTCATCAGTAAGGGCAAGGAACTAAATCTGCATAACTCTGGAATCCAATCAACCACAATTACTCAAACGTCCCTATGTTTGGTGTATAGCGGAAGCACATATATCGGAAGTAGTAAATGAAAAATAACAACTACTTTTTTGTTATTGCAGTAATAATAAACAGTAATTTAAAAAAATCTCTGGGAGTGGATACGCTGCTTGATAGGCTTGTATCACTACTTCCCATTATCACTACTTCCCATCATTTCCGAACGGATAGTAGCGTAAACTCCAGCAACGAGTATCGTCATCCAGACAGGAGAAAAAAACAACATTCAACTTCTTGTTCTTGAGAATGAGCTTCATTGACAGTCATTCTTTTTCTAAATACAGCTGACACGACCAGTAACACATGTTCGTCGCCAGTTTGAGCAAGTAGGGCACGTAGGACAAAAGCCCGTGAAACTTGTGGTCCTGCTGTGCCACCTTGTACGTGAACAGGTTGTCCTTCTCGTTGTGCACGTTGTCGCAGTCGAAATCCTCCTCAAAGGCCTCGTCCAGCTTCTTCTGGAAGTCGTCCACATTGTCTTTGATGTGCGGATCGCGCAGCTGCGTGATGCTATCGCAGTAAGCGCACACCTTTTCGTACAAAGAGTCGTGGGCGACGCGCAGCTCCTGCATGTTGTCGACGAATTCGAGAAACTCTGACATGCGCTCTGCGCTTCTTTCGACCGGAAGTCCTCTTTTGGGTAGGCTTCGTGCCGTCTCGTACACGTGCCGGAAAAGCTTTAGAGTGTTTACGTCTTTCGGAACTAGCTCTGGATACGTTATCTGGCGGAGAAACAACATAAGTAAGTGCATCAACCCTTTCTGTACTGACGCATCTTAAATAAATGTTTTATAACTTTTCTCTATACTGAGCGCGCAATGAATAAATGCATTAACCCGTTCTGTGTAGATTACAAAATAAATAAATACATTCACGCCTTTATTGTGAAGTATAAATATAGTTAAGTTAAAGAATATGAGACGGAAAAATAATTTAATGTAGAAAATCACTTGATACATCAATTCACAAAGTTATAACAAATCTGCACTAGTTTTACAGTTCTTAAGAAATTCCACAAAGGTTGTAGCGAACCTGCATTTGCGTTATCACACAATACAAAAGTCCACAAAGGTTGTAACGAATCAACACTAGCTTTACAACTTAACACCAAAGTCCACAAAGGTTGTAACGAATCAACACTAGCTTTACAACTTAACACGAAAGTCCACAAAGGTTGTTACGAACCTGCACTAGCTTAACAGCATCAACGAAACTCTGGCGCCGTTTCTCGAACCATTCAATGTAGCGGATTCGAACGCTGTTCAGATGCCCCATGTGACGAGAGATCTCCTTTTTCAGACGTTCCAGTTCGACCATCTTGACCTCGAAAGGCGTCGCCTTGGGGCTCGTTCTTGGAGTGAAGTAAGGCGTCATCGTCCCAGGGCTTCGCAATGATCGCGGTGTCCAGCTCATGGTGATGGCTCCTTAACTGCCTTATCTAAAAATATATTTAATAAAAATCATAATAAAACAATCATTAAATAAACAACAATCTAACGCAGAACAATAGCAATAAGGAGGAATTAATATGCGCATGCGTACGAGCTTGTATACTTACGTGTATAATTTGTTCTTGCCCCATCCTCTTCAACCCTTCCTGCCCCCACCCCCCTTAGACAGTCTACAAAAGCTGTAAAATGAACTAACAGTGAACAATTAAAGAAACGATTGTCTCGATCATATAAAATTATTATTTAATGAGGATTTTTTAAACATTTTTTTTAAAGATTTGTATTAATATGGCTCTTTTTTAAAATTTGAAATATGATGATTCAGTACTGTAGTCCTTTATGACAAGTTCTTTTCCTAAAAATCTAATACTGATACTCTACCAACAAAAATCTTTAAATTAAGCATACTCAATCTAGTAATCAAGTAGTTATACAGTCACGTGATCTCCACTCGATTGTCCAGCTTCGACTTGAGACTAGTAACCTAAGCTGGTATCAGCAACCGCAACCCCATTGGCTGCTGAAAACTCAGTGAGTTCGTTTACAAGCATTACGTCATACGTCAAACGTCATATGTCATACGTCATTACGTCAAACAGCCTCCACCCCTACTCCCACAAGATTATCAATACCTCTAGTTTGTTTGTTGGCGTACGCATGACATCGGACGCAGTGTTGCGGGTGCTATCAATATCGATTTCTTCAAACAGCAGTGTGACGGGACTCTACATAATCTCCTTTTCAAGCGTATACGCCTTCGCTTAGAGAGAGCACTTGGCTGGGCGCGGGTCACCAAAAAGCCCTATGAAGCCCTATGAAGCCCTATGAAACCAAAGTAAATGCTGTACGTGTACAATCAAGCACAACCTCTATGAACAACACAGTGATAGTCTTCGACCGTGTGTTTGCTTTTGGGGGGGTATACGTTCAATTCAATTCAGACTTTTCCACATTAAAAAATAGTATTGCATTTTAAGTACACGCATTAACAACTTTGCATAGGTTTTATTCTGGGTTGAGTTCATTCAAATTAAATATATTTTCATAATGGGGTTTCTTTTTCCCCAAATTAAAAATAAGATCAAACTAATTCATGTTAGAAAGTGCCAACTTTTCGAATTCTACATTAATAATTAGAAAATTATTTTTCTGTAGTGTGTAGATTGAACTCAGTGACGTTTTCGAGTCTAGTTTTAGATCTTTTATGAAATCTTTCTAATCATTTGAAACAAACTGTAAACAGGAAAATCTATGGTTAGGTGCAGGCAAATGAGCACGATTTTTTTTCCTTCTGATCGATTTACTTAATGATAGATTAGAGAGGGGGAGAATCAACAGAAGTTGTTATCGATGTGAGATCTTCGACGATCTTTTCACTCAACCGTAATCGAAGCAGTTGAAAAGATTACATTCTAAAAATATGCTGCAACTTCAGCGGCAAGGGTTGTCTTTTCCTGTGTGATAAATTATTATTCACGCATTTCATTTGCAACGCGCCACCCAACTGGTCCCGACCTCTACCTACCGATTAACAAGTTGGGGGCGGGGGGGGGGGACTTCGCTTTTGACTGTCTGCGTCCCGATAGCTGGTCACCCGGATAGTCCAAGTTTGGATAACTGACCCTCAACTTCTAACTACTCAGCGCATTAAATTATTAGGGCAACCGTGGTCACATATGCGCTCACTGACACCTAAATTTCCGCACACTTTACTTCCCATTTCGCATTGCGCAGTTTGACAGGTGTTGTGGATTTGAGCCTTGTACTTCGTGACCCAAACTGACTTTAGATACCAGTAACACCGGACCTTTGCCTGCGCGCAGAATAGTTAATCGTGGAGGGGGTTTTGAAAGTTTAGGAGCCGATCAAGAGCAGTGGCTGTTCCAAACAAAAGTAAATCTCTAACACTGACAGCACTGCACTTACTAGGAGTCATATTTGTCATTTCATAAGCCGCTAACACTTAACGGCCGCTTGTGTCAGAATACTAGCCATATTAGCCGCTAAGGCTATTGGACATATCTGTCAGTATGTCAACCGATAATTCTGACTTAATATGTTGCAACATAATCCAGGTTCAAACTCTAATACAGTGCAATGTAATTTATCAACGGCACTGAACTTTAAAATTATACCTGTGCATTTTAAAACAGTATCCTCACCTTAATAAATGAAGTCAAGTTCATACGAAGCAGTGAGCGTTTTTAAAACAGCCGAAGATTGTAATTAAGATCACAAAAGACCCATGTAAATATTTCATCCATTGCATCACGCTATAAGCTGCAGATCATCACACAAGATCCGTATGCATATTTAACGACAAGGTCGCGTTATAAACCGCAATTAACATCGCATAAGACCTGTGCGCCAACCAAACTACAATCAACATCCCCATAAGACCCGTGTGCCAACCACTCCATCGCATTATAAACTGCAATCAACATCCCCATAAGACCCGTGTGCCAACCACTGCAACACACTATAAACTGCAATCAACATAGCATAAGACGTGTATGCCAACCACTGCATTGTGTTATAGACTGCAGTCAGCATCACATAAAACCTGTGTACCAACCACTGCATTGCATTATAAACTATAAGCAGCACCGCATAAGACCTGTGTGCCAACCACTGCATCACACTATAAACTGCAGTCGACATCGCATAAGACCCATATGCCAACCACTGCACCGCATTATAAACTGCAATTAACGTGACATAAGACCCGTGTGCCAACTACTGCATCACGCTATAAACTGCAGTCAACATCGCATCAGACCCATATGCCAACCACTGCATCGCATTATAAACTGCAATCAGCATCACATAGGACCACTGCACCGCATTATAAACTGCAATTAACGTGACATAAGTCTTTAATGGGTTTCTCATTTTCTCTTAACATCTCCACCCTGTCTTTTTATGTGAACCTGTTAAGAACTGTTACACCTGTTCTAATATGTGAGTGTTCTACAATGTATTGATCGATCGGATCTCTCTTTCTCTCTCTTTATTATCATTTTTTAATGATTTTATTGGTAGTCATTTGTCTAAAGGAAAAGAAATAACAAGTTGGGTTTTTTTTTTTAATAATGACCTGAAGATTTTAACCTTAATGGTAAACATTTTCAAGGCCAAAGTTTAAAAAAATAAATTTATAAACTACTCTCTTGTAACACTATATCTTACTGATATACAAATCTTACAGAAAAGAAATAGGAATCTCCGAAAACATTTTTATGAGCTAATAATGCGAATATTAATATGATTGATATTCTTTTTATTGACCCGAGTCACTTGACGCGCGAGGTTTATGTGTTACGCCAACTGCCTAGAGTTCGAGTATGATTCCGTTTGGCATAATTTATGAAAGGGATATGAAAAGTTAACTCAAAGCCAGTCCTTACGTTAGGGCCGTGTAATGCGCCTGCCGGGCCACTTTGTCTAAATTCGGCATTTGTGTTCTGCGGTGAAAACGGTCGTCGTCAAATTTTTTCATGGCTGCCAAGGTGAGCTTTCTGGGCAATGTGTAGAATTGTAACATAAGTGAGCCGGATATCACGAAGAGGTCTGTGTAATACTACCACCCCAACCTGTTTCCTTTAAAATAAACAACAGAAAAGAAAAAAAGCACAAGTTGTCTGTCTTTGAAGTTGTGACCCAGATTTTTCGGGTGATTATGGAGTCAGTCTGACATAACGAAAGCCATATATTCAAATTTATTTTACTTTAGTTTAGACCGATCTTCTTCTCCTTGCCGGAAAGTCTGCTCAATGGAAACTTTGAAGAAGAGATGCAACTAAGAAAACCAATTACAACCCACAACAATTAAAATACAGAGCTAGACACGACTAGTCTTCTAAAAGATGTCTCATACTTAAACATTGGTGGGGGTGGGTGGGAGACATGTTATAATATTAACCTTTAAATTATCGTTAATCAGTTATTTGACTTCGTTTTCCATTGTGAAAGTACTAGTCATTTATTTTATTTTATCGTATTGTACGACTGACTGGTTTCTCGAAAGCTTGATCAGACATTAAATTATAAACAATCTTCTTTTCGAGCAAAGTTTACCCAAACGATATGTGGATTAAGTTCTGTGGAAAATTGGTGGTTATAATAGTAAATACTCAACGTAATACTAATAAGAAGAAAGAGGAATAATAGCAATAATAATAACGGTAAAAATAATACTAATAATAGTGGTTTGTGATGATGTTAATAATAGCAGCAATAATAAAGAAAATGAAACAGGAGACATGAAATACTTGGAGCCAAAACCTCTCCATGGCCAATATGCGCGACAAGCTGATGAAACGTCAACAAAACATTTACATACAGATGGCTGAAAGAGGCAGGTTTGAGAGCAGAAACAGAAGCACTCATAACAGCTACACAAGATCAAAAACTAAACACGAAATCGCACCACACAAAAAAAATCATGAAAATCTCAAATGGTTCCAAATGTAGACTGCAAAAAGCATGGATGAAACAAAAGAACATAATACTATCTGGGTGTCAGCTTCTGGCTGCAACAAAATGTACACAACGAAGTGGCAAAATATCATACGTAGAACTTATGTGAGAACTATGGAGTAAAAAAAAAACCATCAGAAAGAGCATGGATGCACCAACCAAAAACAGTCACCGAAACAGGAAGAAGTCAGAATGCTATGAGACCGAGATAAGAACAGATCGAGTGATTCCATCACGAAGACCAGACATTGTAGTTCTCATTAAGTCTAAGAGAATAGCAACAATCAGTGATGTTGCTGTTCCAAGTGACAGAAACATAAAATCAAAAGAAAGAGAAAAAAAATAGAAAATATATTCCAGGATCTCAGATTAGAAACCCCGAGACTGTGGACACTGGATTCTGGGGAGATGACCATCTGAAGTGGACCACTTAATATTAAAGCCAATAAAAAAAAGAGGGGGACAAAATTAACAGCAGTAGTATTTGTAGTACTAGTAATAAAATGCAGTGGTGATTGTAGTGGTCTTGACATAACAAACAATACAACAAACTGAAGTTTAGAGAATAGAGAAAACAGTAAAAACTTAGATCGACGACTCGCAAGGTCAGATAAAAGAAACAAAGAGAATACAACTCTAACACAACGCAAGTTGTTTGAAATGCTCAACCACATCACCTCTTCAGCACACTCTTTTATCTTTCATATTTTCCAGAGTCCCTTTAATCGCTAAATTTAAAATATCTTTCTAGGAGTTAAGCAACCGCCTTCGAAATCAAAACACATTGAAACCGGAAGAAAAGCCACAGTATATTAATCAATCAACTGGTCAATTGGCTACTTCTGCTTCTTAATAATGTGATGGAGAGAAAATAGAAAAATATTAACATTTTACACAAGCGGATGAATGAAGTAAACTCTGTACTTGGCGATATTCTAATATTCTGAGCAGCTCAGCTGTTTTACTCCACAATCAGGTAAAATGAAACTTGTCATCTTCGATCACCATTTTCATGTTCAAACTCTCGCTTTCCTCGAATGTTTTAATGTCACGAACTCCTTAAAGTTAGGTGTTATACGAATAAATATCTTCTTCGATCACCATTTCATGTTCAAACTCTCATTTTCCTCGAAAGTTTTAATGTGACGAAGTCGTTAAATTAGGCGTCACGAGGGCGCGGACAGGTGCAGAGTAACTCGTCTTCAACACACAGATGAGATTTTAACATTTCTGGAGTGTATGGTTTCTTTAATTCCGCGCATACGTTCAAAGCAGACGGGCAGGGGAAACAGAATGTAAACGCCTGCTGTACACAGAATGAAGTCGGCAATAGAGGAACAACAATCACCAAGGTAGCAGGTTACGCGGGTCAACATGTCTACAGCCAAAGCACACAGACACACAGATCATACATACATACATACATGTAATTTCAAGTATGTATGTGTGTGTAATTTCAAGTAGCAAACAAAAAGTAAAATCTCACCGTAGGACAATTTGATAAACGCAATGTGTGCTTCAGTAGTTAAACTATTAAATATTTTATTTAATTTTAATATATAAAAGTAATCTCAAGTTTTTATTTATTGTTATCTTTTCTGCACACTTTCTACTTAAAGGCCATACACATATTAGGATATACGCTAAGCACCTAAGCTCCTATCAACGACGATAGTAAAAGTCTAAAACTCACACTCCCAACTCAGACTAATTCTTCCCGAATAAAATATATCCTTTCCTCTCACAAGCCTTTTGTATTTAACAAAACGGAAGACAACTAGCATTGTCTGTTTATAGATTTATAGCTAATAAGAATTTTCCGGCTATCACATACAGTTTATTATTTTTTTTTAAACGCTATATTTTTTTTTTTTAAAGAGGTGATAGTGAAAGTAGCTATAGAGATCCGACTAAGCGCAATGCGTTCAACTGAGATTATTCAAACTAGTTTTTCCTATCTAGTCACATGAAACGTCCAGTCCACAGTCTACACACGCACCCACATTGTGAAAGGTATCAGGCTACGATCGAAGTGTTGAATGGCGTTCGCAGAATGTCTTGGGTTCCGTACATACGACCCGATAGCAGTATAAGATATCAAAGCTGAGACACAATTGTGCAAAGGTTTCCAAGCAATTTAGAGCTTTTTACCTGCCAGTAATAGGGTGTCAAGCTGGGTCTTAGAGCCGCTGAAAGGTATTCAAGGAGTTCCTCGGTTCGTGCAATACGTAGACGTCATTACCTTTAAGTGGGTTGTTGTCGCCTGTTCTATGTGCTCATCTCTACATCAAGGGCCAGAAGCGGCACACACAAAAAAGAAATAATAATAACTCTCGAATGCACTAAAGACGATGATCAGGTCTGGCTTGCAGCACACTCTGGAAAAACTGTTCGCACACGCAAGCTCTACAGACCTGATGAATCTTGAGCTTTGGAAGTTTTGACACTGCGCTTTGAAGACTAAAATTATTCTGACGTAATTTGTTTCTGACCGACGGCAAGGGCTAAGTGCATAGCTACACAGCGTCTCAAGTGCTGTTTGCAAATCCCCTCTCTACACACTACTTTCGCTCTGTCATAATTATATCGGAAGTTCAATAATGACTGCTGACGCGATTGCATCTACTGATAATCTATTTCACATCCATTATTTTGTACTTTATAAACAAATCGAAATACAAGACATTTGTCAAATCTCTTATATGCGCCGCCTACTGCTACTTATGACGTCAGTCAGTACTACTGTCAGCTCTGTAAGTAACATGAAGTTTTAAAACTGTAATTTAGCGCAAATAACACTTATGACGTCATTTAATACTACTGTCAGCTCTGTAAATAACATTATGTTTAAAAGATGTAATTTAACGAAAATAACACTTATGACGTCTTTCAATACTACTGCCAGCTCTGTAAATAACATTAATTTAATGCAAGTAAGATGAAGAGAAAATGTTGGGCTTTTTTACAGTAATTTACTGCTTGCATATATATAATCTATCGTCAGAGCACAAAGAGAGAAATTCTGGAACATTGAAACTATTGCTGCCCTGGTAATAGAAAATTATATTAACAGAAAATAAATCGACAAAAGTTTTATTTTCTTATCTGAATAATTAAAAAGTAAAATCAGCAAAATGCAGTTTTAAAAATAAAAGTAATTCCTTCACTGCCAACCAAAGTACGTAAGAAAACAGATTTAGCAAATGATTCTGGAATCAGCAGTGCTCTGAAAGAAAAGCCTGCACGACAACTAAAATAAACACATGTCCTTTATCTCCCCACGCTAACCGGTTAAATATACATGTATAGTTTATCTCCCCACGCTAACCGGTTAAATATACATGTATAGTTTATCTCCCCACGCTAACCGGTTAAATATACATGTATAGTTTATCTCCCCACGCTAACCAGTTAAATAAACACGCGACGTTTACCTTCCCATGCTAAACTGTTTAATAAATATGAGCCGTTTATCTTTCCATGCTGACTGGTCAAATAAACATGCGTCATTTCCCTTCCCACGCTAACCGGTTAAATGGAAATTCACGATCCCACAGACACAAGCATCCTTCCTCACAGAGTGGTAGTGCGACTGAGTGATGGTGAGTGGTGAGGAAGCGTGGAGGGGTGCAATTGTCGTCTCCAACTCCTTACCCCTGGAGCTGGCTGTGTCTGAAAGTTGCAGCTGGATTGGTGTGTGTGTTGGGGGGGGGGGGTTTACAGGTGAACACTTAAATTATGAATGACAAACAATAGAACATTCTTTGAATAAGGGCACATATGGTGCAAATTTTTAAAGTTAAAAAAAAGTTATTGATCAAAACATTAAAATCCCTCAGATCTTGATGTATTTAGGAGGTAGGGAAGATATGGAAGGTACACTGAAGGAAAGGAACGCTCATCACATGGGTTTAGGCGCAAATAAATGGTTAGGGTATTGGTTGTTTTGTTTTTGTTTTGCAAAAGTTTGCGGTAGGGTAAAGAGCAGAGGTACTTTTACTGGATATTGCAGCCATACGTCGCCAAAGTTAACAGACATGTAATTTGAAACCTTCCATTTCAACTTTTCTATTTAAATTACTAATAATTTCGACAAGTAAGTGCGATTTTAAAGGAAAGGCAATTTAAAGTGCAGTGCTAACAATCCTCCCCACCCACCCCTGTCTCTCTCTCCAAATATCTACAACAGACACTAGCTCGGCATGGAGTTTTTCACTATAGTCTCCAATAAATGGTTTCATAGCACTATTTAATTATATTTCCTTTAAAAATACATTACTTCCGGGTTATAATTTAGTTCAGTTTAGTTCAAATATGACTTTACAATATGAAAAGAGAATGGCACCTCACAACACGTGCTTTCTACAAATGTCATCATCATACATTTACAATTAGAACCAACACTAATGCTACACAAAATACATCACTGTAAAGAAATATACATTATCATTCATACATTTCAATTAGAATCAACACTAATGCTACACACTGTTACGTTTCCAGTATTTATTTAAAGACCCTGCTTAGGAAATTATAGAACTTTAATTTACTATTTAAATTAATTCCCTTTCGTTTAACCTAAACAGACTGGTTGCTCAAATCATCATTCGACTAAATTAAAAATGCATCTTTGTAGTCTAGATCACAGATTTACGAAACTGATAATTTGCGTACATTAGCTAGATTGGAAATCGTTAAAAACTCTCTTAGATTCATATGCATTCATTACGTCATTCGTTTAGCTCAGACAGCCCCCATCCAATCCACGTCTTTTGGTCTATATGCATACAAATTTACTACAAAAAGAGGTTCTTAACAAAATGAAATAAGATTTAATAAGTTTAACAATTAACAGCAACGATTAATCCCGAACACGATGTCTTAAGTTCTATTCAGAATTCTACCGTCCTTGTTAAAAGTCTTAACGAGAATTGTCTTTTGTTGCCAAATAGTCATTTGATTCTGGACCCTAGTAGATATACTTAACTACACTCTTGGTCGCACGTGGGGTTCAACTGGTTAGAACTGGTCCACATCACTTTGGCTCATCGTCAGTACTGCATAGCATAACAGTCAATCGTCCACTCAATTACTGCATCGCTAATGTACTTGCGACGAATCGTTAACCGTAGTTAACACGAGGTACTTCTGCATAGTTCACGTATGGGTCATGAAGACACCCGAGTCGGTGTACGACTCAAGAAGTACGAAGGTAGAGAGGAGTAACATAAGAAGAACCCGGCTCTTAAAAGTAGATTTTACTGCTCTAGCGCGGGTTCATCTTCGACTCTCTTACGACTCTGGTATGGCGGCGGGACGGAGCTAATGTTAAAGCTGCCTGGTGTGTCTGCCGGTCTGGAAGTGAGTGAGGGATTTTGGCGCGTATGATCGTATTTTAGGAAACTGCATTGAACGCATCATGTGACCGTTCACGTGGTATGTTGTTGATCTCGAAGGTGCTGGACACTGGCCTAAAGTTATGCAACAATCCGACCTTGCTAGAAAGCTTCTCTCGATACTGATGTATCACGGGTGAATTTCAACAAAGGTCCGTTCAAAAATTTAATTTTGAAACGAGCAATTGGGTCACGAGGTCATGACACAGAATTTGTCACACATCGTCACACCCCCTTGCTTTTGAGGCGTTTATCTTACCAAAAGATAAATGCCTCCTACAAATTATGTGTTATAAAATGTAGAAGTGCAAAATGAAGAAAAAATTTACAATTAAAAAATTTCAACATAACCAGAAATAATGTAACGCGGCAAGGAAATCAACTCTAGATTAACGGCACTCTCATACAATATTTCTCACTTCAGAAATCAAAGAAAAATGATTTAAGAAAAAAAAAATCAAATAAAATGATTTAAGAAAAGGTCCAGTCTAATTTAATAGACATCCATCCAATGGAATAACATGTTCTGAAATTCTCACTATCTGTCCCAATAATCAATAGTTCACACACAACCTAGTTCGATCTAATCAGATTATTCAGAATAGAAATCCAACATCAACTAATTCCACTGAATACGTATCCAACAATAGTGTGATCAAAAAATTGACTTCCAATGAACAACACTATCAATATGCAGGTTATGAAAAGTTCCAGGTATTGATTTCCTGTATCAACCAAATATCAGAGTTTGTGAATTACCAACTCTCATGAACTATCTATCAGTCCACCTGTCATATTCAGAGTTACAACACTAACACAATTCAATCAGTGTTATAGCTAGTCCCAAGTTTTTATGAAATGTCCAACATATTTACAATAACAACCACCAACTACTGTACAACAAGAAAATAATGAAAATTCAAAGAAGGTATCAGATCATCATTTCTACTGTTGCACTATCCTGCCTAGCACAATCTTCGTAGTTCTATTCCAATCCCAATACACGTCATCGTCCATGTGTGTCAACATGTCTACGGCATGACAACTGTATTCTTTCTTTCTTACTCTGTTCGTCAGAATGTCACTGTGAGGTGCAATATATTGCATGTCAAGTTTAGACTTTTCATTTCTCGTCCGGTAAGTACGTCCTTGAAGTGTTTTATCGTCATGATCTCTTTCAAAACTCTCCAAAGTACTTGTCAAGTTTAAAATGTTTCTGGTAGTGTCAGTTTCTGCATGACTGGTCTCTACCCTGTCTAACAGTTTCAAACTTCTCGATACGTTCGGTATCATGTCAGTGTCATTGTGGCCTTGACTCTGCGATGTCAGAATTTCAAATCTATCGCTCTTAGCCTTGTCACTGAACTCACGCAAATGGAAATTTGCTCTCTTGGTGTTTCGTGCATCTGTAGTTACGTCATTGTGTACACATTGAACGTCTCTAGTTCGCATGCACTCAACGTCTTTCGTCGGAATGGCGTCAGATCTACTATGGGTCCATTTCGCATCTAGTCTAACGTCATAGGTTTGCAAATGTGCTCTGTCGTGGCTACCAGTCTCTCTGAAGTACCTGAATTGCAACATTAGCTTCCCCGCTAAATCTGGAGGTTCCGTTCTCCTGATCTTATCATAGACTGAAGTGAAATACCTCATCCCACTAGTTGTTTTCTGTTTTAACCCATTCGCAACTAGGTGTTCGACTGTTATGTCTGTCAATTTGTCTCTCTCCTTGACAACATAAGTCTGTGTCTCTTTTGTGACTCTAGAATTGTCTAACTCTCCACTCAAGTATTTTCTAGTCACTGTGTGGTCAGACTCACTCGCTAGCAAGTCAGACTCCTGTGGTTGTATGAACAAGGGTTCTGTCTTAAACTCCCCAAGAGTTACTGATTGTCTCCCCTGGACCATACCGTTTATTGAACGAACATAATCTGTCTCCACTGACTTAGTTAATTCAATATGTCTTCTCATCAAGTCGTCAGAATCTATGATGGAAATTCTGTCAGTCTCAGTCACTAACTGGCAGTGAATGTTACCTGTCTCTATTACACTGAATAACATCACTATGTCTACTCTCTGTGTGTTGTAGGCTACACTCCCGCTGTTTCCTCTATCATAATTCTCTGCATCTGATGTCAGTAACAGTCCTGATGCCCCACCTACTCTGGTTATCAGTCCGTCACTCCGGTTTTCATTATCTATCAATCTAGTTCTGTCACTCATTTGTACTGTGTCTTTGATCAATTCGGGATTACACTCCGTACTTTTCATCAGTGAACCAAGGAACCTATCAGTTAATGAAACCCCCTCCTCCTTACTTCCACTTGTCTCAGTTTTTGGTACGTACTCACGACATTCCTTTATCTCAACAGGTGAGTCAATAAAGGTAGTCCCTGTACCGTGGCTTCTGTCTACGTCACTAATTCCGTTAAGTGATTTATCTGCAGACGGTTCTGCCATGTCTCTGACAACTGCGTGCATACACGTCAGTACACATGCATTGTTATCGTCGACCGTCCCTGTACAGTTTTCGACTATATCTTCTTCCATGTCACGTTTGGAAAAGAACTCTGTCTCAGCTCTGACAACTGTCATGTCATCCGAAGTAAATGAACTTATCATAGGCACATTGCCTCCGTCTGTAATGCTACCTATACTGTCATCTGGATCAAATACTTCTGTTTCCCTGGCTATCAATGTGTTAGCACTCGAAACCTCGCATAACGCAATAATCTTGTGTTCTAAAATTACGTCATGACTCACGTCAATCATCGGAGATCGAGATCTGCCGATGTCAGTCTTCGTAGCGAGCACATTTTCATGACTCTCTCTTAAACTAACAGTTCGGTCAGTAGACTCAGTGGATGTGTCACTGCCTTTCAACAATACACAACTGATAGAACCCGTTTCTATCTTCTCATGCATACTTGTCCTGTCAGAAAAATCAGTCACTGTGTTGCTAGAAGTTTCATCACACCTTAACGGTACACAACCGATAGAATCTGTCTCTATCTTATCATGCGCATTCAGTCCGTCAACCAAGGTGTCACACGTACACGGCGGTGTATGTGTTCGTCCAATTTCTACACGTGTTATTAAGTCCTTAACAACAGTGTCTTTTCTTGTCTCTGTTTCAAGATCAAGCTTTGGTGCGCTAACTGTTTCTGTAAACTGGTTAGCATGTTGAACTGTAATGGTTTCGTCAAAACATTTGTTTTTGTTTTCAATCAAACTGTCTAATTCGTCTGCTGTGCTTGGTAGCGCGACTAATTTCTGTGTGTCAGTCTCCACGCTCGCGGTGTTTGACCTCGGCAAGTCAAAGTTCACGGCCTGACCTTCCTGTCGTAATTTGTCAACAGTACCCTCACCTTTCCCAACAATTTTAGACTCTGTTTTGATTTCTGTCCACAACCATTCTAATTCTAGACTTTCTTTCCTTTCAATAAGCCTTAGCCTCTCTTTCTTCAACTTTCTAATTTCGAACGTTAAGTCTCGTATTTCGGCCTCCCCTTCCCCTTTGAATCGGAAATCTTTATCACACAGCTGTTTTGCTCGTGAGCTTATTGAAGATATCTTTTCTTCCCTGTGTTCTATTTCCTTTTCATTGAGTGCTAGCAAGATGAAAATACGTAGCGGTTCACCTTTATACCCTAGTGATATGCCTACCTTCTGTTCGCGTTTTAGAATCTCCATGAGCTGTAAGCTCCCCATCCGTTCATCGACCCTTAGATCTATCAAAGTCGTAAGGTGATCATCTTCTATCTCTATCCGTTCCATCGCTAACGCGCCATCGAGTTTTATTCGTTCTAACTCTTTCGCGTGTTCCTCTCTCCTCTTTTCGCGTTCCTCTTCCCAGTCTAGTTCAGTTCTAACGAAGTTCATTAACTCGTCTTCCGTTCGGTATCCGATCAAGGAACCTATCTCTCTCAGACTCGCAATAGTCTGTTCGAGATCCGAAGTGTCCATCTTATTTATTTAGCGCGTCTGGCTACAATAAATATCTCTCGTGATTGTGTATCTAACCGTAGGCGATAAAACTCCGCTTTTATCCCACAATAACTTTTAGGCTACGACCTTACAAAAATTATTGAATTTATTCAGAACACCTTCCGAAATAAATTACGCGTTGGTTACACGTTCACCTGCTTGGCTACAATCTGTTGTCTCCAAGGCTTTCGTAATGTCACGGCTCCAACCATACAACATTACACATTATACTTAGCACCCTAAATATAATAGTCCGAAGTCTGTTACTACCGATAACTCTCCTAGCTGGCGGTATAACACGTCGACCTCTTACAATGAAGTATCCAGTAACACAATACTAAATAAATCATCAATAGCTAACATAATGCTTAACTACGCTTAAACATATATTAACTAACATGCACGCTACTCTGCAAAAGAATACATGCACATGTCACAACAAAAGCAAGATAAATATTTCAACAATCCTGAATCAATAGAATATTGGCAATTCTCAGATGTTCGTTACCTAAAGATATGATACGCCCTATGTATATAAAAATGTTACAATTTAATACATATCAATCCCATGACGAGGCCACACTTGTTACGTTTCCAGTATTTATTTAAAGACCCTGCTTAGGAAATTATAGAACTTTAATTTACTATTTAAATTAATTCCCTTTCGTTTAACCTAAACAGACTGGTTGCTCAAATCATCATTCGACTAAATTAAAAATGCATCTTTGTAGTCTAGATCACAGATTTACGAAACTGATAATTTGCGTACATTAGCTAGATTGGAAATCGTTAAAAACTCTCTTAGATTCATATGCATTCATTACGTCATTCGTTTAGCTCAGACAGCCCCCATCCAATCCACGTCTTTTGGTCTATATGCATACAAATTTACTACAAAAAGAGGTTCTTAACAAAATGAAATAAGATTTAATAAGTTTAACAATTAACAGCAACGATTAATCCCGAACACGATGTCTTAAGTTCTATTCAGAATTCTACCGTCCTTGTTAAAAGTCTTAACGAGAATTGTCTTTTGTTGCCAAATAGTCATTTGATTCTGGACCCTAGTAGATATACTTAACTACACTCTTGGTCGCACGTGGGGTTCAACTGGTTAGAACTGGTCCACATCACTTTGGCTCATCGTCAGTACTGCATAGCATAACAGTCAATCGTCCACTCAATTACTGCATCGCTAATGTACTTGCGACGAATCGTTAACCGTAGTTAACACGAGGTACTTCTGCATAGTTCACGTATGGGTCATGAAGACACCCGAGTCGGTGTACGACTCAAGAAGTACGAAGGTAGAGAGGAGTAACATAAGAAGAACCCGGCTCTTAAAAGTAGATTTTACTGCTCTAGCGCGGGTTCATCTTCGACTCTCTTACGACTCTGGTATGGCGGCGGGACGGAGCTAATGTTAAAGCTGCCTGGTGTGTCTGCCGGTCTGGAAGTGAGTGAGGGATTTTGGCGCGTATGATCGTATTTTAGGAAACTGCATTGAACGCATCATGTGACCGTTCACGTGGTATGTTGTTGATCTCGAAGGTGCTGGACACTGGCCTAAAGTTATGCAACAATCCGACCTTGCTAGAAAGCTTCTCTCGATACTGATGTATCACGGGTGAATTTCAACAAAGGTCCGTTCAAAAATTTAATTTTGAAACGAGCAATTGGGTCACGAGGTCATGACACAGAATTTGTCACACATCGTCACACACACAATACATCACTGTAAAGAAATATACATTAGCGTTCATACATTTACAATTAGAATCAACACTAATGTTACACACAATACATCACTGTAAAGAAATATACATTAGCGTTCATACATTTACAATTAGAACCAACAGTAATGCCACACACAATACATCACTGTAAAGAAATATACATTAGCGTTCATACATACAAATAATGACTGTTGAGAAGTAGCAAAATCTCTAATATTCTAGTTTATAAACATTTTAATTATTCTTGTCAACATAAATATTTACCATTCTCTGGAACATGCCATAACTCTCCATGTTCTTGCATTTACATTTTGACCTCTCTAATGGCTTGGTATAGCGTGAATGAGGTCTCCTGGCGGTAATTTTCACAACCTGAGATTCTAACCCAAGTTTGCCTATTTCTTGGATGGAACTCAAATATGCAGTTACACTGTGTCCAGTCAACTTCACACATTATGCCTCATGGTCCTTGAACAACTTAACCTAATTCACACATTATGCCTCATGGCCCTTGAACAACTTAACCTAATTCACACATTATGCCTCATGGTCCTTGAACAACTTAACCTAATTCACACATTATGCCTCATGGCCCTTGAACAACTTAACTTAATTCATTTTGTGCTGTGCATGAGGTGCGAAACTTTTGATGTGGTTGACTACACAACTAACTGAATAACTATTATAATAGTTCACGATGGAGGTCAACAACAAATTATATGCAACACATTATAAATAGCAATTATAGAATATGAAAAATGAAGTATTTTAAAGCATGGGCCATAATTTGCCCTCACATGATGCCAATCCTTAGAGTGAATAATTAAGATTTATAGATTTGTATAAGTGGAAATTTTTAAAATGTGTATCAATAGATTTGTGCTGTTAAAGTAAATAATAGCATGTTTGGAATTTGTTTACCCCTCCCCCTACACACACACACACACACACACACACACACTTCTTTTTTTTTTTATTCTATAACAGTTAATGCATTACATGACTAATAGATAACTGATTAGACTTTCAAATCATTAGAATATTACACTGAGTCCAAATGGCACCTTATTTGCCATAAATTTGTTTCTATACTTTTTCTCTTTTTTCCTATGAGAGCATATGATTAATGTATTGTATTTAGATATGTACTTTGACGTTGCTGCTTCTGTTGTATCTATAGTTTTTAACAGCTAGTGTTTGTAATCATTTGCTTAAACTAAATCTATAGCTCTTTGCAGTAAGTTTATGTGTTTACTTAATAGGAATCTAAATAATAGCTCGCGCAGTAAGTTTATGTGTTAACCTACTTGGAATATAAAATAGTGGGCTTTTTGTCCTGAATGTGTAACAGCATAAAGCTTGTATTGTGTTTTGAAACTTTTTATAAAACAAATTTGCTTTGATTTGCATCTATTTTGTTTTTGTTTTGTTTTTTAAAACAGCGAGGATTTGCAACATGTACTTGAATCTATCATTTTTATACTGAGTGTAATATATAATTTGCTTGGAATGAATTTAGTAAGACTGTTACGTTTCCAGTATTTATTTAAAGACCCTGCTTAGAATAATTAAAAGACTTTAAATGTAATTAACTCTTTCTCTCATATCCTATGCAGACTGGTTGCTCAATTTACTATTTGACTAATTAAATGTGTGTCTTGTAGTTCAGACGACAAATTTACAAACTAATAAACTGCGAACTTTTAGCTAGATTTGAAACAGTTAAATCCCTCTAAATTAATATGCACTCGTTATCAACTTTCTGCTCATTCGCCCCCATTCAAATCTAAGAATAATCTATTTGGTCTATTGTGCATAGAAATCAACTACTAAGAGGTATTAACAAAGAAAATAAGATTTAATAAGGTTTTAACAAGTTAACAATAATCAAAATACGATCGCGAATAGTCTATTTCTCTATTCTCTGCGCGTACATGCTTATTCTGTCAACTTAAC
This sequence comes from Sinotaia quadrata, assembly GCA_028829895.1. Taxonomy (NCBI): domain Eukaryota; kingdom Metazoa; phylum Mollusca; class Gastropoda; order Architaenioglossa; family Viviparidae; genus Sinotaia; species Sinotaia quadrata. The sequence goes on along the minus strand of CM054183.1, from coordinate 36,532,129 downwards.
GAACTGCCATCAATTTGTTCTTTAGAGATTTGTACACTGGGTTGCACTTAGCTGGATTGCCTTGTATCAGCCTGGTCTCAATACTCAGTCATGCCGGTCTATTCTCACAGTCCCCCTCTAGCGACGCACGTGGTGCATAAGAAAAGGTGCTCCTCTTTTATGTAGCTAGGGAACTTGAATTTTAGTGGCATGGACCCTCAGAGCAGAATTCTCCCATAGAATTCAACCAGCTTGTACCAGTAAGCCAAAGCAAGGTAAGGCATGGGTAAGGCACGAGTAAGGCATGGGTGAGGCACGAACCGACCTGTTGACGCAACGTGCTCGGATATAATTTCAATCTAACACGTTCCTACTAAAGCATGGCTCAGTTAAAATGCGCTGAATAAGAGTTTTTGACCTCGCGTCGTTTACAATTAGATTTAGAAAAAATATAATCGTCTCACATGTGTTCCATTTAACAGCGTGACGTATGAAGCAATAAAAATAGTTACAACGTTAATTTAATGTTCATACAAAGGGGTAATTCAAACCAACAAAGCGCTTCACAATTTACAATTAAAATTATACGCAATAATTGAATTACATGAAGAATTCATATCGAGCGCAGCATTCTGGCTCTTAGTGAATTAAAACAATATAAATTTAAGTACAAAATGGAAAAAGAGTTACAATAAATTCATATTCGTAACTTATAGGTTTTTCAGCTATTTCTCTGAACCATGCTCGAGCATATATGGAAATCATATAATACATAGCACAAATACATACTTAAACAATATACATGCAAAATACTATTAGATAAAATGATACCTTTTATGAGAAGTCGAAGGTTTCTTTGTCTCAACGGCTTGTCGGCGGCCTCCTGACTCGAGTTAGCTGATGGAAAAAGCTAATGTGTGCTCGAAGTGAGGGAGCGGAAGCGCGTACTCATATTTATAGAAAAGCATAATGCGTATCACGTGACTGTTCGCGAAGCATGTAGTTGGTTCGAGAACTGGACAATGGTCCTAAAGTTACATAACATCTTGACCTGTTCTAGAAGCATCTCGAAAAAGGAAGCTTTGAACAAAGGAGCCAAGGGTTTCAAAATTCAAATTTGAAGTAAACAGGACAAGTGGGTCACCAAGTCGGACATTTTTATCAGACTGTGACAAAGACTCATAATAGCTTTTAATGGGGTGAATAAGTTATAGATACCTTTTATATCTATACTTTTGTCTTTTGTTTTAATTTTAAATTTGCGTGGACTCCTTAGCATCAGTACCGTCTTAACGCATGGGCACGTTGGGCAGTTGCCCGGAGCCTCACGAGCATAAGGGTTCCATGATAATCTACGTAAGTTGTGACTTGCTGAATTTTATCGACCATTTACATTTTTATTCCTGTGACTGGTTGTGTAGGTGGGGGCACAGTGCACTGCTTTGCCCGTGGGCCTATAATGCTGATAATGCGTAACATAGAGCTTTTTCGCACTAAGTTCTGTGAAAACTAGCTTTGAATAATTTATATATAAGGCTTATATCGCTGAGGGTATGAGATAATTCTAATCTCTAAGACAACGATGCAGGCTTTATATTTAAGGAGACTAGAGTTCCTGCGTCCGCGAGACTGACCGAATGTCGGCTGTACACATTCAATTCAGTGAGCTCCCCCAGCACAGTTGCTTCCTCAGGCTAAAGCGCGTGCCGACACGTGACTTAGGAATGAAACCCCAAACGCCTGCTATTCGGCATGGAACGACGTCAACTCAGCCCCAGCCCTTTTAAAGATTACCGAAGATTAATGGTGGCAGCCACTCACTAAAACCAATTTAAAATCGAAGTTCGCACATCACAGTCACTGAGTTCTGACCTTAATGGACCCCAAAAAGTCTGGAATTGTTTAAATGAACGGATTCTTTCGTTACTAATCGCGCTACCGCTGGTAAAAGGACAGATATAGACTCTAAATATGTTGATGAGTTGTGCTTCATTGGATGAAAATGACTGACGAGTACTCCTTTATTGGACTGCATTCCTTCGTTTCCAGCTGCGCTTAGAACACTTCTGTTTTGTCAAAGAAAGTTCTTCAATTTAGGGAAGAGCGGAAGGGGTGGGGTGGGGGTGGTGATGGGGGGGGGGCAGACCCCTATCTCAGTCCATCGGGATTTATGTACGGTAAATAACAAAGGAAAACAACTTTATGTCTCGTTTATATTAATAAATTATAAATTTGAGGTTTCAACATTAAGTATCAGTAGATAGTCTAATTCGTATTACATCGGTAGATGGCAATTAGCTAGGTTAACTAGTGATTCATCAGTACACAAAATAGCTAAGCTAACCAGCAATAAATCAAAAGACATGTTAACTAGTAATTCATCAGTAGACTGACAATTAGCTAGATTAATTAGTGATTCATCAGTACACAAAATAGCTAAGCTAACCAGCAATAAATCAGAAGACATTTTAGCTAGTAATTCATCAGTAGACTGACAATTAGCTAGATTAATTAGTAATTCATCAATACACAAAATAGCTAAGCTAACCAGCAATAAATTAGAAGATTGGCAATAAATGTACAATAGTCAGAGACAACATAGGCGGCTTAGTAATACAATAGCAAACTGGCAATAGACAAAGTTGACAATGGAATAGTAACTTAAAGCTTTCTTCTTTAAAATGTTTCGAGTCCGAAAGTACTGGTAGCAAGCTACTAGTACTGCAGTGTGTTCATACTGCAATAGCTGTAGTGGGATCACAGCACAATCGCAGGCAACATCACTGTGATGTAGTAGGTTAAGCCGGCTCATATCATTACAGTAAGAAGACATTATACTAGTTGACTAATAATGCTGTAGTGTATTATATGAAAAATGCGTCACACGTTTACGACCAATAATTTTAAAACAATTATTTTGTACATATTTTATATTTTAACAAGTATTTTGTAATATCTTGTGTTTAAACAACTGTTGTGCCAATATCTTATTTTATATTTAAACAAATATTTTATTTATATCTTATTTTATTTTTAAAAAGCTATTATGTACATATTGTGTATTTAAACAATATTATGTGCATATTTTATATTTTAACAACTGCTATGAACACATTTTATATTAAAACAGCTATGTACACATTTTATTGTACATTTTAACAACTATCACATGCATATTTTATAGCAACTATTATGTACATATACAAATGTCTAAAGGTAAGCAAGCCATACATGTCGTTGAGTGTTATAAATGTTGACAAAAATATGGTTTTGTGTGTGTGTGTGTGTGTGTGTGTGTGCGTGCGTGCGTGTTTACATATCTGTGTGTTATGTTCGTTTATATGTGTGCATGTACAGATCATAATCTTTGTCATTGTGCACAAGTACATGACTAGGAATGACTTCCATTTACGTAACTGCCCTAGTCCTTTAAAAAAAACACTTGCTGCGGCCATTAGACATAAATGCCCATGACCTTTAAACAAAGTGATAATCACAAACAATCACTTGTGTCGAAGTGGAATTATACGGTACAAAAGACATCAGGGTAGACAATTATATCGAACAGAACGTATATTGACAAATACCAACACTCCAAATCGCCAACCGGCACTCTTTATATAACAGACCTTGGTGAAAGGAAATGCCTGCTCAGTAATTGTATTACTGCATATAATAATAATGACATGGCGAATATATCCGTAGCATACGATAATATTAATATGTTTATTTACTTTTATTCTTTTTTGAGAAAAGTTATTTCTTTCTGCACAATTGACATTTTTTAAGGGTTATATAATTAGTTAAAGCCCTATTCTGTTACTATACATGCGTAGGCATGTTTGAAAGTAAGTAAGCTACGAGTGTATGACTAACAAATCATCTGGGCCAATATATTATATAATACATCCCTAACTAAGGGATCCACACACAAAAAACAAACAGAAACATACAAACTTAATTTGTGAGGATTAAAGATAAAAATTAAATTCCAGACAACGCTTACGATTCAATATATTCCATCGAAACAGTGTTTGTCTTTATTAGAATCACTTTTTAATTTGCTAGACGGCTTAGTAGGGATTACACTTTGGGCGTACTCGCTGCATTCGTCCCGGATAAAAGTTGACGCTGATCTCCCCTTTCATCGTGACGTACTGCGCTTCCCGTGTGCGCACACGCTTCGACAGAACCTCTATTCTATTGAATGAACAGTTCTTTGTTGGTGTCGTCACGAAAATGAGTCTGACAGTGCGGACAAAGCCACTGACGTCAGATAGTGTGATAATAACAGTGACGTACAGTTAGCACAACGCTTCCTCTTCAAACGGGTCACAACGCTTTTCAATACTACTGTAGCAAGTCAACAGGCAGCACATCTTAATAACATACTTTATAATGCGGACATAGGAACACGCGCGCATAAACTTACACACCACACACACGACGGAGAAAACAATCGTTCTTTAATTTAACTTTTGAAACACATTTAAGTGTTATAAACAAAAGACTGATCAGCTTATGAAGAAAATTGAGAGAGAGAGAGAGAGAGAGAGATCGTTCACTTGTATGAGGCGAGTGTTCACATTTTCGAACCTCTATGCCGTTATTTAGCTCAGTAATTCATTTACAAATATCGTCCACCCGGTTGTCTGCCAAATACATATATATATATATATTTTTTTTTTTAGCAGTAAATAGAACGGGAACAGACTTGTGGACACTAGTGACGCTTTCTACTAAATTTTTCCTACAACTTCAGCACATTCCCTTCGCATAGCAACTTTGATCCTCGAGGTAGTGTTGTCTGTGCCGACATCTGCCCAGGGGGCGCTAGTAATACATGCAAAAACGGAGCGGCAAAGGTATGAAAGAAAGTTTAATCTCATAAACAGTTTATAATTGAACGTGTGCAGCGCGTCTCCGTGTGTATTTCGACGGGTCTATAGTATATAAATAAGGGTGTACGTGTGTGTGTGTGTGTGTGTGTGTGTGTGTGTGTGTGTGTGTGTGTGTGTGTGTGTGTGTGTGTGTGTGCATATGCATGTGTGTCCTATTTTAGATGGTGGGATAGGGATGATGGCAAATTTAAACTCCCCGTGTCCTGTGACACCATTTAGATGTCAAGAGGGTAATACACACTCACACACACACACACACACACACACACACACACACACACACACACACACACATACACATTCATAAACACACTCACATACACACACACATACACACACACATTATTTTACAAGGACATTACTATTATCACTGTTGTCTGTTTTCCTATCACTCCTTGGTAACTACAAATAATTAATTTCTAATAAAAAAAACCTATCAAATGTACATTTATATGCCTGCACACACGCTTACATAAAATAAATAGATATAACTATATGTATCTATATGCAGAGAGAGAGAAAGAGATGAGTGGATAGAGAGAAAGATAAGTAGACAGAGAGTGAAGAGACTGATTCACCAAAGATTCAATCCATTCATGTATGTCTGTATGTGAATGCAATTTCTAGCTCATTATGGTTACAGGATTATATTTAGAACTAACTAGCTACGGTGAATACTGATATCATAATGATGCAGGACACACTGCAATTTAATGAAAACAAATTATGTCCTCATTCATCCACTAAATCAAAGGTTCTTAACCTTTACGGCTGCAGGTACCCCTTAAATTCTTAAAATCTGTTCTCGCATCCCATGAAAAAATGTCCAGATTTTATTAAATGATTAAGGGCAATAAGCGATATTTTATTCATCATAACGTCTCGCAACACTGGTTATGAATCACTTCACCAAAGGGTCTAAGAAACACGACTGTAAGATAGTTAATTATTAGAGCAGACAAAAGTACATACGTTAGAGCGATGAACAATGAGCTGTGATAGTTTTTGTAACAGTAAATTAGGCTATAAAAAAGAACAACTGAGATTTAAAGATACATTGCAGGGGGGTGTCTATCTGTCTGTCTATCTATCTATCTATCTATCTATCTATCTATCTATCTATCTATCTATCTATCTATCTATCTATCTATCTATCTATCTATCTATCTATTTCATTCCGTCATCCATTCATCCAACTATCAACCTGTATATACATATATACACATGCGCGCGTGAGTATGTGTGTGGTGTATGTAACAAGAGGGTCAATCATATTTCATTTATGAGACCTCAAAATAACCACTCACAAAAATGCAGAGAGAATTGCAAACCACGAAAAACAAATTTTTTGGGGGGACCCGATAAAGACAGTCCTTATTTACATGAAAAATAATGATAAATTAAAATAACAAAGATTAAATCAAGAGTTGACCAAGGAGCTGATATAGAAAATTATAATCGGTCGAACCCGTGCAAAAATGACGTGTTCAATCAAGATATATCGACAGCGGGAAACTTCTTGTAAAGCTCGTGTTGAGAGATCTGTCGTAATCACATATATGTATAGATTTATCGTTTCTTTATTTACTGCCGCGACTTTCAGCTCGGCATTGTCTGTCAAAAATTGCAAACAAGCTCAATTCGTGACGCCATTATTCTGTAGCATATTCTAAGATGATTTTGATTTGTGCTCGTGTAATGTACACTTATGCTATTTGTAGGCTCATCTGTGTGTGTATACATATGTGTGCATGTGCATATATGTGAATTCGTAAGTGTGAGTGAGGTATGTATGTGCATATCCGTTTGTACTTTCAAATTTCTACCATAGTGTGTAACAATAATATATATATGCGTGGGTGTGGGTGTGGGTGGATGGGTGGGTGAATACGTGCGTATGTATAATTTTAAAATACTCATTTTTGGTACCGAAACTTTAAATTATACAACTGAGAAAAAAAGGGATAAAATGTAGAAGAAATAAAAACCTTTATGCAGATAAGCGTCTGCATGTGAGAGACAAAGTGTGTGTGTGTGTGTGTGTGTGTGTGTGTGTGTGTGTGTGTGTGCGTATGTGTATGTGCGTGTGTGTGCGCGTGCGTGTGTGTTCATTTTAAAGGAAAGCAACAGCATAAAATTAAAGCAAACCGCAATACAAAATACAGGTATTTAAAAAATCAGGGACATCAATATCTTCCTGCTTCTTCAATCAAACACCTTTACAACGCTACGCTTAAAACTCAAGCATACACGCACAGCACCTACACACAACAGCTTGAAAAAAAATCATCAGATATAAATCAACTCACCTAAGTAAAATTAAAGTTATCCCATTGTCAAGAGCACATCACTCTTTTTTTTAACGACCCAGTCATTTTTGCTCATAATTCCATTTAAGCGGCTCCGTGAAATTAATTTGTAAGCGCACAGGACAATAATCAATGACTACAAGTCCTTGTTACTTTATAACTTGTAAACATAAATATTTTTTTAGAGTGCAACGAGAGAATAAGTACTTCTCTTGCCCGTCTCTCAGTGACTAATTTCAGCTAAGTAACAAGCAGTGGTTCGCAACACACAACTGGAGTTCTGTGACAGAAGAAATAAATTTAACTTTAAAAAAAAAGTAGTGGCCCTCGCAGCCACTCCACGGCTATCGCTGGACGGATCTCGCGATATTCTGTATCCACGAGAAAGTGAAACGTGAAGTATGGTATAAATAAAGGGAACAACCAGCCTATAAATTTAAAGCTCTTGTTTACTCCCTCTATCCGAGCTGTCTATACATGCACACACTACCCGGTGGGTGTGGCACCAGAGTACTCTTCCAATTCCGTTCATTCTCAACCTTGCAGAACTGACAGTCTTCGACAAAAACGAAAGACGATTTGGGGTAATGCCATGGCAACCACTTGCGGCCATCGACCGACTGTTGCTCACGACGTGGGCGTTTTACTTGTGAGCATATTGCCAAACAACAAACTTCTGCTTGAAAAAAAGGAAAGGAAAAAGGAAACCACTCCGCGTATATCTTCCCTTTCAAAGCTCTGCGTACAGAGGTCGACTGCGGATCATTAACTATGATTGATCAAAGTGGGGTGGGGTGGGTGGAGGACAATCTCGGAGTTTCTCATCCTGGTTCACTAATTTGGTATTAGGCTGACTAGCGTAGCCTCAACATTACTACATGCTTTATTCCACCCACCCACCCATTGTGTCCCAGATTTAACCCACTGTTCGAAGTATGCTGCTTGAAGCACTCTCACTCACTTAAAAAAACCAGCTCAGAAAATTACTGATGAGTTATGCCCCTTATACCAGAATACACGTCGTACTAAGTAAATTGCCAAAGAATGTCTTTAACAGCGCCGCCGACTGTAACCAAGCACCCGGCTCTGTCCGCAGGCAAGTGTTAGCGTTATCGGAAACAGTTAAAAAGCTACCAACGGTCAGAAGAGAGAGTGTGATACTCAAAAAACGATTAGCCCTAATCTGAGTGTTCGATGTTCGAGCGGAAGTCGATAGATTCAATCCCCCCAAAAGAGAGAGAGAGAGAGAGAGAGGAGAGAGGGGGGAGAGACTGAACAAACTTAACTATGTCCAGGAATGTTTTATTTCTGTTCTTTGTCGCTTGCCGAACTACGCTTGGGAAATGACAGATTGAAGAGTATTAAAAATTACAGTTAATAAATTATGTAGTTCTTTATTTAAAAAAATAATAAATATACTACGTTCAATTGCAGTTTGACTCAGGTAATGTGCTTTGAATAAATCCCTCGACACAGCGAATTTACTTCTAAATCGTTATTTACCATAGCATTACATTTCCATAATGTTGGTGATAGCCGCATTCTTTCATTAAACCAGACATGAATTAATCAAATAATAGTGAATAATGCCAATGGAATATTGCGCATGTACTGAGTTTCGGGGTCAAGCGGGATGAGAATTAGAGGTGGTTTTTTTTCTTTATACATCGTCATGCATATAATATATTATTTTTTCTAGCTCTCAATGTGAGATTAACGCGTAATAAATGAACAAGTTAGTAAAGACACTTTTAAATGACGTCATGCACCGAGGGTGGGTGATGGGAGAGGTCAGGCTAAATACCTATTTGTGACAATGGGGTAAAGGTCGGGAATAAGGCTAGTTGAAAATGTGACGACGCTAAACATTTTTTTTATTTTAAAAAACATACTTTTTTGTTTAAAAATTACAAAATTTCCGACCGTGCCAAAGCAGAAAGGTCGGTATTTTAGTTGATGTAGCACAATTCAAATCCTGTTTTGACTAAAGGCATAAGTTAATTAAATCACTGATTATGGATCTAGAAACCTTGGCTGCATGTACAACGCTTAACATATCGTAAGAGGGTTTAAAACCATTTTGCAGTTTACTGCTGATTATCAGGCTTTATTCCCTTGATATATAAGTTCAAAAGAAAAATACTGTTATTACAAAACTCCTATCTGCCGTGTAAAGTGAACACGGGACAATGATTGAACACTTAAGACTCCTGAACGTCATTGTGATTTAATTTCGTAATTCTTCCTTACGTTTCTCTTCCTCTTAAAGTTTTATCCCCTCCCTAAGCTCATGAGTATTTGCGTTTTCTTTTAAAGTCTGTTATTGTTATTGTTGGGGGGGGGGGGAGGTTTGTGCAGATCAGGGGGTGGAGGTCTCGTCATAGCCGTTTTGTGATTGTAATGTTCAAAATATTATTTAAACTGTTCAAATACTTGTGACACCTTACTCCTGAAGTGTGAGTGGACGTGTAACGTGGACCTTCACGTTAGGGTTTTAAGCCTTTTTATAACATCTTTTAAAAACCACGCCACAGCGCCCTTTAGTTTACATGGTCCCTAGGGCATAATGCCTAGTTTGCATAACTAGGCATGTCAAAACTAATTTTAATGGATTTAAAATGGATTTAAAAAAAGAAGAAGTGTTTAAGGACAACGAAACCACAGAAAGACTACCTGCCTATTAATTAATGGACATGTTGAGTAAGCAAGACGCAGGCTCACTGACTTGGTGGGGGAAGGGAGGGTGAGAGTGAAAGAGGAAGGACAAGGAGCAACTGAACAAATATCATTTACAATTAATGTTGTTAAATTTATCATCGGGATGGTTTTTAATATTTTTCCTTTTCAGAACCACAAATATTTCCTCAATCGAGCGAATTTACGCCAAAACATTTTAAACTTCAATACTAGCAATAAAAAATTTAAAGAACCTATTTCTAACGTAATGAAAGACGTATTTGTGTAGGAGTATGTGAAGATTGAGGAGGAGGGGGGGGGGGGAAAGGAGGTTAATTTCGTGAGGGGTTGAATATTACAAAAGAGAATAAGTAATTTATAATTAAATATTACGAAGTGTTAAATATTACAAAAGAGAATAAGTAATTTATAATTAAATATCACGAAGTGTTAAATATTACCAAAAGAGAATAAGTAAATCGTAATTAATATCGTGAGGAGACCACGCCGCGCCCTATCTTTAAGTTTTCACAGACCGTATCTACAGTCAGGTCTCGTCGCCTTTCATTTTGGGATTTAGCTAATGACATTCGAGACATCTCAAGGAGGACTTAAAACGAACATCGAACAAGAAAGGGGATTGGTGGTTACGGTGATAGGTATGATTATTTACATCTGTATGTAAAACGATGCCGTTTAAAGCAACACACACACACAAAGAAAACTGTCTCCCATAAAGGTAGAAAGAGGTCCGTAATGAAACCCACTGTTTATGTAAGCCTATCAGGCTTAGCAATTTTAAGTTTTGCACACACACACACACACACATATATATATATGATTATTCGTCATATTTCGCGCGCACACACAGAATTAAGCTGTTCTTGTTCAGGTAAAGAAAAAACGAAATCCATAGGTGAATGAAAATCATGCATGCTTGGTCGTCTGCCATTTTTCTTTTGAACTTCCTCTTATTTCTACACCCCACTCTCAACGGTCTTACATTGGCCGATTTGAAAGCTGACTACCAGTGTTCTGTTTTCTTCTCTGACACTTAAGATTCTAGGCATTCAGTAAAAGATAGGTGTATTGATTTCCCTTGCTGTATAAAATCATAACCAAGGTCATGAAGCGACCCTACTTTGGAATATCGCCCACGTGAATATATACATCAATGAAGGGCTGGGGTCAGGAAGAAGAAATAGATTTTTAAAAAAATTAATCATGGTCGCCTGTCCTCTGACCTCAGGAAGTATATCAGTGAAAATTATAGCAGGACACGTACTAACTTTTTGAAAAAAAAATTAAACTTATTGTGAGACAGCATATCATTACTGGGGTCTTAAGTTCGCCCTCACTCCTCTCTCTTACACACACACACTAAAATATATGCATACACACAATACATGATACAAATACAAAACATATATATATATATACACAAAATATAAACACGCGTGCACTCAAATCTACACACATTGCCTGTCTCCAGGCAACGCACACGATGACCACTATATGCTGCCATACATTGTATTCTTAATACAGTGGTACCTCGCATAACGAACACAATTCGTTCCAGCAGTACGTTCGTTATGCGAAACACGATGTCCCATAGACTTTCTACAGGAAATCGTGCAATCCGTTCCACATCGCCGCGAAAAATCAAAGAAATTAGGGGAAAATGAAGACAGGGCAGTGTTCAGGGGGAAAAACACTAGTAATGACACTCACCAAAGCAGGGTATGATTTTAGGTGTTGATGAGGTAAGGTGTTAGGCGTTGATGAGGTGAAATGGAGGTGGGGTGAGGAGGACACACACACTTATGTACAGTTCACACAGATGGCAAAAACACATCAAAACAAGGAAAAAAAGGACAGTCAACTGGGGACAAACACGCCCTGCCTTCTTCTGAGCCACGCAAGATACGACTGGCCGGATTCGGCCATTTATTCACGGGAAATGCGATGTTTAATTCAAGGTGGCCATGATATCACTATGGCGGTCATACCCCTGGGATTTGATTCACGAACCTCTAGCTTCTGCCGATTTCGCGCAAATTGGTTTCACATTTCTTGATTTTCAAATTTTATGTCGGTATGAACTTTTACGCGTAATAGTTCACCTGTGTTCGATTTCTTGTACGTGTTTCAGCGTCGATGTAGTGGTGTATGGCATACTTATTTTGTTTCGCATTTCGTTATGCGAGATTACAGTACTGACTAACTTAACCAACCACTTCTGGTTTCTTCTTCTATGAATAAACGGTGAGTACTCTCTTCGAGTTCTACAGCATCCAACAGTATGAAGTCCGTGTCCAATTTTCGCACAATGAAGGGAAGAGAATTTATGTTCTGGCAGGGAAGGATCTACTGCCATAGAGGGAAACAGAGGGTTTTCCAGGTTGCAATTTTATCTTTGGTATACGTGGCCTGTAGCACACAAGGACCCGATTGATAATCCCACCCGACGGTTCGATATTAAGCACACCACCTTGAGCAAGGAAGCGGCGACAGATCACCCTGGAGTTTGCCACCCAGGAGTAAGGCTGATCGAAACCTGATTACTAAACGGGAAAGGAATCGTTCTGTATGCGTTACTGCTGTGTGTTTTAAGTAGCGTACTTAATTAGTTCACACAGTTGATAGTTTTCAATGGGCATTTATTCCTTGCACGAATTTAAAAGGCAGAACGAAGTAGATTTCAGTGAATGATATAATGGGAAACTACTAAGTAGTTTTTTTTTAAAAACTTATTTATAGAAGTTTGGGTCCTCTTAAGCTCAGTGCCACAGAACATACACATTTCCCTCTCTTTGGTAAAGTTTGGGCTGCCATTAGTTTCTGCTAAAGTGCTAGCCTTTAAAAATTGTTAACATTACCTCCATTTCAGCAAACATCGAGTTATTTCCCCTTTTAGTTGACCCTAGCGATTTTCTCCCTAATTTAATCTGCCTTCTCTGTGCACCGAGTCGCCAGATCCGTTTGCACATCGATTGATCTTTCGCATAAACCCTTTTCAACATATTTTTTCTTTAAATTAAACGAAAAATGGAATTAAATACATTTCGGTGTCCATACCGGATTTTTTTTCTTCTTCCATGTCAGTTCGTCGTTTCACAGCAGCTGATCGATTTAAAGATCAAGGACTAATTGAAATTCTTGTCAGAGAGTCAGGATAATAGGTTCTACCGCAAGAGCCTAAAAAGTCTTCCTCGTTATTCAAAAGAAACCGGAAGACAAGTGAAGCTCTTAGGATTCAGTTGCCTGCGATGTGGGCGTCCAGTAAAAGTTGCGCTCCTAATACCAAGTTTATGGTTTTTCGTGCCCTACCCATGCATAACGTCACACGATTTTTGTTTCAAATGGGCTTATATTATCTACAGTTTACTATGACAATACTTTGAAAATACTGTTATTGCTTAGCTAAAGTATGACAACATATGATTTTTCACAGAAGGAAGTTCGTTAGCGACACGATTGTAAAATATCTAACATATATCCATGGACTGTATACAATCCATTAACTCCTGTAAGTACAAAAGATATTTTTTACGGGCAATGTGCTCATTTTAGTTTATATACTTTTCATGGCGAGTATAAACTATGACGTCGTAAGATTTTGAAAGACAACGGTCTTTATGCAATCCATTAAATATTGTAAACTATGAAGATATGATTTTCAAAGATGGAGGGTCCGTAATAAATTACACTGTGTCACAAAAAAATTTTTTTTTGTAAGTTGTCTAAGATTTTTCAACTGATTTAGAACAATTTTTGAATTGTTAAATTTGAAAATGACATCCGTTTTTTTTTTTTAATCAGGTCAGGTTTTTGATCTAATTCGATTTTAAAAAATCCGATCTTATAGGTAAATCGATTACATTTTTGTAACATTATTAGAGGCAAGTTTTGTTAATATTTCTCTTCCAAAATACGTTTTTAAATTAAACAAAAAATTAATTTTAAAAAAATCGGTTTTTTTTTAAAAACACAATTCATTTCTTAAAGGTTACAAACGTTGATTAGTGTACATTGAATAGTAGACATTGATAACGGTAAGTACATATAAACTCAATATTAGGTTATCATTGTTCAAAATTCAGGGCATGAACTTCCGTCTCTTCGAACTTCTACAATGCTCAGCAGTAGGAATGTCTCTCTTTAGAGTCCAACAGTAATCAGCCATCATGACTGCATCCCAGCGTACCTGATACCTGGTTTCCATCTCTTTCATATCCGATGAAATCTCTCCCCTTGCTCGTCGCTCACTGATCCCAGATTTTCAGGAAACCGATCCATATGTAAGAATAAGTAATTCACTCTGGTGCTCATTTTGCATCCAAGGTTTCTGAAAGCAGTCAGCATATTGACAACAAGCTCTGCATAGTTCTTGGCTTTATTGTTGCCAAGAACGTTTTTCACGACCAGAACAAAAGCCTTCCACGCTTCTAGTTCCACTTCATTCATTGAGTTTTCAAACTCTGGATCTCTGATTAGCTTACGGGGTTGTGGACCATCAAAAATGCCAGCTTTCAACTTCTCAATGGTTAACCTTGGAAAAGCATGGCCCAAGTAAGCGAAACAGCCACCATCCTTGTCCAGAGCTTTGATGAACTGTTTGATTAAGCCAAGCTTTAATGTGCAGCAGTGGGGAAAAGTATCTTGTCTGTCCTCCAGAGGGTTGTTTATGAGGTTCTTTGCTTTGCAAGGTACCAATTACTCCCATACAGACCAGTCCTGCTTCGTGTAATACTGCGCTTTGTCCCTACTATCCCACATGCACAGAAAGCACGGGTACTTGGTGAATCCAGACTGTTGTCCCAACAAAACGTTCTTTATTCCTGAACGGCAGAAGTTGCACCTTGTAAATAACACATTTTTTTCCAGCAAGATGGGATGCTGCCACACTTTGCGGCTGTTTCTAGATGACACTTTCAGTGGATCGGTAGAGGAGGGCCTCTTGCTTGGCCGCCTTGGTTACCCGAACTTTTCTTGTGGAGATGCGTCTAAACTGTTGTGTATGCATCAAAATCTCGTACTTAGGGCTAGGATAACAAGTGCAATCCATGCAGTTACTGAGCAGATGATGAATGCATTCACAAAGTTCGAAAATCGACAAGAACAATGTATAACAAATTTTGGAGTAAAGTTTAAAATAAAACCAGGATTGTTTTAAAATTTCAATATTTAAGCTTTCAAGCGATGTTTATTGTAAATTTGTAACATTTATACATCTGAAGGTATTAAAGTTTAAAACTGCACAAGGACCCTTTGAACGTCATGATTTTATGAGTGGCTCTCCAATATCAGCCCTTTAGGTAAATGTAAATTCCTGATTATCATGGGATATCTGCATCTAGGTCTTGTGAGAGGGTATAAAGTTTTGGAAGACTGACTACAGTGGCCGGGAGTTTGAATCCTTTACCTATCACATGCGAGACACCCAGCTCCTTGCCGAGTAGACGTATTGCCATAACGGGTGTAACGTTGACAGGAATAATACTATAAGAACAGTAAACTTATATGAGATGAACTTATGGAGTCAAAAGTTTTTCGGTTATAGTGCACAATTTAAATTATTGTAGAGATCAGTGGCGCATATTGAAAGCTCGTCGCACAATCCTCCTCTTAATTCCATGATCCTTTCATTTCCATAGATAGTTTTTGTATAATGATTCTTCTCTGTTATTTTAATTAATAGAGGGGGAAAGCCAAGGACAAGCACTAAATATGGTTCAAGGTTTCATAACTTGCAACATTCCTTATTAATATAAATTCAAAATTTAACAAACTGGGATATTAGTATGACAGTAAAAATGGTCGTTGCAATAAAATTTAGTTAGATTTTTAAGATAACAAGAAAGAACAATTTTACATTTATTGGGTATTAAAGCTAGCTAAAGACACATTTTTACCCTTCTTATTCAAGATTTTTTTCTTAATTTTTGATAGTGCTATTTGCAGATCGGAGTAGAAAAACAATGGAATAATTGTTTTCTCCAGCATTCTTAAACTTAAAAAAACAAACAAACCAGAATTGCTTTTAAATGCCATTTACATATTGCTACTAAATATATTATATCACGATCTTATAAAAGTTTAATTAAGAAAGCTCAAAGAATGTGTAGTCACCCTAAAATCTGGTGTGACACTTTCCTGCCAATTGCTGGCCCTTATGAAACAAAAACTATTAAAAGTAAACAGCAGTATATAAATTTAAAATTACAGAAGGCTGCTGTTATAACTACAAACTAGATTGGGATAATTTTTTTTAAAGTGAGCATTAAAGATAGAACTAACAAGAAAAATGAAGTACACATATAATGATGTTTCAGGATGCTTGCTTTTTTTACCACTCTTCCTGTGCCTAACAAGCTGCAGGCAAAAAGGTGTCAATGCTTTACCTAATCTGCCTTCAGGGTAAAAATAAGTACAGCTACACAACAATTTATTTGAACCCAAGTTAACAAATTTAAAGGAAAAACACAACAGTGTTTAACAAAAGGGGTGTATTAAATGGACGATAGTAAATAAAATGCATATTGATAATGGCTGTCAAATAAAATGCATGTTGATAATGGCTGTAAAATAAAATGCATGTTGATAATGGCTGTAAAATAAAATGCATGTTGATAAAGGCTGTAAAATAAAATGCATGTTGATAAAGGCTGTAAAATAAAATGTATGTTGATAATGGCTGTCAAACACAATAAGTTAAATTTTGGAATATCTAACAATTACAATGAAAATCGGACTATTCTTGTTTTGAAAAACATCTTTATTCCCCAGACTAAGCATGTACTTTCTTAGAATGACTTATTACTAAATTTGTAATGGTTGTTTAGGACTTTGCTAAGTAGAATTAACAGAAGGCCATGAGTGTGTTTCTGCAGAGATATGCTTGAAATGAGATACAGTTTAAAGTGAATTTAAACAGCAACATTGAAAGAAAATATTTCTTTTTTATTATTTGATGTTCTCTTTAACTATGAATTTAAGTTCACTCTGGACACCACAGAAAACAAGACTGTCAAGTGAATACATTTTAAAGCATCAAACATTTCCATTTCTCAGTGTCCCATGAAGGCAAACATCATTCTGTTCAATGAAATAAACTGCTGTGTATTCTTTAAATTCACATATCAAATAGAGGGTTTAGCAAATGACAGTGCACTAAAGAGTTAAACAATTATAAGGTTTTTGCATACAATTCTCAGACATGGCATATCTTGATTCCACCCATGGTTATGTATTGTTTATCTTTTCAAGAACAAATCTTCATCATGGTTGTTGAATAATCTTGCTGTTTTTGTTCTTTTTAAAAAAAATTTTTTTTTTATTAACTAAAATACAACAGAAATGCCATTCAAGTAAATGTGCTATTTTAGATTAAATCTTGATGGCATGACCAAATTATGAATACAAGTATATACTAATCAGTTCCCTTGCAAGAGTTTTTGAAAACGATTAGCTATTGTGAGAGAGGTATCAATAAATCTCTCCACACAATTAGACATGCATGTCTCTGTACGAGAGTCCAGTTTGTCTCTTGCTTTGTCCACACATTGGTCCCAGCAAAGGTCAGTCAGCTTGTGGACCTGGCCCTGAAACTGTGCTCGCTGAGTCTCTAGCTGTATGAAACTCTGTAGCTCTGGGTCAACACTTTCTGAAGATGGCACTTTGGCATCAAAGGACATGATGAAGTGTGTTGTTGATCACAATATACTAACAATTTTGTACTCACACACATACACATAAAAACCATAAAGTCCTACAATAACTAGAGAAATGTTTGTTGTCACACCTTCTTCTTTATACTTTTATAGTGTCTCCTAATTAGTGACATAAAGTAGCAACTCCAACAGGTTGATTCTGGAGGGAAAAAAGCAAAAAATGTAATAATAAATTAATAAATGAAGTGCTATTTTTCTGATACATAATCTGATGAAACAAGAATCCGTTTTAGAAAAGATGAAAAATTTTTAAAATATTTTTTTAAAAGTATGACTATGATGTTCTATTATAATTTTAAATTCCATTAAATACAAACTAAGATCTTACCCTAAAAACAAGAGCAAAACCAGTTAGGGAGACAAATATTTATGCATTAAGATTGTTGGCAGAATAAAAAAAAAAATCTAATTATTCTGGACTGTATTTTCATGAGTTGAAAGAAGAGTTAAAACTTATGTACCATATGACTAATACAATATGACTAATTCAAAATTCATGGCAAGTCTTTAATCAGTGATGTAATAAGAAATTGCAACTAAAATGTACAAAGTGAAGCCTCTGGACAAATAGTAATTAGTATCATACTGCCATTAGAGCAAGCATTTTATTATTGGCAGGCATAGTGAATATTGGTAGTCAACTTGATTAACTGTGTCCAATGAAATAAACCTGTATGAGGGATGATGGTAATAAGTGTTATCTAGTGGTGGACACAGTTCTTCATAATAAGGGAGACCAAAATTGTAGTACAGGACCATCCATTAATTATATGGTGTACTTTTCCCCACCTCACTCTAGAATGTATATATGTTCACCTTAGCCACTCAATTTTCAGTAAGCACACATAATATAAAGAACTAATTTGTCAGTATAAAAATTTAGATTATTTGACTTTTGTTTTATAATCTTGCCTTCATGTGGATAAAGTCCATGTCTGCAGCAAATAATGAAGTTATAGCATAAACAGATTACCTGAAAGTCTAATATAAATATTGAAAGTATATAGAAAAGGATTGGGAGATGGAATGGGGAGGGGGAAGATGCTCATTTCCTTCAGACAGAGAATATGAAGATGTCTAAATTAGGTCAGTTAGCAATCTTCATAAGTACTGTATTTGTGCAATGTTACTTTGAATAAGATAGGAGGGTTGGTACTGAGTTAAACTATGCAAGCAAAGTTATACACTTTATAACTTTCATTTACATTACTCAATTTACTGTAACTTTAGAAAATTGAATATTTATATAAGTGATATTCAGTTCTATCTTTGAGTGAGAAATATTTATTTTTATTCTGATGGCTAAATACAGGACACCTATTGAAGAATATATTCAAACAAATTTACTTTTCAAACAATCTAAATGTAACTGGAAAATATCCTTTGTCACTTTCTTCTCCATTCATAATCATATGCAAATGTGATGACTAAACTTTTGAATAATACTCTCAAAGTATTTTATTTAAAATGGATAGGTGATCAAAATACCTTAGATTATGTCATAATGTTCAAATTGAAAGTTTGAGCTAATGAGAAAAAATGATACTTTCAATATCAAATTTAGATTTTAATTTATTTGACATAAGTGTTTTACAAGTATAAATCAGTGGGATGACAAAAACATTACAGATCTAGCTAGATCTATCACTGCAATCCAGGGGAAACAAAAGAAAAAAAAAGTAATATTTCATTGCCCTCATTATTTTATAATGATGTTAATAGATAAATGTAATTTCAGCTGTAACAGAGACCAGGGGTTATTGGAAGAAAAGTGCATTTATTGATTTATGCTTATTTTACACCTATCATATTAGACTGACAATCCAGTAAAAGAAACAATGCTCACTAATAGTAATACAGGTCATTCATTTCAGTATATATTCACTTACTAAGTACATACATTGAACACTAAAGAATTAAATTTAATTGGAAATATTCTTTTCATCAGGCTGAATATTAAACTTGAATTTTTAAAAACACATGCATTAATAATAATGTCAAGAGTTGATAATCATAATAACACTAACATTTAAGGCAGACTTTAGTTTCATTCATGTCTCAGAAGGGTTCAATGATTTTAATAACATTGTGAAGGGCAAACAATTTTACAACATTAGATAGTAATAAGTGGGAATATGAAAATACTTGTAAAAAGGCAATACACAAAAAATATCATAAATGTATATATTTTTTCATGACAACTCATTGTTCATTTCATGGCAATGACGTCTGTAAATGTAATTAAAATGTGTAAAAATGGTCATGTATACTTGCAGCTAATGTAGGCCTGTATTGCTGCCTAGTAAGAGTGTTCAGATGAAAAGGAAATATTTATCAGTCTCAACCTAGTTATCTGGGTACAAACTTTAACATTTTGAATAATAATAAATTCTGTTATAAAATATAAGGTTAATAAAGTTAAAAAGTAAGTGGACAGTAATTATCACAAGCAAATATTAATACTCTATAATAATTTCAGCTTTTACTTCCATAAGTTTGTTTAGTGAAGAGAGACTTTAACTTTTAGAATACACCTGATAGTTACTATTTTTATAATCAGTAGTTAATATTTTTATAATCAGTTTGGATATTATTTTTCTTAAATACTAATAAACATAAATAAATATTATTTATGACAAATAGTTAAAGTCAGTACAACAACATACTCCATTTAGCATGGAGACTTTTATTCTGACTGTAAATGAGTAATGCTATGTTAGTTATTTTATTATGACTACATATGTTTTCTAAAACTGCTGTAGCAATATTCACACATATAAAATTCTCTGGGAAAGTGTACCGTTTTGTTACTATAAGTGCAAAAAAATAAAGTGGATTAAATCTAATTATTTTACATGTACAAAAGGGCCTATGCTCACATAAAAATAGAAGAAAAGTTTAAAATTATGAAAATGTGGATGTTATAGGAGTTTGAAACACATTTGTTTGAAACTTAAAAGCATATGTTTCTGTTGAAAACTTAGAAAGTAAGGTTGAGATGTATTTTATCAGAAAAATAATTAAAAATATCAATAAAGTTATCTGATTACAACAAATATATTTTCTTCATTAACCTAACAGCTGGATAAATATATATTTAAAATAGGGTAGAAAACTATAACTTTGTAATGTGGAAAACTTATCTGTCTCCCAGTTACAACATTATCATTTTATCAACCATCATAAAATAATCTTTATTTTTCAGCTAAGTTGTTATGCTGCAAAGACAATATTAGGTAATAAAAAAAAGTATCTATTTTTTAAATATACCATTTAAAAAATATGAAATAAGCCTAATTGTGATGCTTACTTTTTTGAATGTAACTGACTGGTGTTTCTACTCTTACTGAAAATACTAGCTCAGGTTTAAAACACACACACAGCTATGTCAAACTTTAAATACAAAAGAAGTCACATGGATATGTAATAGTTTTGTAAATATGTAAGCTATTTGCAATGTTAATAAATTTAATCAAAATATATCAGGATTCTCAGAAATCTTATATGTTTTGAAAAGTCGATGATTCCAAAAAAAGGTTCATGCCTTTACTGTTGCAACAATGCAATATTAATGGATCGAAAGTTATTTTTCTAATTTGGTACTTAAACTCATCTCAACAAAACAAAATGAGAGTTATCTTTCCGGAATATGGTGTCTTTGAAAAATGTAAGAAGTAGTTTGCGATATTAATGTCATTATTTTATATTTACAAATTTATAAATTTTATTGCAATGTGTCAAAAAAGAAATGAAATAAAAAAATTAGTTTTCCTAAAGCTAAATATTTTCAAATAAATTTGAAAAAAAACATTAGCCTATGAATTCTTCCAGTAAATGAATTATTTAAAAAGCAGATGGCATTTCGATGTGTGGTAAAAGAATAAAAGTTTTGGAACCAATTTATGTAGAAACTAAGCATTAAAAAAATATGCCTTTTAAAAATATTATTTCTTCACTAAACTGCCCGTTTGCAGAATATTGCAAGTTGCATTAATGTATTATCACTTCTAAGAAAACCTTGCTATGATAAGTTTGTTGGATTATTTATAACAATCAAAATTAAAGAAAATGGCTATATGTATCCATCATTCCATCAATTCATGTAACAAAAAGAAGTCAATTTTTCAGTTCAGAACGAATTTGTTTTACAAATATATGTAATTACAAAATAAATAAACATATATTCACACAATTATATTATGTACCTCTCACATCAATTCTTAATATATAAAATCATGATATTTCAATACTTTATTTTGGTGAAAACACATTTCAAATGGACCCACCCTTCGCGGTACGATTGCCCAGAGAATGGCCATATATTTATTATATCAGAAATGCATAGGCCTTTGAATATACATTAAACATTACACACTGTTTTAACTGTCTATTTGTTCGAGCAACAAAAACAGTACTAAAGCGAGTTGTTTCGACATACACATACATTTATGACTGCTAGTTTATTGTAACACTGCCAAATAGAATTTCCTACATTTTATAAATTTAAATGTAGCAATCTTGACCTTGAAAAGTACAGTAATGAAAATGTTACAAACACCTTAAATTATCTACAGTCTTAACATGTATTTTAATAAATTCTGTATGAATATGCATTTCAATTAATGAAAGATTAAAATGACTTAATTAATTATACTATTACCACGACTAGTATTAGTAAGAGCATTTCATGTGCCACATGTATTAATTTTATTATTTATAATATTAATTTATTTAAAGTTATTTAAGTCAAAATTAAATCAATGAAAGTATATTATTGCAAAACGTTTAAAATTGTTTGACAAGCCGAACAAGAATTTTTATGTGTAAAATAACTAGTTATGTTTGACATTGTAAATTTAAGATACATACAACCGTACAATAATTTTCGTTGTCTGCTTCGTGTGATAAAACGGAAGTTAAGACGATAAAATTACATACATGCGCACTAGACGTAGAAGGTGCGAAACTAATAAGTTCTCAAGGGCACCTTTTTAGAGTAAACCAGTAGTTATAAATATAAATAATATTTTACTTCTGTAAAAGTAACTATTTATCATTTATTCTAACTACATTTATTTCCACGAAATCGGAGGCAAACAAAAACAAAAAAATGGCTTTATATTGCCAAGTTCTCGAACGTGTACTCGACAACGAGATTTTATGGTTTCGCCATGATGGCGCCAAAGGACTGTGTCGATGTGCGATTTGTGTAAAGCTTCATAACGTCGGACGAATTCGTTGAATCGTATGTTATATATTTCATTTATGTTTATATTAGTAAATATATTTATTATGAAAACCTTTATATACTAAGTATTATTAAGATTTATAGAGTCTCATGAATTGATAATTAGGTTAATTTCTTGCGTTTGACGCTTTCAAAATTCATACTTTTGAAATATGGTGATGTATACACATCTCCTCTTTGCATAAGCATTGCAGTCTCTTCATAAGATAAATACAACCTATTGTTTTATAAAATCTGGACAAGATATTGATAGGTTTACTGGTAAGCCAGACCCTGTGCTGAGATTTGTTACATGTGGAAAAAAAAAGTCCCCCTGCAACGAAGTTTCGTGTGCTATATATAGGCTTGTATTTAAAATTGCAGATTTTCAATCTTTAAAATTCATTTTTATGATCAGACACAAGAAGGAAAATAAAATGTAGACAATATATAACTATTCAGTCTTTTTCACGAAATTTTACGAACATTCACTCGGAGCTAAAAACTGATTTATTAACAGTAACAACACGGTTCACAGACCGCATCGCACTGTTAGAAATGAAAAGATGCATGGTGTTAAGAGCCTCTCAGTACGGCATTATACCTCTTATTGTTTTAAAATTACTTTGGCACATATTATATTTTATTGATCATTAAGTAGAATTAATCAATAATATATAAGATTTTTTTTGATCACCTGTCTGGCATAGACGGTTAAACGAAACTACCAGCCAGAGTTACCTTTATTGCTTTCTTTTAAGAATTAGAGTTGTTCGCCCTTAAATTGACGCCATTAATAAGTAACTAATATCAACACAGTACAAGCTGTAAAATGAAAATATGTACTTTTGAAATAGATCCAAAGCAGTAGCTGAGCAATTAGCCAAATCACCGATTTATATATATAGAGAGAGCCATTTAAACTAAAAATAAATAAAATGTATTGGTTGCATATACAAATTCTTTATTTTTGTTAGTATTTAATCGTCAATTTTGTATTTGCATTCGAGTTTAGTACAAAGATAATTTAATCTGTTTGAGTTTTTGTTACTTTATTTAACATTCTAAGATTTAATTTTACTTAAAAATTTTAAAAATTAGTAGGCCTATTAAGGTTTTTCATAACTAAGAATGATTTTTCCCATCATTAATATTTTCATTAATTTTCTGTAAAGGGTTCTCCTATTGTTTATTAGAATTTTTCCTTAAAATTAATTAATTTTCTGTGCAAAATCACTCTTTCAGCTTAGGGAAAAAAATGGGTTATGAAAGCCAAACAGTATAATTATTAGTTTTAATGGAACAGAGCTTTAGTTACACTTGAACATATTGAAATTTATATACTGAATTTTGTTTGGTCTGCCTGTGCATATTATTTTTTCTTGTGGGTTTTTTAGAGCTGCTAATGTTGTAGAGGAATTTTATTTTGGTATGAAAAAGAATGTCAAATTCTGAAGTCAGGGGTAATTACTATTAAAAAATTACTCTAATAATTGTCTTTCATAAATTTAAAAAAACTTATTCATGAAGCATGTATCATTGGCATCAGACTTTAGCATACACATAATATATAAATATAAGCAACTTCTCAATGTTCTTTGACATAAATATTATGATTTCACTCAAAAGAATTCAGCAATATCCCACCTGAATGTTGATGAAGAGCAGGGAATTTTGTTTTAGGGGTCTGTTGAATTTAATGAATTGAAAATCAGTTGTGGATTAAAGATATTAATTTTATAAGTAGAAAGATCCACTATCAGCTATCATGTAGTACCTTACTCTTAATCCTATACATTCTACTAATTCTTTCAAAGAATTTTTATAGCCTGTCATTTTGGCTGCTGAAAAGATTTATAAGTTTCTTACCATTTAGTTTTTTGTGGTGAACCGTGAAGTATTTTTTTTAAAATGCCTTTTAGTTTTTATGATTGCACGATAAATATAATGCACATTAATAAGTTTTGCTCCTGTATTTGATATAAAAATAAAGGCTGCATGTTTTCAAGATGATTTAAAATTGAGATTATTTTTTTAAAAAATTATACTTAATACTACAATATCTTTTTCTCCTCTTCCCCTTTTCTTTGTAATTGATTATATTTTGCATGCTTAAAGAATCTTTATACTTTAACTTCTGTGATATAAATCAGTATAGTTTGGTAGCACTTACTATTTTCATTTCATTATTGTATTCTTTGCAGATTTTTTTCTTTCAGACAGTTGTAAATGACTTGCATACTAGAGTTAAAGATTACAGTTTATTGGTGACACTGTACTCTTGTGGCATCCTGCAGAGGGACAGTGTGCCATGATGTCCCCTAATAAAACAAAGAAAGGAGCAGTGGCCATCAGGGATCCCAGCCCGGGTATGTTAATTTGCATTAGCAAATTCTTTAGCCCATTTCATTTGTCACCCTAAGCATGTAGAAATGATGGGATTTATTTTCTAGTCACAACAACCTTGTTAATTTTGAGATTGTATTATATTTTATTTATTTTGTAATGTGCTTTGAATTTTTGTTGAAACAGTTTACATTGAATTAAATTGGTTGTTGAGAAACCAGTAAATGAAAATGTGCACTTTTACACATTGATTGCTGCTGGCGTTAGTAATATGCCGCTACCTATTATTATCAGACTTTTGAATATAAGTCATATAAAAATTATTTCTGATTAATATTTATGAATAATCTTTAACAAAAAGAGAATAATAAGGACAAAGAGAGTTATATATTTTATTATTTATCATCTTATTTATGTGTTATTCAGATTAATTCACGTAAATGTGGCCTACCCTGTGCCTTGTACAATACTTGCTTCTTTGTATAGAAGCCATATAAAATTATAAAACATAGGATGTATGAGTACTTCTGCAAGGAGATAAGTTTGAATTTTTTCCATGTCTGATTGGTCATTCTTTTATCACATTCTTTTATCACTTGATAAGTAAACTGTAGTGAGTGAGTGGGGTGGTAACCACCTGAAAGGCATAAAATGTTTAATATTAAATATATATGTGTGTGTCATTTGCTGGACAAATATTGTGTGGGTCCATTTGAAATATGTTATCTTAAAATATAAAGCATTACATCTGCTTGTCATAAATGCCATGTTTTTTTTAAACATTGAATGCATTCACTGTATATATTCATTAGTATTTTCACATTTATTTGTTAAATTCAGAAATCTTCAGCATTAAGGAAAATAATTTGTTTTTGTTTCTGTTTTAACCTGTGATGAAGTTTATTATTAATTTGTAAATGTAAAATACTGATAGTAATATCAGGATCTACTGCTTAAAATTTTCAAGGGCACCATATTGCGGCAAGACAGCTTTCAATGTTGGAAAACAGCTAAGATATATTTTGACTAAATTGATGACAGCAGAAATAACCTACATACATGTACATATCCTTCTGGTTTCTTTTGCATTTAAAGTTTTAAATAACTTGTGTGTTTTAAATCTGAGCAAGTAATAGAAGAAAAATCTCAGAATGACATTCAAGCATTTAAACATCCTGGGTAAATTTATGATGTATTAAAAAAATAATAAAATAGACACTTTGTGTATTACTATTAGTTACTTAATATTATGTTCTCAACCTATTAACTTAGTCTGTTCTATTTTTAGTTTAGAAAATAGAGCTTATTTGATGATGGTTGACGTTCTTTGTCACTGGGAAATAAATTTGGTTTCCATGTAATGAATTATAGTTTGGTAACCCATTTTAAACAGATAATGAGATTTGTACCCAGACTAAATTAATAAAGAAAATATATTTGTTGTAATGAGATAATTATATTGCTCATTTAAAAAAAACAATTTTTTGTTGATGCTTTTTACATATTTCAAATTCTATAACATTATCATTTTTATAATTTTGTTCTTATTTTTTGTTTTTATGTGAGCATTAAATCATATTATAAACTTCAACATGTAAAATAAGTAGATTTAATCCATTTTTGTGTGTGCGTGCACTTATTGTCATAAAATAGTGCACTCGCCCAGAAAATTCCCCTACATGTGAGTGCATTTTGCCATGTTTAATTTCTTATTTAGTATTTTACAATAGAAAATCATAATTATATAAACTTTAATGCAAATAACATTACTGTCTTCTAAAGAGGTTGAGAAGATTGCTGGGTTAATGTCACTTTAAAATAAATGACAGCTGAGCATGGTTTTGATTAAATTGGCATGATTTATGTGTAATATATGCTGTACATTACCTACTTTTATGTTGTTAGAAAATAGTACAGGAAAGCACTAATATATTTTTTAATTTATTCATTGATTAAGCTTGTTATCAATTCTAGTTTCTACTGAGCCTCATCTGTTTATATTGATATATGTTAGTTGTGGTCAGTTTTTTGTTATGTAATATATGCTTTAAAAATATGCTTGTACTGTAGTTTTTGATCCAAAAATTTGTTAAATATTTAATAATATATGTTTATTTTATTTTAGAACCAGGGCCATCCACCTCCGGTTCTACTAAAAGACAAAGATCCAAAATGAGTAGTGATGATGAAGAAGACTCTGTTTCACGGAAAGGTATAATTTAGGTTGTCTAAGATTGATTTTCAAGTGCTTATTTGGGGCCTTATTATCAATCTCCATCCCTTGATTTGAGAAATGAATCATATTTAATAATGATCAGTTGTCTTCTGTATTCCTCTTGAAATCCTGTCATTTTCCACCAGTGGAACACTTTGGAGTTAATTGTAAGAATTGGGTTCATTGTTGCATAGGTGTCAGTTTGTTTTTTTTTTGGTTTCATTTAAAACATGGTACCAGAAAATGTGAATTTTACTTTTTTGGCTGTGAGGCAACATTTTACCCATTTTTGTTGCAACCCTAAGGTATTTTCGTCAATGTTTATGGATGCCATAATAAATTTGTAATCCTGCTTTAATAAAAAGTAAATGGCATGCCATAAATCAGAACATTAAATTAGACTTATATGTCACCATATATAGTAGAGTGTTATTTTAAATTTTTTTATTGACTTTATATATGTATGGTATTTAGTAATGTATTAAAATTTTTTTGTTTTTCAAAGGTGCTTCCAAAGCCAGCAAGTATGGAAGTCATCATATGCGCAGTCCCAGTTTCAGTTCACACAATAGGCCAGCTGAGGTAAATGTCTATTTGCCAATAATACATTTATTATTTCCTTTCAACTTGAAAATGAATTGAAAGTATTAAAACTCCAAACCATAATTAATTATGCAGTCCAAATCAAATTCATTTGTACAAGCCTGCATGTCATACAGGTGAACAGAGATCTAACTGTCTGTTATAGTGTTGCCTTCCCAAAATTAGGGCTTTCAGGTGGTTAGAGGCATCTGTTAAAAACTTCACCTCAAGATGGAGTCTAGCAAAGAAAGGAAGGAAAATATGTGTTTTCTTTCTTGCGTAAACGCTATATACTTTATGCTTATGTTTCAAAAGGTGTTGGATTTCCTGTCTCTCTCTCTTTCTCTAGTTTTTGAAGTATCTGATTGCAAATGTATATATTATTTGATTTGAAAGGGAGATATTTTTCCTGAGTGAAAAGATGCCAGAGAAAAGTCGTAATTTGAATTTAGGTGGAAATGCAGATATGTTCACCTGTCAGGGAAGTCTGAAGCATTCATATAATTGTGCTTTGTGAATATCATAGTGATGGTTATTGTCTCCAGTCTTCATGTGATACCTGAAGCCATAACTTTGTCACTTCTTACAACAGACATCAATTTAGGATACCGTCTACAAACACATTATAATTATCTTGCATAATTTCTGTATATGACTTCTAATGGCTACCATACACTGTAAAGACCATGTTGTACACAGTCTTGTTTCAGAATGGGATAGGGTGATGTTGACCTTGAATTTGCTATCTCATGTATTTCCATCACTTACCTAACTTTTTCTTTTTTTACTTTTAAACACATTTTGTCTGATCGTCTCTAAAACTCTACAGCTTTGAGAAACTGTTTAATTTATCACTTTAGATAGTTATTTTTGAAATATTTTGGACTGATGATGTGTTTTGCTTCTTTGTGTTGATTTTCTGATTTCAGCTATTCAGGAAAGATTTGATAAGTGCCATGAAACTGGCAGACTCTGATCAGTTACAGGAAGGGACCTATTTCCTTATTTCAGACCCATGGCGCCAAGAGTGGGAGAAAGGGGTCCAAGTGCCAGTCAATATGGAAGAAGTTAATGAAGTTGATGTTAAGTAAGTTCATTTTTATACAATCTGAGATTAGGAATCTTTTTGTTAAGATTGAAATAGATGGTTATAAAAAGGAATTTTAAAGTTTTTCTTAATACTTGTCTCATGAAAATTCTATAAGAGATATCTATTAATTCAGCATAGAAGCCCATGTTAAGTTATACTGCGGCCTTCCCTCAGCAGACATGATAATTTTCTGACACTTGACAATATTATAGGGTCATTTCTGAAATATATGTTGTTAAAAATATTTTTATTCCCTATTTATATATATATTAGCTGAAATCAACTAATTTGACAAGTCAGTTGTTGATTGCATGCAGGTATTCAGCTTCATTTTATCAGGGCTTTTACAATTCCTTAGTATGTCTATAATAGGTAGTAATTTAAATTAGTATGTCTATAATAGGGAGTAATTTAAATTTTTAAAATCCATTGATAATTACAGTCGCTTTTAAGTTTTTAATAGACTTGTTAAAAAAAAAAACGCTGCCGAAATTCGCGAGTTCAACAAAAAGATAAGAAAACTTTTTATGATTTCTTTGTTTTTGAATTCGAAATAAATTTAAAATAATACTTTTAAAATTCCTTAGTATGTCTATAATACGTAGTAATTTAAATTTTAAAAATCCATTGATAATTTCTGTTGCTTTTAATTTTTTAGCACTCTGACCCATTCAGTTATCGTTAAGCGTCAAAAACAGCCTGACAGCCAACGGGTTAATCTCTGTTTTGTTTGTCCAACAACTCTATTCCTGCTTTGATCAAAATATGTCATGATTGATAGTGTTGAAAAAAAATGATGTTATTTATGCTTTTTAAGATATTTAGTGTAAAATTCTGTGATCAGTATTTACATAAAGCATTTTTTTTTTCAAAATGCAGAACAGTTAATTATTAATCATATTGAAAAACGTTTCAGTTCTAGTATACACAAAGAGAACAAGAAAATTATTAATCATAATGAAAAACCATTCAGTTCTAGTAAACACAAAGAGAACAAGAAAATTATTAATCATAATGAAAAACCATTCAATTCTAGTAAACACAAAGAGAAGAAGAAAGCTATACATAATGCTAAATACAAATTTCTATTTACATGTATTATAAAATTGCCAAGTAAAAATATACTATTTCATACATTCGCTCACAATATGCTATAAAGTGGACTACAGCTTTGTAATTTATGCACATCTGCTGAACAGATGCATTCAGAATGCACACTTTGTAGTTATTGCCTTTCTTTTCAAAGGCTTTTTGCAAAAATTGTTTAGAAATTATTTGAATCTGTTATTAAACATTTCAGCAAATAATAAATAGTAAAACGACCGTAACCAGTTACTACATTGATCTTTAGCATCATGTATCACACAGATGGTCCATCTATTGATCAGAATACTGTGTGTAGGGTACAATAAGCAAACTCCCTTAGCCTCACTATTCAAAAGGTCAATTCAACCTTTAAGTTTTTGAAGGAAATCTCATCATGCATTTGCAGAAAGGTGTGTTCTGCATCCATTTTATTTTTCAAGAACTGTCTTACTCTTTTGTAATCTGTGTATGTTTTGTTCTCTTATCATGCCAAATTTTCAAATTTTTCACTGCCTCAATAATTATTATTAACAGGACTTTAGTGAGAGACGTACACCTACATTTGACATCACTTCAATCTTTATGTGCCTTTCATTTTATTTAAGAATTTGTGTTTGTCTTTTCTCTTTGTTTTAATGAAAGTAAATTTAAGAGGTGCATTTTAAGCTTAAATATGGATTATTTCACTGCATTTCATCCGTTAAATTGTTTTTATTTCATATTGTTGGATGGTCGATAAATTGGAATATATTTTCATAATTAAAAGAAATAGAATACATTTCATCTGAAAGAGCCCCTTTTACACCTTTTAAAAAGTGATTGATTGTAAGCAAGTGTTTTTCTGTGAACGAATCCAGAATTAAAAATTTTTTTGTCTTTTGTTTTGTCTTTACAGGGAGATCCGTGAGAAGATTAAAAATGGGGATTTTAAAATGTAAGTTGTAAAATAATATTTCATATATTATCTCTAATTTAGTTTGTACAAATTGACTAAATTGAAAGTGCTTAGTGCACCCCATATATTCATATTTTACTGTCGTAAATATTGCATAACCAGCTTTTGGAACTATCAAATCTATATTTTAAAAAAATTGCCATCAAACATCTCTTGGTAGTAATAGTAATCAGTCTAAAATTTAGGTTTTATAATATTTTGTACTGTGCATATCTATGAGTAGCACTAATTTTTTTAGGATTTTTTTTTTCTTTTGGTGGGGGGGATGGGTTGTACTTGAGTGCTATTCAATCCTATCCTTTATACAGACTGACATTGGGGAGCTAGTTGCACAATGCAGATTGTTTGCCTGCTAAACTGATAAAGATTAACCCGTTCGCCGTCGGCTATGAAAAACTCGCGCGACGTCACGGTGTCAGGCAGTTTTGCCGCTGAACGATTTTTCTAAAGGTTACCCTAAAAAACCGCGAAAAGCGACAATCATTTTGCACGGATATTCAAAACGTTAATTGAATATTAATCTAGACAAACTAATTAAATAATAAAGTAATATTTTTAATTGATTTAAAATTTAAAAATAAATAAATAATAAAAAGTTTTCTTACCTTTTACTTGAACTTGAGAATTTCTGCATCGATGTCATGTTGAATTTCTGCATGGGTGTCATATTCCTTGAAGGCTTTACATCCCCAAGTGCTGTGGGAATGTTTTGGCGATGTTTTGGATATTTAGGAGAAATATCCAGGGTCTCGCCTCATCAGAAACCTGACCCAAAACTGTTTATTATATGGAACATCAAGCACACAAACACCACGTACTTGTACTCAATGGCTACAGTGTCCGAGATCTATCTGAAGAAAGTTTTTTTGAAGTATAAGTCACAGTTCAAAATTCCAAAAGAATGATGAAGAAAAATTACTGAAATTATTTAATTCAGCTGAAGTAATGATAGATGTAGTCAAAGATAGTGAAGCACAAATCCAGATGCAGAAAATAAGTTGAAAAGTTCCAAAGGAATGATGAAGTAAACTCACAGAAATTATATAATGCCAGCCCCTACCAAACAAGAGAAGAGATGTGAAGATTTATATCTTTTACAAATGTAGAATAGGCAATAAAATAGTAATTGTAGTCAAAGTTATGAAGCACAAATCCCACTGATGTCCAGAAATATTTTTTCACATGTCCACTTGAAGAATACATTTTGTTTTCACAACTCCCAAATGAAGAAGATAATTTATAAATAATCCAATTGGAAATGTAGTCAAAGTTATGAAGCACAAATCCCACTGATGTCCATGAAAATTTTTTCACACGTCCACTTGAAGAATACACTTTGTTTCCACAAATCCCAAATGAAGAAGATAATTTATAAATAATCCAATTGGAAATGTAATCAGTTACGAAGCACAAATACAACTGATGTCCAGAAATATTTTTCACGTCCACTTGAAGAATACATAGAGAGTGAAAGAAAACTTTCTTGTATCAGTTTATTGTTTTTCTCATGCTTGGATATGCATTTATGATACTGTCACACAAATTGTACAAGTGTCTTTCCCGGTGTACATAAATAAAATCGAAAACATGCCCTGTAGTACTCTCGCAGATTTCGTATGATTTGATTCCAAATCTAGCACGTTTCGATTTTATATACTGTCTAAAACCCAAACGATTTTTCCAAAGCATCAAAGATTCATACACACAAATATTTTCACCAGGCACATAAATTGATAAAAATACTTGTCTGAAATGATCAACAAAGAATTTGATTTTTTGGATACTGTTGCTAGGTTCAAAGACTGAAAAATGTAACAGCTTAGCACAAACAGATCTACGCCTGTCGTGACTTTTGCGAATTAGACTTATTTAGTTATTATAAAATGTTTCATTTCTTGTAAAGTAATGATCAATAAAAGATTTTCTATCTATTCCCATCAAAATAAAAAAAACCAAACACTGATAAAGTTCACTTACCTCTGTATCTCGCCATTGTTTGAATCGAACCTACGAAGGAAGGATCTACGAAGGAAAGATCGGTCGCATTACTCGCATACCGGCATAAATATTAGCGTACTTGACAATTCTTTGCACAAAACTTTCTGGGGAAAATGTTTGGAAAATATTGAGAACTGTAGCATTTTCTGCAAATGGTATTTGTACTCCACTGCTGGCTGTAAAAGGGGGATTCTCCATGCGTTGGT
Source organism: Sinotaia quadrata (assembly GCA_028829895.1). Lineage (NCBI taxonomy): Eukaryota > Metazoa > Mollusca > Gastropoda > Architaenioglossa > Viviparidae > Sinotaia > Sinotaia quadrata. The sequence continues at coordinate 36,498,826 of CM054183.1, read as the reverse complement.
CACAGATGCACGCACCACGCACACACGCTACGCCATGACAGACCGGGTTTCGTTTTCGCCTCATGGTGACCTTCATGAAAAATGTCAATAGGGGCTGGAATTTCATCTTGTGATAAAAAAATCACTCTCATCTAATGGGTCATAGTCTAATCCATCTGTGGCTTCAAATTCTCCAACACCAACATCAAAAGTTGCCTTGGCGAATGATAAACGTAGCATACACAATATCCCAAATATGAAAGCACACAATGGCGTCCACCTTTGAACAAAGTAAAAGTAGGGTGACGCTACCAAAGGCGGGAATTCAGTCACATGAGCATTCTCATTAAAGTATCCAATGATAAAATTTAGAACAAAATTGGATGCTGAAGCGAACTCACATACTTTCTTCCCTCGGATTGGTTACTTTAATTTACATATCATCTGTTGAACTGAGGATGCGCGCGCATGGTATCAAAAGAATACCCTTGACGTTTGTGCCTATTTTATTAGACGGTAACGATTAGATACCAAAGACGGCGAACGGGTTAATATATGCTTGGAATTTTAATAGAATTATTTTCTGGTTTCAGTTTACTTTTATTGAAGAAAAAAATGACAGTAACATTTATGTCATTTTCTGGATAAGTATATCGCATTGGGTGGTTCTGTTTGAAATGTTTTAAAAAGTGAAGCATTGAAATATGTTTATATTTTATATATTCAGAATTAATGTGAGAGATATATAGATATTTGATTGAATTTGTGTTTATTTGTTTTGTAATTATTTGTAATACAAATTAATTTTGAACTGAATGTCACCTCTTTTTGTTCTCAGTTTTACTATTATTCTAGTAAACTGTAACATATCATTGCTTTGACTGGAACTGATGAGTTGTTTATTTCTCACACAATAGACCCCACAAACTTTTACACGAAAAAGCCGACACTACATATAAGAAAGGCTTACATGAGCTTAGTGGAATGCCGCAGTTAACAGAACAGCTGGTGCGCTATGATCTTGATGATTTGGATGTCTGCTGGCTGGAGGAAGTTAATGATAGCCTTCAAGAACTAGGTTTGACTTGCTGTTCATAATCTTAAGATTATAGTTTTCTCTTCTAACTTTTACACACAAATCACCTAGGTAATGCTTTTCCTGGAAAATAAACAATTCAAGTTTATTTGTGGTCTTTCTACATAAGTGTACAAATGAAGACTATTGCATGCAAAGAACAACAAAAAAATGTATTTTCTTGCTGTATTTTTAAATTTTCAATTGCACATTGTCTTTCATTTAGATGATATTTGCCTGTTTTTAGATTTAAAAAATATGCGCTTATTTTATAAAATTAAATTTGTAGATTTTGGGGAGGACCCAGAATACATATATTTAAAATACCTGGATCAAAAATTCATGTGAGTTGTGAAGGAACTCAATCAAAGAACTATGTTGATCATTATGGCCAGTCATCAATCTGCTCACTTGCACTAACTGACCTGCCTACCTTCTGCTTTTAGCGGAAGAATCTCCCACTCTTACCTCGAATCTCCCTCTCTTCCGCTTCCAAAAGAAATCTTCCGCTTTCATTTTCATTTTCAATTTTTTTTTCCCCACGATCGGTTATGATGGGACGAAAAACCTGCTTGTTTGTCATCTGCTAGGAGCTCTTCAACATATGAGTGCTTTTTTAACACTTCCAGAATCTTATTTGTCTACCGAATTTTAGTTGACAAAGCACAACTTCGCTCATGAAATAAACATTTTCTTTAAATATTTTTATATGTTTAGAAGTCAGAGCTCAGTGGGATAAGCAAATTCGGTTCATAATGTTTCTATTGCCCATTCGACCGATAGATAAAGTTTGCTTTTTTTAAAAATGGCGGCCAAGTAGCGATGGTACATGCACAACGCCATGCCATTTTGACAGTTACGAAATATTTACTTTAATAAATAATATCTAGCTTACATGTAAGACAATTACGAAATATTTACTTTAATAAATAATATCCAGCTCACATGTAAGACAATTACAAAATATTTACTTTAATAAATAATATCCAGCTTACATGTAAAACAATCATGAAATATTTACTTTAATAAATAATATCCAGCTTACATGTAAGACAATTACGAAATATTTACTTTAAAAATAAATAATATCTAGCTTACATGTAAGACAATTACGAAATATTTACTTTAATAAATAATATCCAGCTTACATGTTAGACAATTACGAAATATTTACTTTAATAAATAATATCCAGCTTACATGTTAGACAATCTATGAAATATTCTTCAGAAATTATCTGTCCGAAACGAACTACTTTGACAAATTATATTGCAATGTTAGGAAAAAGATTGGCGTTTTCAATAACGGTAGGCCTATGTTTGAAAACGCATAGAGGTTCAAATAATCATTTTTCTGGAATCCGTTGATAAATTTGCATCTCTTTTATGCACAAAGAGCAAAACATAGGCACATAACATTAATTGAAAATGTTTTATTGCATTTCATAGTCCAATATTTTATTAATATAGCCTTTAAAACAATAAAAATAATTTTTACTTGTTAAAATAATATGCAATATTAACTATTCTGCTCTCCAAAACTGAAGTTTCATTGATTATTTGAATATTTCATAAAGTTATCTTTAAAGTGTAAATGTTTGCTTATATTTATTTCACAGTAGAAGTAGAATCAGTTTGTTAAACTGTTAAACCTTTGCACTAATTAAGCCGGCTATTGGGTGTTTAATTATTGCCTTATAGTGACATACGGTGCAAACATCAACTTTGAGCTGTAATATAAAGTGATTGCCATTATGCTTTTGTTTAGATTGCAGCTCATATACATTTAATATTGGGTAGTTTTTCTAATTTTATTGTACTTACATTATTACCAATCTTTTAACTCAGATTGCTAAAATGAAATGTTATAGAAAAATAAATATTTTATGCTAAAAATGTATGCTGTGTCAAAGTAAGTTTATGTAGGAAAAAATATGATGATATCTATGCTACCTTTAGAGCTATTGGTAATTTAGTGTTTATATTTAGGATTGTTCAATTTATACTGAAGAATGTATGATTTTCCATGCTCCTTACAGGACACCATCAACCGTATTGAAAAACAATCCAACAATTCTAGTTATGACACTTCGAGTAATATGAACAGTAAATAGAAATTTCAATTTATTTTCAACTGCAAAAGAACAATTGCAACATTGTCCAAAATATGTTTAAATATTTTTATTTTATTTATTTTATCAATAGATAAGAGTGGGTTTGTTTTTAATTATTTGAGAAGACCTGTCCTCTGATTCTATTTGCCTCAAAATATATTTGCTAGTTGCCAGTCATGACAGTTGTCTATCAAATATATTACTTAGCCAATCATACCACCATATCACACTTATGAAATCAGACAATCAGTGAAGAAAAATCATTTCATTCTGAACATATATACACAGTTGTATGCATACAAATATAAAATGTGAAATTTTATCAAAAATATTTTGCCGCCATACACAATTTAGTATTGTTTTATAAATACAACCTTAAAACATCTAAGTAAAATATTTACCTGTAAAATTATATTTATATGCACATATTTATTATCCATTCCTACTAAAATGATAGAGTATCATTAATTTAGTTTAATATTCATAAACTAAGTTATTTTTCTTTTCTTTTGGGCATTTATCTTCCTGCAAAACATATATGGAGTCTAGTGTTCATCTATTAACTATTCTTATCTCCAAAACTGTGAAGTTTCATTGATTATTTGAATATTTCATAAAGTTATCTTTGAAGTGTAAAATGTTTGCTTATATTTATTTCACAGTAGAAGTAGAATCAGTTTGTTAAACTGTTAAACCTTTGCACTAATTAAGCCGGCTATTGGGTGTTTAATTATTGCCTTATAGTGACATACGGTGCAAACATCAACTTTGAGCTGTAATATAAAGTGATTGCCCATTATGCTTTTGTTTAGATTGCAGCTCATATACATTTAATATTGGGTAGTTTTTCTAATTTTTTTGTACTTACATTATTACCAATCTTTTAACTCAGATTGCTAAAATGAAATGTTATAGAAAAATAAATATTTTATGCTAAAAATGTATGATGTGTCAAAGTAAGTTTATGTAGGAAAAAATGCGATGATATCTATGCTACCTTTAGAGCTATTGGTAATTTAGTGTTTATATTTAGGATCGTGCAATTTATACTGAAGAACGTATGATTTTCCATGCTCCTTACAGGACACCATCAACCACATTGAAAAACAATCCAACAAATCTAGTTATTACACTTTGAGTAATATGAACAGTAAATAGAAATTTCAATTTATTTTCAACTGCAAAAGAACAATTGCAACATTATCCAAAGAATATGTTTAAATATTTTTATTTTATTTATTTTATCAATAGATAAGAGTGGGTTTGTTTTTAATTATTTGAGAAGACCTGTCCTCTGATTCTATTTGCCTCAAAATATATTTGCTAGTTGCCAGTCATGACAGTTGTCTATCAAATATATTACTTAGCCAATCATACCACCATATCACACTTATGAAATCAGACAATCAGTGAAGAAAAATCATTTCATTCTGAACATGTGTGCATACAAATATAAAATGCGAAATTTTATCAAAAATATTTTGTCGCCGTACACAATTTAGTATTGTTTTATAAATACAACCTTAAAACATCTAAGTAAAATATTTACCTCTAAAATTATATTTATATGCACATATTTATTATTAATTTAAATAACCATTCCTACTAAAATGATAGAGTATCTTTAATTTAGTTTAATATTCATAAACTAAGTTATTTTTCATTTCTTTTGGACATTTATCTTCCTGCAAAACATGTATGCAGTCTAGTGTTCATCTATTAAACTGTTGCACTAATTAAGCCGGCTATTGGGTGTTTTTATCACCTTATACTTATAGTGACATACGGTGCAAACAAGAACTTTGAGCCGTTACATTAAATGATTGCCAGCATGCATTTCTTTTGATTACAGCTCAAGTACAAGGCTAATATTCGATAGTATCCATAATATCTTTCTAGGTAACCTACAGTTCTTTGGATCTCAAAGATTCAAAGGATGTCTTAATAAAATTTTGTAGACAAATTAATGCCTTGTTAAAATAAGGAAGGGGGTAAGTTTTTGGAATTTAGTAGTTGTCCACTATCGTCATATAGAGACTGGTTCTACCTACATGGAGATCATTGTTATTTTAAAGTAACAATATCAGTTTGGGGCATCTTTTTTCATCATCTTTCAATTAATTTTTGTTTCGTTTCGATTTTGTCATAATTTCATATTGATAAAAAACAACATCGATTTTGATCAAAAACATTGAATCAACTTCATAAAATAACTCAAAACCAACCTTCATCCCTTGAGAAGAGCTGGTTTTCACATAAAACAATTTTTAAAAAACTGTTTTGTCAGAAATACACCACACTTTGCAGGAAGCAAGAAGAATATATCTTGAATCAGAAACAAAAACAAAATTCAGGTATCTTCAGTACTTCTGGGGATATTTGCATGCCCCCACCTACGCCCCCAAAATCAGGTGGCGCACATTTTGCACATATCCAGTGGTTGTACCTTAGGAACCATTTATCTGATTCTAACCAAATTTGGATGTTTTCTATAGGTGCATGACTTCCACATGCCTGGTTTATTTCAAAATTTTCCATTAATAACTTACAAAGATAATAGCTTCATTTGCGCTAAAATGGCACATTTCTTTTACCACTATCTTGATGTCCCTTGCATACTTTTGTACATTGTACTAACTTTATCTTGATAGTACATGTATTTGAAAGTGGCATCAATTTTGCCCATTTCAGCATTTTGCCAAAAAAGCAAACATATACAAAGTCAAACTTTTTTAAAATCATGGCAATATTACACATGGCTCAATGAATAAATAATCTATAATCTGGTGATTGAGCATGGTTTCGATATTTTAAAATATATTCAAAATTTTATGTTCAGCTTTCAGGCTCTTCTAGAATTTATAACTTTCTCTGCTTGTCACCTGAATAATTTTCATTGACCTTTGTATTTGTACATGGTGTACTAATGTATGATCTTAGTAAATTGTAAATTTGCATTTATTTGTAAACACATATCACGTGTGATTTTTATTTGTGACTTTTAATATTTTTATTTTTAATTTGGGTGCTCTATCTGAGGAAAGTTCATGTTCAGATTTTGCTGGTAATTATTATTTTTTAAAAATTACTTTTAAGTGTCTTTCAAAATTTAAATATTAATTGTATCATCTGAATTTTTGTTATAATTTTTTTTCTCAGTATTTAGTGCGTTGCTAATTATTGTTTGCAGTATAGGTCTGAAATTTTATAATTGGTGTTTGGAAAAGGTAAGTCTGGAAAATCATTTTAGACTTGTGAAAGGAACCCTGATTTAAGCATTTATTTCTCTTGTGCAAAATTAAGTCATATTTATTATTAATCAGTTAGATTAATAATGTGTTATTGAATAAATCTGTTTACATCTTTAAATTCCTGGCATTATAAAGTGTCTGTAGAAGTGTTTAAGAATTGAGAATTAAGAATTCTTTCTGGTTTCAATACTGCATTCCGATGTGTTAGAAATGTAACAGTTGTAGATGATCATTTTGGGGTTAGAATTCAGTGGTGTGCATTTCTTATACAAATTCATTTTAATAATTTTATATTTGATTTTTTTGAGAAGAGAAATTTGGTCGCAAATAAATTTGAAGATTTTTTAATTTCTGATAGGGCTGGAGCAGATAACTGAGTGGAACATGGAAAGAGTGATGGAGGCTCTTGAAACTCAGGTAAATTGTCATTTTCTAATAGTGTATTATATAGTTTTCTTTGTTTATAGCACTGACTTCTTGGGTGACACATTTGGACACAGAATGCTAAGCCAAATTTTTTACCATTAAATATTGAACTTACAAATTGAACCTGTGCATTGAATCCTCCTACTTAGTCTTATCAGACTAGTGTTATTGATAACTGTTTGATGTTTAATGTATAGTAATTTGATTTTCAGATTAATATATATTAATCTTTTGGATTTAACATTGAAAATAAATAAGAGATATTTTATGTTTTAAAGGGAAAGCTATTGATTAATTAATGAACACATGGAAATAGCATTTCATAAGTTGCTCGCATTATGATAAGCTAAGACTATTAGTTTGGCTTGGAATTTGAAAGCATTGCACTAATTAAGCCTGTTTGGAGACACTTTATTTTGTCTCGTGACACAAGATGCAAACAACATTGATGGGTTCGCAACATTAAATTGCAACCAAAATGTTGTCACATTGTTTTTGCATCACATCTACAATACTTTACTACATTTTTTAAATGTGATTTTTAAGATTGTTGTAATTTTTTAATTCTTTTTCTAGAAATTATGTTATATTTTTTTCAAGTATTATTTCTTATATCTTTTTTAGTGTCATGAGAAGATGATGGCCATTAAGAAAACTGAAGAAGGACTAGGCATTGAATATGATGAAGATGTAGTTTGCGATGTTTGCAGATCAGTGAGTACCATTGTTAAATCTTACAACTAGTGTAAAATGAAATGAGGCATTTTTAGAACGCAAGCTTTAAAAATAATAATAAATAGTCAGATATGTTTTGATAAAAAGAGGAAAGTAGCAGATTATTTTAAAGAAAAATTTTGAAAATTTCATAAAATGCATAATAATAAATACATATTACGAAATATAAAACCAAGTTTTCAGTTTAAACACTTTTATTGAACACTTGTACCTTAAAAGTACACATTCTTTTTTATAAAATAATTCTTATTGTGTTGTGTAGAATTTAAGTGGGTGGCTTATTAAATTAAAATATGTATTGTAGTAAAATGGAGCCAGCCGCCTCTACCTGCTAAGTGTATAGTATTTCTCAGTGATTGCACTTTCTTAATTAACAGAGGTCTTAATACCAGCAGGATATGTCTTGTTTTATCAATAAAAATGTGAGCTTGCATAATAAATGGCATCCAGAATAAACATAATAATTGTTTGTCACACAAATAAAGAGTACATAACTGCTAACCAGTCTGTATTATAGGGAATCATTGTTTTTATTTTTCCACAATACTTTGCCAGGACCAAAGCTGCTTTGTATTTTTAACAAACCTTGAATTGTGTTTAGCAGCAGCAGGGCAAAAAACCCCAACCTGCCTATAGCTATAGATTTGCCATAATATATAACTGTGGTGAGTAATAACATGCATACATCATATTTTTATGCAGTTTTCCTCCCGCAATGTTTAAAGGCATTACCTTAGTACTTTTGATGCATACAGTTTGAAATTGTTTACTTTTAGCAGTGCATTGAAATATTATAGAAGATAATGTAAATAATATTTTTTTTACATGTGTCAATTAAAGTTATCAAAAAGATAATGTAAATAATATTTTTTTTACATGTGTCAATTAAAGTTATCAAAATTTAATGCTATTTCATCTAAATTTAATGTTATTACTTTCTCCAACTGGATGATATTTACATAATGTACGTCGAGTTAATTTTCATGTCTGATTGTTACATTGCCATTGCCCTTTTTTGTTGTCATATCAAGCCTGTACCATTGTACTTCAGTCTTAAGGCAGAATACACTGTGAGAACACGATTATTTTCTTGTTTATTTAAAAATAAATTTTTCGTACCTTGACATACTTTGATATTCTTGTGCAGAAACAAAATGTTTATTAAAAATTGTTTTTTTAATGCAACTAAAATTGTTTTTTTAAACCTACCTGTTTAATAGTATATTTCTTAAGGGCACATACGGCATGAGAAATCAATTTTTTTCTTATTTTTTCAATTTGGAGATTTTTACACATTTGCATACTTTGATATCTGTTTTTGCAGTAAATATGTGTTTTCTTATTAAAAATTGTGTTTTTTTTTATGCAAATAAAGTTGTTTTTCTGACCTACCTGGGTTCAAAAAAAGCGTTTTCTTTGCATAGTATTGCCCATAATAGTCCACTTTGCTTCACAAAACCTGCCATTTTTTCAAATTAAATCATAGAGTGTTGTATATAGAATTAAAGGGAATTACCTCCCTTATACAAAAAAACGTAGGCTCAATATATTTTAACATGATATAAGCACATGGTTTGATGAAACCTTGACCCACTATAAGTGCTTGTGCGGTGTGTCGCGTTGTGCAAAAGTGAAAATCGTTCTTTGGTTAAAAATGCGGCTGCTGCGGGTTACATATCAAATCCGGGCATGTTCAAAATGGCCACCAATGAATTTTGCGTAACGTCGTGCTCAGTTCTAATCATACAAAATTAGTTTCTCTAAGCAATTAACAATGTCACTCATGAAACAAAAATCATCTAAGGGTCTAAAAGCAGTCGAAATTTGATGGGGAAAGCGGAATGCAATGCAAGACAATCTTAGTAATTGTAGTAAGCCTAGCAATCACACGTTGACTGCTGCAGATGACAAACCACTGAATTTACATGCTGTGACACCCCCATCCCCACCCCTGTTTACCCAAAACAAACGAAGTTTCATAGATGCAGACAGTGTACAAACTCAAGATTTTGACAATATCTCTTCAGCCACTTCCCACACATCTACTTCTAGATGAACAATGCAAGATGTTTATTCTGCTCCTAGACCTACCACGCTCGTTGCAGACGATGCACATCATTTAAATTTGCAGTCGGTCCAAGCGATCACCTCCCAAATGCCTACTTCCACAAGAAAACAAACTTTGATTGTTGCTGGCAATTTAGAATTACCTGATTTGCCTGCTCTATCTTTGATCAACCCAATCCTACTTCTAGAAGTCTCGTACCAAGTATTTATAATGTTCATAGCGCTACCATGCTGCCAGTGATGCCCCCTCACTACCCTCCATCCACCTACTTCCAGGCGGAAATTAACTTTGCTTCAGCCGAAATTAGCAGCCGTTAAAACTGCTTCAGAGAAAAATATCAGGTGCATCGTTGAGTTAGATAATTTGAATGCAGTGTTTTCATTGGCTGCTTGCTCTGAATGCAAATGTGTGAAAGTTTTAAAGTGTGTTTGGGAGAGAATATGTGCTGGGCCGCATGAATCGATATTTGGCTTATTACTTTCTTTTGAAGTTGCCAATGAGCTTGTGCCAATATATAGAAGAATGTCTTACCCCAACCTCCTGTATGGATAAGGCATAGTTAGTTTTTAAAAAGTAAAAACACAAAATTAATGTTTTACAGTCTTTATTCTACTTTATATGAGTTTTTCTCAAAACTTTGTTTTTCTGTCTGCACCACTTGCTTGCAGACCTGGATCACCAAATCTAGTAAACACATATTGATGAAACTTTGTATATTTGTTCCCTATTTGCATGTGCACAAAATCAAATATGGATTAAAACTTGCATGCATTATTTTTTTTTTATACAATTTTTTTACTTTGACATTTTACATTCAATTTCAGATTTTTGATGGGTATGTCATCTGTACATTAGTGGGGTTTTTTTTTTTTAATTGAACACTTTTTATTGAAATAGAACATGTAGATTCAGATGATATTTCATAAAAAGATCATCATAAATAAGGTTTTTGACATTTCAGGAATAATTAGCACACAGGCTGTCAAAACTTTTGTTCATTTATTTCTCCTTTTTAAATTATATTCTATTGAAAGAATAAGCCATTTGCATTTCATCATAGTTGTATGGATTTTTCATGTATGAGAAAACAGAATAATGTGTCTTCATAGTCACATACACTAGTGTAAGTAGTACTTAGTATTTGTAAAATAAAAAATAGTCCATTATACGACCAAATCGACTTACATCCATTCTGTCGGAACCAATTGCAGTTGTAAGTCAATGACTCACTGATTTTTAAATTTATTTGTTTTCAGCCAGACAGTGAAGACACCAATGAAATGGTTTTCTGTGATGGGTGTGACGTTTGTATTCATCAGGTAATTAAAAATGTATATTTATTTTGCAAACCAACAGCATGGAGTTATTTTGCTTCTTTTGTTCAGTTCTATATTAAATATGCATTTTAAAAATGTTTGATTGCTTATTTTATTTTAGAATATATTTTCTTTAAATTTAGAAATTTCATGAACTAAGTAGAGATCAGCTCACATTATTAATTGACTTTTCATGTATTTGCTATGAAAGTTATTAAAATTTATCCATTTCACATTTTTGTTTATTTTGCATCTGTTATTATGACTGTTCTAAGAGTATTTCTGATGAAGATAGGTTTCTAACTTTTCTGATTGTCGTAAACTGATGTTAAGAGTGTCTTGAATTTAAGTTGGATGTTAGAGTTACAGTGTTTTCTTTGCCATTTTAACAACCTGTACATTCAAAAAAAACCCCTGTCATTTTATGAATTAATTGTAATAAAATAAAAACTACAGTGCTGACTTAAACTGATTTTTGAATTTAAGTTGGATATTAACGGTTACAGTGTTTTTGACATTTCATGATTTTTCAATTTATTTGTTGCAATCAGACATATTTAGCTTCACATAAACTAATTTGCCTTCGTTTATATTTTAGTATGTGATAAAGTAAATAATAAATTTGTAATTTTAAAATAGTGATGATAATATTGTGAATTACCTCATAAATTTTTCAAAGGTGCCACATCGCAGATAGATAACTCATGTCATTTTGTCATGGTGTGATAAATTTAAGTATTAAGTAAGAAAAATAACTTTTTATTCCATTAAGATCATATGATATTGCAATGGCAGGAATATTTTTGGAATCATCATTCAATTTATGGTATAAAAGTCATAGATTGCTTGGTTTGGCACTGCACTACTTTTGTCCGCACACCAAGAGTACAGTCTTAAAAGTTTATTTAATTTTTTTTTATGCTTAGAATTGTTAAATATATGATAGACGTTAGTGTGACTGCTACTATATCCCGCTAGACATCAGCGGAGGCAAAAAATCCAACTTATGATGAGCATCAACTTGAAAAATTTGGAAAAAACAGAACTCTATATGGCAAATGTCATCAACTTAACCATTGTATCAACCTATAGTTTCTTGAAGATCAGCTCCAATGATTTCTAGATACAATTTACAATAGCTCATAACTCTTAACAGATTATGCATTTGTTTGGCTGCCTTGTATTCTTTAAAAGAAATATTCTGTAATTGATTATTATTATTTAGAGATAGTGAGAAATTTACGATCACATTACCATTTAAAAGTCATGGCAAAGTCTCAGGAATTTAAACTAATGCAGGATTTTGTTTGCATTAACATATTCCAACTAGTGGATTTTAAAATAAAATTACATTTTTATTTGGTATATGTGTCACTTTACAAAAAGTATGTAAGTAACTTTCTATCTTTTGTTTTGTATGCATGTAACTTTAAAAAAATATTAAAAGTAGTTGTCTTTTCTTTTTTGTTGTCTTGTTGTCATGTCAAAGTAAAGCCAGAAGGGAAAATACCTGACCAAAGATTTTAACTATTTAAAATAATTCGATTTTTTGTTGTTCTAGGCATGCTATGGGATTCAGTCTATACCTGAAGGTACCTGGTTGTGTCGCACTTGTGCATTGGGTATCAAGCCACGCTGCCTACTATGTCCACAGACAGGTGGTGCCATGAAGAGCACAAGGTACAGTCCCAAAAGCTTGACCCCAAGCTGTATTGCCTACGCTTCAAAATATGCATTTTAAAACTGTTTGAAATTCTGTGTGTGTAGTGTATTTTTAAAATGTTAAATTAATTCACTGAGTTATATTTCATAATAGCATATTCATATTCATTTTTATTTTTACATCAACCAAAGCAGAATATTTCAATTTATTAAATCAAAGATTTATTTTTGATCTTGCAGAAGTGGCACAAAATGGGCTCATGTCAGCTGTGCCTTGTGGATCCCAGAAGTTAGCATTGGAATTCCAGAAAAAATGGAGCCTGTCTGCAAAATATCAAACATCCCTGTGAGTTGGATTTGGTTTTAGTTATTATTTTACAAATGGCAAAGTTAAAGAAATATTGAAAGAAACGTTAGAGGCAAATTGACTCACACCAGTGCTAGAATGAGAAACACATTACAACTTAAAACTGATATAACTTTAAAAGAAAGACATATACAGTGAACTCTATCATACGTTCACTACTTCACACCAGTGCTAGAATGAGAAACACATTACGACTTAAAACTGATATAACTTTAAAAGAAAGAAATATACAGTGGACTCTATCATATAAGGTCACTACTCTGCCTAATTCCACACAGACGAACAAATCCTCACATGAACTGACTCACTAACATCACTAGAATGCCTTAAAAACCCCTTCCTCTCAATCAGAACATACATCATGAACCAAATAAACACCGAACTTGACAAGGTCCAAGCAAATGACATTGAAACAACACTAATGTGGATCCCTAGCCACAGCAATATAGCTGGAAATGAAAATGCAGACAGGGGAGCAAACTTTGAACAATACATGGCAAACAGCTAAAAACACCACACCATGAGTGAAGCCACGGGCAAAAGCTAGTAAGGAATAAACTTGAAGATGTATTAACATTTTGTTGACTTTTCTTTGTCTCGTTTCAGGCTAGTCGGTGGGCATTAGTGTGCTGCCTGTGTAAAGAGCGAGTAGGGGCTTGCATTCAGTGCTCAGTGAAGACTTGTAAGACAGCATTTCATGTTACTTGTGGCTTCCAGAATGGCTTGGAAATGAAAACAATTTTAGATGAAGCAGATGAGGAAGATGGGATCAAGTTAAAGGTAAAAATATGTGTAACCTTTACCATCACACTCAAAATGTATTTGAAAATTGTTTTATTTAATTTTATTTGGATACGATTATTTGTAAAGATTATGTAATAAAATAATATTGAATGCTAAAATGTAAGAAATATCTTTGTTGAAACGTTTGTGACTTTAATTTTATCCATGTATGTTTTATTAGATGCATATAATTTTTTTTAAAAAGTGTTTAGATGTATGTATATATAAACAAATGTGTAGAATATAATCAATCTTTTTCACTGAGAAATCAGTGCTATGATGAGAAACCAGTCGTATATTATATCAACAGATGGAGGTTAGGAATGTCTTTCAAATTAATCAGAAAATATAAGGCAGTTTATGATTTTTGAAGACCACTATCTTTATTAACCTTATTATAATGGAGGATTCTGTTATTTTCAGTTATAATTAAATTAATAATTTTTTTGTTTTTAACACTTTTACCCTTAAATTTCAATATAGAAATCCAAAGTTAGATATCCTATACATATTGTTTTAACATTTTGGGGTTTGAAAATGTAAGCGCTCTACAGTATACAGGCATTTTTATCAAATTGTTTTATTGTATTTTGGAAATTTGAATGTTATACTGCATTCATTTATATTTTGAGGGAAAATAAATAGTGAAGGACCTATTTAAGAATTATGTATTGTTATTAAAATTAATTGATCTTCTACTTTGATTTAAGCATGGACACCATCTTAATTTGTAATTTTTTACCGCTATATTTGAAAGGTAAAAGCACTTTTATGGACAGTAATTGTATTCTGATTCTTTGTGTTTTAGACACTTGTCCTTTACCCAACCATAAAACATTGTGACATTTTATTACAAATTGGCATTTAATGATAGCACGCTCTGAATATATGATTGCAATCACTGTACACAAACATATTTGTAAACATAGACTGTATGTATTTATAATCAAGGCAAGAGATATGCACATTATCATTCACCAGTAATATTTCTTACACTTCAACATTCAGTATTAATTTGTTTATATAACTTTAATCCACTTACTTAAAATGTAACAGTTTGCCTAAAATATAACAGTTTAATGACTGTATTGACTATTTTATAAAATGTATCAGTTTCATTGATGTGTTGTTGCTTATTCTAGTACTGCCATGAGCCAGTCTACTAAAGATAGATGATTAGCCAGTGATTTATCACTCATTCTAGTAGTACCAGGATCCAGTCTGCTAAAGATAACAGATGATTAACACAGTGATTTATCGCTCATTCTAGCACTATCAGGATCCTGTTTGTTAAAGATAACAGATGATTAGCCACAGTGATTTATCACTGATTCTAGCACTACAGAATCCAGTCTACTAAAGATAACAGGTGATTTGCTGGAGTGATTGCTCATGTCAGTTTCTTTTATATTTAGTAAACTGATTCTTGTAAACATTTTTAAACATTAAAAATAATTTAAAAGTTAGTAAACTTGTACGGTGGAAGTATTTTATGTTTTGTAGTATGCTTATTTTTACATAATAGTTAGTGTGCAATATCAAAACTGCTGTTTGTAATAATTGTTTCAGGCTTACTGCCCGAAGCATACTAAGAAGCGAGAGAGAGGTCACTCTGAGTCGGACACTGACTCTCCTCGAAAAGAAGGAGCTGTTGCACCTAAAAAGGAGCTGACGAAACAAGAGAAAGCTAATTTAAGAGTTAAAAGGTGTGTTAATGTAAGCAAGATTTTGCTTGGAAAATATGGTGCTGTTATTTCTCAAATTAAAAGCTAAAGAAATTTTTTATTTTTAAAATTTATTTAGTTTTATTTCTTGAATGGTTCTTGATTTTCAGTATGTAAAACATTTTATGATATTGTAATTTTTAAATTTTGGATTGCTTTCATTGTAATTTTAAAAAAGTACTAACACAACAGTTCAGCTATCTTAGATTTTAGAGTGGTTTAGTTTTAGAGGAAATATTTGCTTGGATTGCCATTTAAAAAACCCAAGAAACTTTATATTAGACCATACAGTAATGACAATTTTAAAAATCTTTTGCTCTTAGGTTGACTATTAAATTACTCTTATTTAATTTTTTTTTTTTATTTGAAAGCACAAATCTGAGTTTATTCCAGTATTTTTATGGCTGAGAGCAGCACTATTGCTTTAGATGTAACAGTGTGTGTGTGTCCAGATTAGAAGAACTTGAGGAAGACTTTTTTACGGCTGTGGACATAAGAGAAGTGGTTGACAGTCTTAAGCTTGATGAGGAGATTGTCAATCTTGTATATGTCTATTGGAAACTTAAGCGCAAGGTATGTTTTGTTGTGTTTATTTTTCTTTTAGTGCAAAAATATTAATTTCTAATGTATATGTTTCTGTTAGATTGTGCTAAAACCTCACATAATCTTTTGTGAATTGCTATAAATTTGTCTGTCGTTCACGTCAGAGTAAAGACCTTGGCTTGTTCAATTACTTTTAAAGCTATGAAAAGCTGTGCTTGATGTAACAATATTTAATTATATTTAATTATTATGTTTGTTTGTTTGACATGGAATCATGTCAGATAATTTGTTTATGGGTTTTTGAGCACACATCTTTGATACCACATGAATTACATCACTAAACAAAAGTCATGTTTTATCACTAAAGAATTCCAGACAAGATCTGCATTTTGCCCCATCTGCATTTTGGTACTCATCACTTTAAAGTTATAGTCACACTAACAGTTACTATAGAATAAGACAGTCACCTATCTTTATTGAAATCACTTTAAAAAGCAAAAAATCTTTACCACAAATATGAGATTATTATAATTGGTGGACTATGAAGTATGAAGATAATGTTTTCATTCTTGGCAACAGCATTAAGCACACAGTTTTAGTATAGATGTAAATGAAGTGACCCACAAATATTTTGGAGTAATCTTTGTGTATTTAAGTTTGTGTGTTACAGCCTTTAAAAATTAAATCTGGTATGTACAGTTTTGTTTGAAACATTTTATTAAACTTGTGAATCATGGATTGAGTTTTATTGTTAAAACTTTAACTGGGAGCCATGAATCAAAATATTTTGTAAAAACTTCCCAAACTTGGAGTCTTTGATCTTTTGCAGAAAGTCTTTTAGCAGACTGAAGGTGACCCATTTTTTTTTTTGTTGTTAACTTAAGTACACCGGATAAAATGCTGCTGATCATTTATGCAGGAATGACTATAAGCGCAAATTAAAAATAAAAAGGTAAGGTGGAAGCAGCTGATTTATAGGGTAGACAAAATGTTTTTATAAAATACTTATTAAAAAAGAAGTAATACAACAATGGCAAATATATTGTCAGGGTTTGTTTTGTTTACCCGAAACTATTATTAAATATTCAATGTTAGCATTTGTCTTTTTTCTCCTCCCCTAACCCTTCCCTCTCTCTCCCCCCACCCCTGCCCCTCCGTTCTTGACATTCTTTTTTCTTTTGCTAACAAGTTGCGAGTTAATCATGCTACAATTTTGCGGTTTGTATATGTTGATGCATTCATGTTGCTGTGATAAGAATGATGGTAAAAGGAACATTGAATTTGTCAGAAAATAAAAGGCATTGTATGATCTTTGAAGATCGTATGAATAGAGCTTTGGATGACTAGATTTTTAAATTTAAGTAACCTCAGTATTAGGTAAGTTAATATTTTATCACAGTGAAACGTTGCTACAACTTGATAATTGGGGTCCATAAAATTGGATCACGTTAATAGCAGGGTTGCATTATTGTGGGGTTTTACGATATTTTACTTTTTTCCAAGAACATCTATGTGTATTCATGTCTAATTTAAAAACTCAGGTTATTATCGGAGGAATATTAAATGGAATGAATCTTTAAGATATAAGGATATTATATTTATAGGTTATTACTTTGCATTAAATAGTTTTACGAATTTTTATTTGTATGATAATACACATTTGACCGATAATACCCCAACTGATGTTATATCATGAAAAGTGTATCAATACCGTATAGTGCCATCATGCCAAGCAGTTCATCTATATGCATGTAATTCCATTGAAAAATCGCACACAGATTAAAAATATTCAGTAATTTTGTCACATTGTGTCTGAATTCAGCATCTAATATAAATATGTACTTTAAAAAATATTTTTTCCTGGTATGAGAAAAATAAATGTACATGACTTTCAAATATCAAGAACCATGACATGATCGTATTACATGTATATTCAAATTCATATGCGATCTAATCCCCAAAATGAAGTAAAATATTTTTTAAATATTCTTTTTCATGTATTTTGAAAAAAAAATCATGTGCAAATGAATATATACGAAATTTTGGAGCCATGCCATGACTGCGTTATATCCAAATTCACATTATCGCGAGGTTCCCCTGTATTTCCAATCCTAGTGAATATTTTTTTGCAGCACTTTGTGAACCCAGCTGTCGATAAATGAAGTCCAAGCTGGACTTACTCAGTATATTTGTTTGTATCGTTTAAACTGTAACGGTTGTAAATAAGTCCACAGTGGCTCTTGAGTTATTGTTATATTTTGGGGTTTGAAAATATGAATAACTTTTAAGATAAAGGCATTTTGCTATTTGAAATATGTCCATTCAATTTTATTTTGAAAAAGAAATTGTAATAGATCTGAATGAAAGAATTATTTTTGTCTTTAAGTCACATTAATAAATTTGTGAATTTTTATCACTTATGATTAATGACCATTTTTATTTATAATAATTGTTCTAGTTCTCTATGTAATATATATATATATATATATATATTTTTTAATTGTTTTTCAAAAGTTTGTGCAGTGTGAATTTTTATTATAAGGTGGATTGTAGGGAATAATATACTCTTAATCTGACTCATCAGGCAGATTCTCTGGCTCCCATTCATGCTATGAATTGAGTCATTTGCAGAAGTCGGAGTCAGCATCTTTGCTAGATGACATTTTGTTGTGATTCTTTACTGAAATCAATAGCTTGATGTCAAAAATGGTGAAGGGAAGGTTACCGTTTTGTTACAATGATGGAATTTTAAAAATAAAGGTCACTATTCTTATTTAAAAAATACATTATTTAGTCTTATTTATATATTAAATGTGTACTAAAATTAATTTATTCTTAAAAATCTCTGATTTACAGCCACTAAAAGTCATCATATTATAAATATTACAAAAATTCCATATGAAGAACAGTTATGCATTGTTTTGATATTTTATTTTGAATATTATTTTTGGAGTCGTGGTATCACACTTTTGAAGAATCTTAAGTTATAAACTACACTTTACACTTGTTTATAATGCTAAAAGATTAAGACTGGATATCTATCCATATCACAGGTACTGCTTTGGTAATCATCAAATCATTGTCATTTATTGATGTTTTGCTACAACATGTAGCAATTGATCAATACATTTCTCCTTCAAATGTGTTGACTCAGTTACTTGGGTAGTTGTAGCTTTGCTGTAGGCAGTTTCTATCACTATTGTTGGAACTGTGGATGATTTTTTTTGTAAAATTGCAATTGTAATCAGTATTAAATTTTTTGTCACTGTCATCACCTTTCGAAGAGGTTTTCTGAGTCATCAAGTTGAATGGAAGAGCTTCGTGATGCTAATGGAAACTATCACCTTTGACCAATTAATAATACCACAGTTTAGATCTCGTCTTGCATGCATGCAAATATGTGTGTACTTTGGATTTTGTGATTTATACAAGTAAATGAGAAAGTGAGCTAATATAACGTAAATGTTTTATGATGGTTTACCTCTTTCCTTTATTTCTGTTTGATTTATTTTAACCATTAATAACTCATTTTATGCAGATGCATTTAAAACATATCCATAACTTGCAAAAGTAAGTTTAAGTTAGTAATTAGTTTGACAATAACAATTATTATAAATATCAAAAGTCACCTTTACATAAGCAATGGACACAATGCCAGCTGTTATAAAAGATGAACAGATGGTGAAAGAAAGACTCAGTAAATAAACACAAATGAAACTTTTAAAACTATTTTAAAGAATGCCCAAACAAACTAAACTTAAGCGAAGCACCAAAGAAAATAAAAGATAAAATACTATTAATAACAATGATGATTACTTGATAAAAAGTGTTTATTGTCATAAAGCTTTCAGTGCTTTATAGTTATTACTTATAAAATATGAAACAAGGTCTTTGTATGAATTATGTAAACCAGAAAATTAAATTAGTTCTACAGATGCATGCTCTGAATACGAAAAAGAAGGAAGAGAAAGAAATGTTTAAAGGCGAATAGATGTAAAATAAGTTGTTAGTATTTCATTAAATATAAACACATACGAACATTAAGGTTTTACGAAACCTGGATTATTATTTCAATCATTACTTCAAATTATATTCTCATCCATATTAGTAAAGTTTTATAGTTTTTGTTCACAGTGCATCACTTTGTCAATTATCACCATATTTATTTGATATAAAAAATAAAACCTTTATATTTCTAATGAGAGGTAATAGAAAAGATAAAAACAAATAATAATTTTTTGTTTTAATGTTTATTTTATAGTTTTTATTTATATATATTTGACTCATTGATTTATTTTCTGAGACTGTTTTACCTTATTTTGCATGTATTCTAATACAAATTACTAACAGCTATTGGAAGATAAATATTTAACAGACCTTTGTCAAAAACAACCACAAATTATATATATATTTATTTATTTATTTATTTATTTTGCTAATTATATTTAATTTTGTTTCAAATTATAATAGCCATATGTTTAAGGCTAAAATAGTGTATAACTTCCATTTTTAATAATGCTTTCTTGTTTTCACTTTAGAGCAGATAATAGTACATCTTCCCATGAAATTTTAAATAAACAAAATTCTGATGTGTTAACTGCAATTATTTTGGACTAAAAACAAGTAACATGGATACTGTAATGGCTCTATCCAACCTGAATTTGGAACAAAATGTGAGCACACTGGAGATACCAGGGCATAAGTCGTGCTGAACAATTCTGAGATTACTGCAGAAGAAGTCATAGAAATTTTACCGATTTTGACAGTATTTCATTTTTTGGGGTAAACAGGTATTATTACAGTTGTAAGATTCAAGGTAGCTTTGATCTCTTTGCAGGCATTAAGCTTTTTTTTTGTGTTAAATTAGCAACATTGACATATACACATTTTCTCTCCTCTCTCTTTTATAAAACAGTCAAGCTCACTTGCTCACTCACTCATTTCACTTTGCCTTTGCTTGATTGATTATGTGTTGACTACAAATCATTAAGAACATTCCTAACACAACCTGCTTGATAATGCTTTATTAAAAAAAATAACATTTGATATACTTTTTCCTTAATTAACATAATTTATAACTTTACTATATTTTGTTTTGAATGCCATGTGTAAATTGCACAAGTTTTTGTTTAAATTTTTATAGTGAGTCAGTAGTTATATCAAGACACTCTGAATGTGTTATTTTTTTTAACAGAAACTGTCTATGATAGCACATTGCAAATGTGATATTGTGAGAAATTGCTTGTAATGTTTATGTTAGATATTTTTATGCTACATTAGGTAATATTTTTATACCACAAGTAATGTGTGTTTTTATTCATGTGATATAATTTAAGACTGGAAAACTTTCCATTTACAGTTTACAGATCTTATATACAAGATTTCTTTTCTTTTTTTTTTTGTTTTGGATCAAATATAAATTTGTTCATTTTATTGTGTGTAATAATTTGTATATGACATATTAAATTCAAACTTTAAATAGAAATCACAAAAGTGACTGTTCTTTATACAAAATCTTAAGCAGTAACAATTTGAAGTTATTTTTCTTTTTTGATTTCATTTGTTAAAAAATTGGCAGCTATTTCTTTTTCCTGTTTTAAACTTCTATTATTAATTTATTTGTTGGAGACTATTTGTTGAATATGTTATTCGTGAAATAAGTGGCAGGGTCCATACAGTCATGAAATCCTGGAAAAGTCATTGGATTTAGAAATGATTTTCCAGGCCCTGGAAAATCATTTCAAAAAAGCTGGTTTTTGGAAAGTCATGGAATTTAAAAATAATAAGGTAAAAAAGAGAGAATCAGAAAGCACATTTTGCATTGCTACAACAGCTCTGATTGGATGCCTTTTTTCTTACATTTACTGTCTTGAGCTCTGATTCGTTAATTAAACAAATCAGCTTCGTTCTTACTTTTGCTGCCATTTTTGCATGCACTCTGACTAAGTTTTTGAGTGTTTTTATTTTTAAAAAAAAAAAAGAAGCCAGGAAATGCCTGGAAAGTGTCACTTTAGCAAAATGTGTCTGTCAGTAGATGATTACAAAGACTGGATATCAGAACATCGAACTCTCCGAACCATGGCTCCTTGCACAGTGTGTGTAAAACTGTTGGATATGTCAAACATGGGTGAAGCTGCATTGAAAAGTCACATGAAAGGAAAACTAAAGGCTAGGAAGTTGACTCTAAATCACCGTCAAATATCAGAATTTTGTAAACTGGGCTATAGTTTCTGTTGATAACATTTCGACTACTGATCCTTTATCGACATATTCTAATAACAGGGCCTGCTGTGTCACCAGTGCCAGTGGTTTAGTTTTAGACAGCGAAAGTCACGATTCACCTGTTTCTTCAGTTTCATCATGTCTCAAGAGATGATGTATTAAAAGCAGAAATTCTATGGACATTAAAAAATTGTTACCTCACATTATTTCTTTGCAAGCGCACAAGACAGCCCATGGCTTTTCAAATCATTGTTTCCAGATAGTAAAATTGCTGATAAAATGACAATGAGTGAAAGAAAATGTGCTTACTTTTCAACATTTGGTATTGGGCCTTGTTTACTTCATTTGCTGACAGAAGAGTAGCAAGTGCAGACACTTATGTGTGTCTTTTTGATGAATCATTGAACTATGATTTGCAAAAGAATCAATTGGATATGCACAGTCTGCCTTCAACTTTGTTTTGATATCAACTATTTTGTGAACCCAAGTGGCTACTAAAGTATAGAGAAATGTTTAATTTGGTAAGTACTAGTTTTGTATTTTTGTGTCGGAATGTCCTTGAAAATATATGAAAAGGTTATTAAAGGTCATGGAATTTGAAGCTCACAAGCCTGTATGGACCTTGAAGTGGGCTTTTTGCAGCAAAATTATTACAAGATTTAAAAGTAGATATAAAGAAATAGCTTTTAAATAATTGTAAACAATATAGTACCAGTTAATACTGTAAATGTAATATAACTAAGTATTTTTGTAGCCAGAATTTTACATACTTTGAAGATGTTTACATTTTCTTTTTAAAAATAAACTTTGAATTTACTTGGATATTTTTGAAATACAGTGTATTCAGTTGAATCTTTAAACATTCTAAAGTTTTAAAAACATTCTCTGTCACTATATAGTGTTTCACATGAAGTTATGACTGCATGAGTTTCCTTTATACTATCTTAACATGAAAATGCCATAGACTCATACATTTGTATGTAAATTATTGTGAAATGACTTTACCTACAGCTGTGAATCGTAATGTAAATAACTTAACTCAGATTTCATCCTTGAAATATAAAAAAAATAGCAGCATTAAACATTATTTCTGAGGAGAAACAAATGAAATAGAATTTTTTATTTTATTGCATCATCTATGATCTAAATTAATCACAAAATCTCATTGCACACTCACCTACTGATTTCATTCAGTTGATATAGTTTTAATAAACTTTGTAGCACATACAAAACTTTATCTTAAGCAATGACCTACTGGGTATCTCCAATTTGGGAAGTAGGTGGAGGGTGGAGTGAGGTGGGGTGAAACCCTCTATTAATTATGGACATTTGAGGGTTTTTTTTTACAAACATATTTTTACATATCCATAGCTGAGGATTGTGGAGATGCAGTATTTAGCCTTTCTGATTTTTTAAGAATGAAAATATTTAATAAAATATAGAGAGAATTGCATTAATAACTGTACAGGGTTATTTTTGATCACCCTGTAGTTAAGATTCTCCATACATTAAATTTAAAACTTCATAATGTCTTTGTAAATGGTAATTTATTGCGAGAGTAACAGAAAAATGTACCTATTGGAGATGTGGTGGATGAAGACAGAATGTTGGCCACCATTTCAAACACATAAGGTTTGGCTGTAAACCGTTCCTTTTACTCAGTTAACATTTGTTGCATGCACACTGATTTGATGAGTTGTTTGGGGGTGGGGCAGGCATGCATTCATTTGAAAGAAATGTTCAAGAAGATGGAATGGATGTCTTATTTTAAATAGCATTTGCTGTTTACTGTTAACTCTCTTTTACCTATGTACAGTCAAACTTGTCTATCTGATCAGGCAACTGTCTCTTTCTAAATTCTGTACACTGCAACAACTGTCAATTTATTTACACGTTTTTGTGCATGAATTTTGACATGTTTGCAAGGGTACATTTTAGTGATGCTAGGAATACTTTGATTGTCAACAGTAAAACTTTTTTGTCTTACCTAGGGAAGAGGGATCAGATAAACCAGGCTGGTTTTTTTTTGTTTTTTTTATGGCTTATGCTTGCTAAATTTGTGTGGGTTGAGGAATATGTGGCAAGTTTGACATGTACTTGTTTTATCTGTAATTGAAATGCCCCTTTCAGGGAATCAGACTTTATTGGTCAATTGATTTGTTTATTTGAATAAATTAATTGTACTATAATAATAATAATAATGAAATAATTAATTTATTTGTACACGTTTTGTGAAGATTTAAAATTATTAGCATTTTCATTTTGTTTAACCAGTCCCTATCTACATTTATTTCTTTATTTTTTGTAGTATTTAAGTTTTATTAATATGATTGTTTCACGAGTATGAATAATGGTTATGGATCAGGATTACTTTCATTCAGAATTTTTTACAGCGGTTGCTCAAGCTAGGATTAACTCAATTCAAAAGCAGTGTTGCACGGAGAATGCATATGAAGTGAACTGCATTATATTGCTATTTACATGATTAATTAAAAATATATACCAGCTAACTAATTTTAAAATGAGTACATAAAAGTGAGAACAGAAAAAAGTACGGGGTCATACTGCATGATGTAAATAATGCCCAGTAAGTTTTGTGTTTATTGTTAAATTAAGAAAGTTAAAACCATTGCATTGATTTAATGAAGTGACAGTGACTAAAATATACCTAATAAATTGCCTATATTTGTGTTTAAAATTATTGCTAATCTAACATCACAGGAATGCACAGCTACAAAAGTCATGAATCCTCTCCCTTGTTAGTACAAATAGTATACTCATGTACTAAAAGCCCTACAATATGGCAGGGAAGTTGATACATTTTTGCACGAAAAATATTATTTATTTTCAAGACAAGATATTGTACAAAGTGGATAATTCTGCTGGCCCCATATGCAGCAATTTATAACAGAACTGCATTCAGCCATCAAAAGTGAAAAATATATTAATTTTGCTTTCATTTTAAAAATCAATATTTTTTCAAAATCAATAACTGACTATATCTCTCATTAATTAAGCAGGCCAAATTAGAAGTAAAAAAGAGTTGATATTTGATAAATTAAATCATAATAATAAACCAAATACTGAGAATGGGAGTTAATTTGATCCTTTTAGTATAGAATATAAAGCAAGCAGAATGAGTAAATGCTCTTTGAATGAACAGAAACATTTTTTTCAAAGCAAGCATTGTTTCCTTGTGACACTGCAGTTCTGATTGCAAGATCTGTGCCTGAGGCTACATGACAGAAATCACATATCAGTTTAAGTGATAGAAAACTGTGCTGTATTACATCAGCATGGACCAACAGCAACATGAGAACAATGTGCTCATGCCAGCTTCAGAAATGGGAATCAGACAATAATGCCTCATTTGTACATATGTTTTATACATAGAAGGAATATAATTAAGATGAGATAGTAAATAAGTCGTTATAAAATTTGTATATATTTCAGAATCAAACACGAGAGTGAACTAGGAAAGACCTGTCAGAATAGCTCAACAGCTTCTAAACAAACATCATTTTTGCACCACACATAATCATGGCTTCTCTTGTTATCTTTAGTGCAACTGGGGTCGTCCACTGTTGACACCAAAGACAGAAGAAGCTGACATTCTAGAGAAACAACAAGAGGACAGCCTTGTGGCACGGATGAAGATGTTTGTCCATCTCCGGCAGGACCTGGAGAGAGTGAGTAAAATTTCTAAATTTTTGCTTCCAAATGCTCATATAGTTGTATGATTGATGAAGAATGCGAACAAAGTTTTCTATATCTGCACTTCCAAATGTTTCCCAGGGTTTGTAATAACCTTGAAAAGTACTTAAAATTTGCTTATAAATCCTTAAATTAATTGAGAGAATTTGTCCTTTTAAATGTCCCACCCCTTTTTCTTCTCCATCACTTTTCATAAGCATGTTTATTTGAAATTAAATGCTGTGAAAACATTTGCAAGTCATTGCTGAGTTTTTGAAACTTCGGCATTCACTTTGGTTCTCTCTGGTTTGTTGTTCAAAAGTCCGAGATAGGGTACCGAGCATTCCATGTTGGGGTCTATGAACATTTGGAAAGTATATAACTAATTTACAACATATATTTTTCAATTTAGAATAGTACTTCTACTCAAGAATAATAGTCAGTTCAGAAAATTTTTCCTTGTAAAGTTTGATTTTTTGGGGGTGGGTGGGTGGGTGGGGATTACGAATGAACAAGAAGAAATAGCTGCTGATCAACTCATAAAGAAATTATTCGCATATTACTAAACAAAATAAAGAATTAAGAGGATTTATAAAAGCAAGTAAATGGAGAAACAGCCAGCTATTTGGTGATATATCAGTATGTGGTCAAGATAGTGGCGCTTTAATTTTAATTGAATTTATCAGAAAATATAGGACAATTTCCTATCTCTAAAGATTGTATAATGACAGCCGTGGATTTCAAGTTTTGAAACCACCGTAGCCTTCATATTTGATTTAATTTACAATTTTAATTTAATATAAGGTGGGATAATGTTTTATTATGTTATTCCTGATAATGATGAATATTTGTTTGAAACGTGTTAAAAAATAAAGTCGAAAATAGGAAATCCCACACACATTTTAGTATTTTCTGGTTTGAAAATATGTCTTGAGTAGATTCTTTTGTTGCATGATTGGGATATATTCATTGAACATTTTTTTTTCTACTTGATATTGTACAAATAAATATAAAGATATTGAACTGCTGAATAGAATATTTTTCTTTGATTTTGTGGACAATATTTCACACAAAAAAATTGTCTCAAACTTTAACTTAAAATTTTGTTGGTGTTATTCTAAACATGCAAATATGAAAATATATGAGTGTATAGAGTTAACTCTCCTCTTTTTAATGGACCAATCAGAATTAAGTTACTTATCCATGCAGGTCTTGCAAAATTCTTTTAAAATGTTGCCCGAAAATGTGAATTTCACTTTTTCAGCCTTGACGCTTCTGATGAGTAATTTTCGACGTAACCCTAAGGTACTTTCGGCAAAGTTTACGGATACAGTAATAAAGTGCAAAATAAAAGCAAGAACATACTTTAAAAGATGAAACATAGTTCTTTATTTTAATGTAAAAATCTGTAGTTCAGTTTCAATGTGAAGAAAACTGCTGTGAGATAAAGTTTAGTAAATTTGTGTGCGAAAGTGCATTTGTTCCCTGTAAAACAACAATGCTGGGGCTATCTATTTTATATAACAGTTAAATGTAACTTTCGCCAAATAAATTTATATCTTCATATTTATATCCACTCACCTAAAAGGGGAAAAGTTTTATGAATTTATGTAAACTATAAAAAAAAAAAATTTATTTTTAAGTTTGTATGTGTGTTGGTTATTTGTTGCAAAGTCTCAAACATAAATTCAGTGTACTTAAGGTTAATGTATAATATTGTATACTGATAGTAAATTTGTTTATGTAGCAAAAACAATGTCATAGGCATTATTGTAACAAAGTTCATATTTTCAAACTTAATGCACAAACTGGTGGCCCTTGAATATTATAATACTCCGCTCTTGAAAAGCCCTTGAAATTTTTTTCTGAATTGCCTATGAACCCTTGTTTCCATAACCCTAGTGATTGATGAATAGTGGCAACAAAGTTTCTAAACTTATTCTTCTAAATATTTCTGTAACTTTAGCCATTGGTGAAAAATAGCAACAGTTATTAGTCCTTAAAATGATGGTGCTTGATCTGCTTGTTTTTAGCCCTGTGCACTTTTGATTTTTTTATGGGTGTGAAGCATTCAGACTTGATTTTAAAAGATGATTTTCACTTTTAATTTCTGTATTTAAAATAAAAAAATTAAACTTATAGCATTGAATAGAGTAACAATTTCTTTTTTGGAATTACCTACACTAACAGCAAGGCTGCTGCTAAATGTATTTTAACTTATACCAATATTTTTTTTAATTCTTTGTTATTCTTTTCCATGTTTGCCAGGTGCTTTTATAGCTTGAAATAGCTGAGAATTTTTAACATAAAAATTAAAATCAATTAAAATGACTTTATCTGTTTAAAACTTTCTCATATAGTTAGGTGATGAGAATTGTTTCTTTTCTATAATAAAAGAATTGCTTCACAAGATATCTAATTAGTAATATCAAGAGCGGCACGACTTTCACAGGATTTGGGCACACTGTGTGCCACCAGGTTTTTATCCTTCATAAGAATATTTAATTACATTTGTGTGCAGTATCCCTATAATCTTTTTATTTAATGTAAGACCTTTTAAAAAAAAAAAAGAAAATATATTAAATGTAAATTAGATGCATAAAAGAATATTGCAAATGAATTTTATTACTTTCTTTTTTAAAGAAATAATTTTTATACTTCATGCAGTGGGTCTTCATTTAACAATAATAATTAGCTGTTTAGAGTGACTGACTCACTAACAGAAAGAAACCTGAAATACTTAAAGTAAAATCATTGTAAAATGAATAATTGTCTCATAAGTGATAATTGTAAAGCAGAGTATTGCTAATCATTCAGTTTGTTTTTTGAAGGGATTTGCATCCTGTAGGATATGACTTTTTGTATGATTTTTTAAAATGCAAAGTGCATTTATTATCTCCATATAGTATTTGAATATTTAGCTTTGTTTTTTTGTTCATACTGTTTATTGATTAATTTTTTAAAAGCAAAATCTATCCTACAGATGACTATTTACTTTTCTTCCCAGGTTCGTAATTTGTGCTACATGATTGGAAAGCGTGAAAAAATGAAGCGTCAGTTTTTCCGCTGTAAAGAGTTTGTCTTCAGCAGCATGGTCCGTGTTCTGCTTGACAAGCAACTGGACCTCTCTAACAGTGATGTTGAGGACATCATTGCCAACTATCAGTTTGACTCAGTCTACAATGACTATGGACTTTCTGTTCCGGGTGGAATTTTGGCTGACTCCCAGATTGAGGAGTCATACTCCATGATGCTTGATGATTGTAGCCTGAAAGCTTCAGCAGCAGAAGACAGTGCTGATGATGTTGACATTGTAGAAAGCATGCATAGATCTCTGACTCAGGACAAAGACATTTCTACTGCAGATTCCACAGCAGTTACGGATGAAGAGTCAATTAAAATGCTTTCTCGCGGGGAAAGGTGGTCAGGTGATTTTGTCCGGAGTGGCTTTTTTAAGAGGCGAAGACATCGAAAGTGGACAAAATCTCCTGGTAGCCCTGTAAAGAAAAGTAAAATCGGCAAGGATACAGAAAATTATGCTTCTACTTGTGTCTCAGGGAGCAAAAGTGAATTGATTGAAACAGAAGTTACCACAGATGTGGAAGACAGTGTGTTTGCACAAAGTGCAGATGAGTTTGAGGTAGAAATAGAAAAACCTTACCAGTCCACAGAAAAACATACAGCACCAAATTATTCTGAGAGTGCAGAAAGTCTCTCTTCATTGCAGCCTCCTATTCTAAGATTGATAGTGAAGTCACCTAATGGTAGAGACTATTTTAGCAGGCGTCATAAACATAGGCACAAAAAGCACAGAGGCCGTAAGCCTTGGCATGTAAAAAAATCGCACAATTCTGACCTGCAGGCAAAAATTGAGATTGTCAGTGATGATGAAGATGCAGCTAGAGGCACTTCTGCTGGAGCCAACTTTTCGTCAGATGTAGCTGAGTCACTTGTTGACACACAACGAAATGTACAGAATGTTGACAATAGCTTGAAATTAGAAAACCTTCAGAGTAAAAAAGGTTATGAAAATGAGATAGATGATATAATTTTAGAGATTGAGTGTAAAACTAGCTCTCCAGCAGATATTTCATTGCAAGACAAATCTCTTTCTGAAGAGAAGACTCACATCTCTGAAAATGCAACATCCTTAGTAGATGATAGCAAAGAAGATGATGACATCAATATTGAAACAGACTATAGTTCTCCTAATAACTCACAAGAGATTGAACCGGACACAATCAAGTTGGGTGAATTAAAGTTTGAAAAAGAAAAGAAGGAAACATTGGAAGATGTGCCGCGCAGAGAAAGTAGAAGTGGCACAATAGTTTTTGAACCATTTTGTGCATCTCAGAGTGCAGCTGGTCACCGTTTCCATCGGAAAAGTAGTCAACAGACCCGGCTGAAGATGAATGAAGCATTGTCAGCACTTGCTGAATCATCTGATGATGATTTTGAGCAAAAACAACCAGTAGTAGCAGCTTTCACCAAACGCTCAAAACTGACGAAGCGATCATCATCCAGACATCATAAGAGAGACATTAACTCTGATGGTGACAACAGTGTAGAGGAAGGAAAAAATGAGAAAGTGGAAAACCAAAGACAGAGTCGTCACCGCCATAGTAATGGTTTGCCGAAAACCTCTCATCAGGTCCAGTCTAAGATGAAATCTGCTCCCAGGTTGCCTGCCACTAATATACGACCTGAGTTAAATGTACTGCTGCAGAAGGCTAAGCTAACTGTGAAAGACTCTCTTAAAGAAAAAGTGCAAAACAGACTCCTCAAATCCTGCAAAAAGTGGAGAACTGCCAGTAATGGCCACTTAGATACAAATCAACAGAGAATAGATACTTTCTTTGGCAAGCTACCTGTTGGCAGTGAGAAGAGTTATGACTCTGCTGACAGTCTAGGAAAACACTTTGATAAGAAACAATCCAGCAACCGTGTTCTACATGAGATTACACCAGAGAGGGGCTGGAATCATATTATTTTTGGGGCTCACTACACACCAAAGGGCAGTTTGAGTGGGTATAAAATTCCTAAAAAGTCCAGCAATCAGACTGCTTCCCTTACAACACCAGTAAGTCCTTTGCACAGCGCACCACCCACTGTCCAGGGCTCTTTAAGCTGTAGACGAGACCGCCACAGTCTCAAATCTGAAGCAAGCTCTGGGTCACCTGGTCGAAAGCTCTGCATGGATAACATGCCTTTAGCAGCAAAATCTGGTTTTGGTTCAGCCGTTTCTGGCCAGGAACCAGCATCGGCAACAGCAGTGATTTCGAGTCAGTGTGATACAAGCCGTGTTAGTCCAGAAACCATTGCTAACCACCACAGCTACAGATCACACTCACCTCAGTCTGTTGAACACCATTCAGATTCTCGTGAGAGCACGCCTAGACGAATGACTCGAAGTCAGATTATTGACGACATGGTTGAAAATGCTCCTTCACCCCAAAGTGGTGGTATTGTTGGTGGTGGTGGCAGTCTTAAAACACGGTTACGAGATAGTTGGTTAAAGGCAGCCCACTTTTCAACATAAGTGTGTTTTCATTGTGCATTGAATTATCAAAAAATACAAGTTTAACTTATTGTTTGTTTTCTCCAAATAAGTCGAACATGAAATTGAATGCCTAGTTATTGATTTGTTTTTTATGCAGAGTGAGCTTTTGTCCATTCAGCAACATGTCCCATTTTGATTATTGCTTTTGAAAGATAGTTTACTGACTGATGGCAAGTTCTTTGCAGTCAAGATGGTTCATTTATTGTGCATTCAGATTTGGCACTTCATAGCTTGTATTGTTGAAGCATGTTTAAAGTTTAAGATGCTAAAAGCAATGGAACTTTAATATTATTTATGTGCTGGATATTTTAAAAAGTGTGAATTTTGCTTCTTTTCTGGGAAGCCTTGATGTTTATTAGACATGTAAATATGAATACAAAAGCATAGACCTTTGAGGGTATTAGTGCCCAAATCTTTGTAATGTATACGTTGTTGAATTTGGTTGATGGTTGTATGCTCTAAAGATATTATGTGGTGGTTTGTGTGTGTGCATGCTTGTGAATTTGTGCATATGAAGGCTGTCTTGCTGTGCATCGGCTGTGATATTAGTATTCTAACCAAGAGAATAAAGAAAATGTTTCAGAATGAATATACATTGTGTAATAAAGAACACTAATACTTCTAGCTTGCTGAGTGCACAAGACTGATTTTGAATATTTGCTGTGAAAATGTTTAGTTGTTTAGAATAAAATTTGATAGCTAACCTTGACCTTTTGGTTGACCTCTTTTATTTGTGACAATCACCACATACAGTATCCAGGTTCCTGTGTCAGGTTTTATGTTGTTTAATATTTTTGTTCTAGACATCATGTTTAGCTTTCATATTAGTTTTCAGTTCATTGTAAAATTCGGTTTTTATGGTTCTGCTCTTCCTGTTTCTGTTTTGAAACTAACTTTTCAGGAAGAAAATTTCACTGAGGGCTGTTTGCGTTTTGTGTTTGTTTTACTGTTTTTTTAACTCTCCTCTTACCTAAAAAGACAGTGATTAATTCTTGTGGGGAAATATATATCTGTCTGACTTAATCCTGCAAATAAAGAATGTCTTAAGGACTTGGATTGTTTTATACAAAAGTTAAGAATAAAAGATATTCTCTTTTAAAACACATAACTGGGATTTTTAATTTTGCTCTCTCGGTGATTCCACTTATATACTCTCAGCACATGACTGAATTACAATTGACTCTTGTTCTTCAGCTGTTCTGTGTTATTTGTTCTGTATAAACAAAGTTATTGGTACTATTTAGGTAACCAATGGATTTTTTTGCCTCACTAATCAAAGAAAAAGAAAGCATCTCAGTTTCATTGGCAGGTTAATCATTCCATTACAATCCATTTCTAAAACATCTATTTGGGATTTAAATTTTTTTTATTATTAATTACTATTCTTTATTAATGTTCTTTACTAGAATGCCATATTTCTTTTACAGCATGAGTCAGAGAAGTATATTTCTGATGAAGCTTTGAATAGTCAGATGCAAGCAATAAGATTGGAAGCCATAATATGCTGTTGTCATAAATTGGTCCAACTCAAGAGAAATTATTGTGCCTATGGTGTCATTTCTACAACTTATTAAGCATGCCATTAAAATTAATCTAACATCATATATATATAATTATTTTTATAAACCAACTTTATTTAGAGAGCATTCTCTATTTTTCTCGACACTTGACATTGAGAAAAACAATACTGTTTAGTGTGCTAATAAAATCCCACAGTAGTTAAAATAACACTGCATTCTTTATTGCCCCACTCCCCCTATTAAACAGCACTATTCTCCGAGGGACTCACAATTGTCTGTACCTTTTGCAATTAATTAGAAATGATTAGTTATAGAAGCAAATTTATTTTATTATAAAATATACTATATAAAATCATGTTATATATTTTCAGCAGGGGGTTTGGATTTTGTGTTAAACTTAATTATGATAAATTTTATTATATTGTTTATTATAGTTCAAAAAGATAAAATGTTTTTTTATCTATATATTTTACACAATTTGCAGGATTGTTTTTGTGTTTGCTTTTGAAAATTTAAGGAGCATTTAATTTTCAACCTAGTTTACATGTTTATTTAACTGCAATGGATTCACTTTCACTGTAGAGCAGTGGTTCTCAGCCTTCTCTCTCCCCTCTCCCATGAAGCCTTTTCACCATGTGTAAGAATGTCATTCTCTCCCCTTTCCAAGATTGTCTGACTGAAAAGGTGCATTTCAAATAATATGCAGTTTGATTTTGTGGTCCCAATTTCCCTCTCGATCCCCACTGGTCGAGAACCCCTGCTCTAGAGTATAAATTCCAATGCATTGCCACTTGGTTTCATTTTTTTCATAGTATTATGCCAAAATTTGGCAGAAATTTGTGTTTTGTTCACTTTATTTCACCATTATTTAAGCTCCATCTTGGATGGTGTGCATAAAAAATCTTAATTCAGTGGTGTATCTAAAACTTTCCCTGACCGTAAAATATATCAAGGTTTGTGGTATTTGTAAATCCTCAAGGATTTTGTGGTCAACTTCCAGCTAGAATCTCATAAATAATTTATGGATACTTTGAAAGTATGATTGGATGATCATCAAGAAGATGGATTAGAATTGTTGCATTTGTCATCAGATTACTTTCTTTTTCCAAGTTTGACTAATATGCGTGTACATGTATTTGTAGCAGGAACACTGTCACTTGATCCCTCATCAGCAATTGATACTTTTTTGCCTGCCTTTTTTCATAACTAAGATATAACTCTGATATACCATTGTTGACAATGGATGGTAGGCTTTTTAACTGCCTCTCTTTCATAGCCTAGAATAACTCTGGTATAAGGTAATCAGCAGTAGGCCTTAAGAAAAGAATTGTACATAATCACTCTTAGACGATTTTTCAGCTGCAAAGCAGAGACAACTGCTTTCTCTTGAGGTCTGGCTCTGATGGCATTCATTGAAAAGCAAATGGTGAATCACATTGACATTCAAAACACTTTTAATTGGATTAACTTTTAATTTTCTCTAGTTGTATGTAAATCCACACAGTGTATTCCGGTGCTTTTGTTCGGAGTCGTTAACTTAAAGCAGTATTAAATTCGAATGTTTCGTTCATTGTAAGATTATGATGTGAGCAATAAAAACTGGAAGTTGACCACAAAAATCTATTTTTATAACAGTTATGGAAGTGTGCATGCTATTTGACCTATATGTTCAAGAAAGTCATGGAGACCTGTCAGAAAGTATAAAAAATACATGTTAATGTCATTTTAATGATGTATTTTAATTAGCTGTTAATTTGTAGAATATTACAGACTGACATTTTAGATTTTTCCAACTGTTAGCCCAAATTGAGCAGTAAAAATATAATGACTTTTTAAAAAACTTAGAGAGTGAGTAAAACATTAGGAAAATCTTGTCGACTTAACTGATAATTTGTTCTCTTAGTCTCATTTATGTTGTTATGTTTTATATTATTATTCATATTATGATTTAAAAATAGCTTTTTGATTTTTAAATAAATTATTTCAATTGTTTATGTATACTGTTGAACCATTCGGTTCGTAAACTTCTTCACATAAGTGAAATAAATCAAGAATAGTACGAATGTATGCTATCTTGTTATGTTGAAGTTCAAAGAACTGTCATAAGGCTCAAAATTTCAGGCCCAAGTTTTGAAAGGGTATAGTATTAGGGTACCTACCTAATGGACTTATTTCTAATTACCTATGGTGGAATTTTAAAAATATACCATAAATTATTAAGAATGAAGAAATTAGGATCTGTCCTGCAAAAGTATATTTGCTGTAAAAGCGAAAGCATATGCCAGTTACAGTGTTGAATGAATTATGTATGACTGTATGTGTTATGTATTTTCTGAATATCTGGGATTGTTTTTGTCATTAGCTGTGAAAAAAATCCCTTTGTATTGAATAAAGTTTTAACTGAATTTATTAATTTTATTTTGTAAATTAAAAAAAAAGTAGGCTGTTTAAAATAGTTTCACTGGATTAAAAAAAAAATATATATATATTATATACACACTTTCTTAATTAAAAAGTAAAACAAAAGTAGGCTGTTTAAATAGTCTCACTGGGTTAAAAAATATATTTATACACTTTCTTAATTAAAAAGTAAAACAAAAGCAAAGCATGCACAACACTGTTTTAAAACCTTTCCTTCTGATTGGTTTTGTTAAACTCACAAATGATTTTTTTAAAAAAAATATCGCATTAAAAGTAAATATATATGCTAAAGATAAAAAGGCCCTGCTAATTTACATTGCCTGTGGCATTTGCATCATGCAGCTGAATGTGGGAAAGATAATTCTTAACATTTATTGAAACCTGATAGTTGTATTATATATATCTTGTAGACATTAGATTGACATGGATAAATATGCCTTCACCATAAGAATATTCAAACATTTGATATAAATAAATGTATAGGGGACTGACCCGTAAGCAGTAAAGACTAATCTACAAAAAACATAGATGCCTAGTTTAGAGAATAGATAAATAGTTTGCAGCAGAATGGCAAGTTATCAGTAACTGCTGTTAGGTCATTGTTCCTTAAAATAAATATTGCAGTTTTAATTTGAGTCATCAAGTGAAGAACCTCAACTGCCCTTTTCGATTTCAACCACTTTAATTTGAACCAAAAACAGCACCTCAACATTCACGAGGAATATATTCCTAAATCCTTAGTAGGCATAGAAATTCATGAATAAGCTTTGTGCCTAGTGTGTGATGGCAAGGTGTGGTTTGTGTAGCATTGTTAAGTGTAACAGAAGGATTCTAATTCTTGCAAAAATAGCTTAGTGGGAAGATGTAATTACTGACATTTACAAAATTCCATTGTCACAAGATTGTCTCTGGTGTCCTCAAGTATAAATATGGATAAAATATGTATCTAAATAGCTACCTCACTAAATGCACTTATACCAGAATGAACAGATGCTAAGCTCAATATGCTGAGGTGCTGGTGTACTGGTGTTTGACCACATAATAATGTAGTACTTGGCTACTTTATGCTCATATTCTTCAAAAGAGGATTGCAGTCATCCCCTAGCAACAATTCAAATGAGTAATTAGCTTTAATCTGTACTGTGGGTTTATTACTTGTTACTGTTAGGTAGGATATATTTAAGGGGAAATGTACGTGTAATATGTCAGATATTTACTTCTAATTCGAATAAGAAAAAATTCCTTTATGTATATTTAATATTATAAATCTTTGAGCTCAGATTTAGAAATGTGTATGATCATTGATGAACTAATTTCTCAAATGTAGACACACAATCAGCTTGTTTTTGGCCATAGTTCATTAAAGTATCAGTATTATTGACCTGAAATAATAGTATCAGAAAAAAGCCAGTGATAACACTTTGAATGTTTAAACAAAAATTGTTGTATATAGGGCAGAATGGAAGATTATATATGTTGTTTTACAGTCTTTAAACATGTTAACAACCATTCAGTCCTCATTTCAGATGGCACTATTGCATATCCTCAGTCATGTATTTAAAAAGAAAATCAGAGGTATCTAGCATTTTATTATCTTCCTATCAGATTTTGTGACATCCATTCAACTCTTTCTTTTATAGTGAACATTTAATTTTCCTTTAAAAATGACAAAATTTCTGATAAACTAAACAAGGGCACTTAATCCGTGCTTGACCCAAAGTAGGCATAGTCTGTAAACAAAGCACACACAAAAGCTTGTAGTATATGTAATATTAATTTTGTGCTTAGTAGTTAATAGAGGCAATTTTATTCAAGGATGATAACTTAGCAAAGGTTATTTGGCATCGATGTGTTCATTTTTTCCCTTCCTCCTACCATTGCATCATATCTGAGCAGATCCTGCTACTGGCATTAAAATAGGCAAGAAGTTCTCCGTGAATTTCTGGTGTTCTGAAAGTATGCCTTTCAAAGGATATCTTTTCTATGCTGCAGGAACACCATTTATATATTGTATATGTATTGTTTAAAATAGATTTTTAATAGCTAATTGAAGCTTGAAACAGGTTTACACACACTGTACCTTTAAAACAAGTTCTTATTTGGTTAGAATTGGAAACTAGCCATTTAGAATGGAACAGAGAGCATCATTGAGAGTCATGTGACATGATGGAGGATGAAATTTTAATTGAAATATTGTGAAGAACCTAGGTGCAATCACTTGATGCTTTTTGTATTACATCAAGATCATTATGATTATTTAAAACTTGATCTATTGTGAACATGACAAAGAGCTTAATTGAGGACCTCTTCTGACAAAAAAAAATCAGGTTATGTTTTTAATTAAGGCATTATAAGGAACTGTGTTGCAACCACACTTTATATTCACTTGTAAAATGATAACCATTGCTTTTTATGTTATATTTGTATACTTGTACACCATAATTATGAGGGTTGATTTGTGCAAAGACAGTGTTGTGGATAGTTGCTCAACCTATAGGCAGCAAACACAACTGGCCATTGTATGACTTTTCTTGTTAACATTCAGATGAATGGCTAGATACGTTATTTCCTATTGAATGTTTTTGAAGCAATCTGTCTGGTGGTCTTTCTGCACACTTAGTGATCTCATTACCATATGGTAATTTCTTGCATTTAAGCACTACCCCTGAGAGGTGTGTGCATTCTGTACAGTTTTTGTTTTTTGTTTTTTATTATTTGCTAAGAGGAATGTTTGCCACATTATTGTTTCTGTCTCCTAGGCTGCTGTATTTTACTCTGTGAATCTGTAAATAGTGAAGACAAGTAAAGCAAATATGAGTAAAATTTATTTGTCAGTGATTGTATTATAGAAAATAATGTTTATTTATTTATGTACATAAAATTTTCAATCGAATTTTACATGTAACCTCTTTCCTTATTAAGATAATGTACAATGGGAGTTCCTTTACTTCAGATAGTTTGTTCCCAGAAAATGTGATAAGTTGAAATATTGGCACACAAGAATTGTGACGTATACTTGTTAATATGGTCTTATTTTGTTTGTATAATTCGGTTGATTGAAAAGTACAAATGATGTGGTCAACTTGAAAACTATAATTTAAGTGTGTCATGACGCCAGAGCATTTTAAGGTGTGAGCTTTTTTACTTATTACAAAAAGACTCTACACACATCAATCTGTTCTGGGAAGCAGGAAAATGCTTCAAAGTTGAAAAGCTAGTGCCATATCTAATTACCATTGCTGCATCAAGCGGGCATTGTGTGGACAAAATATAAAAATAGACAATGTTACATTGATTGTAATTAAAGTTTGCTTGAAATGGAACTTGTTAATGTTTTCAACATGCTATTTTAGAAAGGAACCTTAAATATGGATTTAATTTTTTCTTGTCTTTTTTATAGTTCAAGATCTGTTTTTTATTTTAAACTTGTTGAGGTCACTGTTGCTGCATTAAGGTACAAAACAATTAAATGCATTTTTGAAAATCTTGAAATGCAGGAATTAAATCAATTTGAAGATACTTTTGTGGGGTTTAAATTTGAGGTTGACATTGTCTGATTGGAGCAGAATTGCTGTTCTTTGGCAATACTACAAAGGAATGTATACTAGAGGCCTTTGTCCTTGTATTGACAGTCAACTTATCACAATACTAGAAAGAAAAAAACTGCTTAAAATTTTGTGCATTCCACCTGTCTGACTTCCTGTCTAATGTATTAATGTTAGGATTACTTCAGAAAAAAAAAATTCATTGTTGTTTGTCACATAATTTGGTAAAAACCATGCTAATAGATCTCATCCATGATGAAGGCATGCAAAAATCTCACTCTTTGCAGATCGTTCTACCTCTGATTTCATTAGAGCAATTGTATTGTGTATGGCACAGACTTCAACTTATTATTGTATAATGCATGGACATAACATCTCATACAAATGATTTTGTCATTATGCTACTGAAAAACAAGCACAAGAAGGAGCAAACATATTCCAAAATAGTGCTTCATCAATGTGACTCTGACAAAATTGCTGTCCCTTCTAAAACTTGCTTGGCATGCAGTGACCTGCAAAAATGTTGAATATCAACTGTATTGAAATTTGGATTACCATTTAAAATAATGTGAAGAATAATGTGACTCGGAAGAAAAAAAAGAAAATTATTGCCAAGTCAGAAAAGATCCATCACTTGTTATTCATTCAGAATAGGCAGTCAAAAAAAGACACCTGACAAAAAGAAAATAGCCATTAATATGCTCTTTATTACAGTTGTGCCATTACACAGCTAAAGATATGTTTACTAAGTAATTCAGTAGATCTCTGTTATAGATGTACTTTTCACGACATCCCTCTGCACTGCTACAGATCAGTTTATTACTTGTGTAGATCTCTGCTATAGACTTAGGTTTGGGGGCTGGGGGGCTCAGAAGTGTTGATTGGTATTTCTGATTAGCTTATCCTCACCCTAGCTCAGAATTGTTAAGCTCAGCGAATTCTCAGTGTAAAACTCTTGTAGAGATCCCAGGACATAAAGTGCTCATAACACTCAGTATTATGATGTGGAGGTTAACATGCACAGTTCAATTGTTGCCATGGCATTTTAAAATCATTAAAAAAGAACATTTGGGAATATAAACTTCTTTCAAATAAATGGAGTTTATATTCAAAGCACTGCTCTTTTTTTTTTTTTAATGACAATAAAGACTGAGCTTGATGGCAGTCAGTTATGGGCTTTGTTGTCAGGATTGTGTTGGCCTGACTAGAATAGAACCATCCCATCTTCAACGTTAATTTTGGTACCAGATCTGAATTTTTTTAAATTGTATATGTGAGTGTGTGAATGAAAGCATATATGTATATGTATAATAAAGACTTTGTAAAAATAAGACATCTTGATGTAAACCTTCCACTCTGGTCTGGTCAGATATAAATAAAATCTGCAGGTTTGTGTGTCTGTACTTCTGTGTTAAAACTTTGTCAAAATGGTCAGTTCTAGTATTTAAAAATGAATAAGTAAATGTATTTGTGAATGGAAGTTATGGGTAAGATTAAATGCAAAGGGTTTTCCTTTTTTAATAAGCACCTTTAAAATGTTATGAAACTTAAAGAGTTGATTTTGAGGAAAACAAGCAGTTCTGTTTACAGTTTAAAATATTAGTAAGTTTAACAACATCTTATTTTAAAACAATATAATTTTTAATTGATTATGCCTATAAAGATTAAATTTTTGACAAAGCTCTAATGTGATTACTGGATTTCTTTGTTTCGCAAATAATAAAAATTCACAATTGTCATCCGGAAAACAGATGTGAGAATAATAAATAAATGTAGAGTTTGAAACTATTTACTTGCTTTATTGTGTTTGAATAATTTATTTATTATTTTTCTGCTATATTTATACTTTACCAGAGATAGTATGCATAATTTTAATGCATCAGTCTGACCAGTGCTACTGGAAAATTTTTTTTTTATTGCACTAAGCATGTCTTTTGTCTTGGGCACTGGATTCATCTTAGAATTGCAGTGGACATAACTCCTCTGAAACAAAAGCTATGATGTTAATGTCTGATCACACAAAACTTATGTGTTTAAAATTCTTTTACAATGTTTGGTAACTGCAGTGAAAATGAAAAATACCAAGCTTATGGCATCATGCATTCGCAAGCTTTACCCCTCTTCCCCCAAAAGACTGACAGTTGATTGGTTGTAGCCTATAGATGCCCTCACCCCCATTGTTAGAGTTGCTTGTTCATTCAGACCCATGGACAAATTTTGTAAGTTACTTTTGGTAATGAGACCTCTTGTAAGCTGGTAGAAAAGTTACTTCTGATGAGAGACACTCTAAATCTAAATGGGGAGTGTGTTTCTACTGATTAAAATTTTTTATTTTAGGCAGAGCCATAATAACAGAAAACAAAGCAATTTTATCCCACAACTTTAATTTAATTTTCTTCAGCTAAGAAGAAAAAAACCTAACCAAAAA
The DNA here is from genome assembly GCA_028829895.1 of Sinotaia quadrata. Taxonomy (NCBI): domain Eukaryota; kingdom Metazoa; phylum Mollusca; class Gastropoda; order Architaenioglossa; family Viviparidae; genus Sinotaia; species Sinotaia quadrata. The sequence goes on along the minus strand of CM054183.1, from coordinate 36,457,397 downwards.
CTGCTTTTATTATAATTCAGTTTTAACTGTGTGCCAAAGGGCAGAATGTTCATTATTGTACAACTGCATCTAGTTTGAGCATCAATAACATTTTATTTCATACTGCACCAAGGGACAGTGTGATGTACAATACACTATGCCTAAATAGAAAATTGATTTTAATCTATAATCAAGTTTACCAGAGGACACTATTGCACAGAGGTGCACCAAGCTTTATTATTAGAAAACAAAGCAGCTTCTCCCCTCAACCTCAACAAACACAAATTCACTTTAATTGTGCCCTGACAAGCTCAATGTGAACTCTTGTAAATATTTTTTTCCTTACATCCAAGTCTTTTTCACATTCTGTGCTCCACAGTGATATCCCTACTGCTTCAGTAATCTAGGGCTTCCCCAAAATCTGAGGGATAGCCACCTAATGATTGGGAGGGCCATTTAAATAGCAAAACTTTACCCATTTAAAATTAAATATATATATATATATATATATATAAATAAAAACAAAATCACACGCACATACTCCATTAAAAACAAACAGCTAAAAGTAATAAGCACCTAGAAAAATAAGAGAAACAAGCATGAACATAAACTACAACCTGACGGAAAATGTTTTTAAAGAAAAGTGCGATATAGCAGAGCTAGAGAACAAGAATGCTTCTGTCTTTAATATTAAAATACTTATGCCGTATTTTTGCCAGGGATGGGTAGGTGCAAGTTTACTCCATGATTGACATTGGTGCCTTCTAGCAATACTTGTTTTAAAAAAGTTAATTTTTGTATAATGCATAAGAAGATGCAGTGTAGAGCAAGTCCCCAACATGGTGCTTGCAAGTGCCATGGCACCCTCTGAGGCATTTATGTGTGCCAGGGATGAGGTGCAAATATAGGCTGTTTTATCTAACCTTCCCTCATGTATTTTAGATTCTATAAAATCATTCAAAGCAAAACTGATTTTGTGGATATCATGTATGAAGACTAAAATTCTTGTACATTTACCAAGAATGAAGAAAATGGTATGCGACAGTAATTTTAATCCTTCACCACTGGTTATCCATAAAAACCTCTGGAGGGAAGCAAGAAGTGAAAATGGGGAATTTGATCCTTCGGACTATTCTACCATCTTGTGCAATAGATGATAGTTTTTGGTATCTTTTTGACTGAAAAGGGTTTCCTGCTTTGGAAAATGTAGCGTACAAACAAAAAATATTTTGATTTCACTTATCTATATGAAGCTATTTTCAATGATGAATATATAAACATATATAAAATGCAGATCTTGACTTACAGTTACCCATCTTGATGATTGCTTATGACTGGGAATATCCTTTCACTCTCCCAACTGCAATGAAATGCAGTGCCAAAAATAAAAATTTCTTCCACTAAATGCTGATGAACAAGTATGTTTAAATAACTTTTTTTTCATATTTGTATTTGAAATATGGATACAAGTACAATAAAAGTTGTATTTAATCTTTCCATTATTGCTTATTGAAACCCAGATACAATTAACAATAAAAAGAGTATATTAACTAATAATAATTGGTTATGTATGCTAAAGTAAGAATAATAAATATATTTTGACCACTAGTTCAGCAATATTATACTTTTAAAATAAGAAGGTTGAATAATTTAATGAAAACTTATTAAAATTATCTCTCTTTCATGTTTTACATTCATATATTATATATTGTTACAAATGATTTGCATATTATTTAATGTCTGATGAAAAAAATAGCTTTGAAAAATTGTTGGCGCCCAAATTTGAATGTGTTCTTAACCTAAAAAAGGTTGGGGACCAGTGGTGTAGGGGGTATTTGAAACCTCCATGTGTTGCACTCCAGAAACTCTACATGACTGACAACAGAGCAATGTAGCAATAGTTTTAAAAAGTTAATTTTGGTATGATGCATTCAATCGAAGGTAATGTGTAGAGAGTATGTTAAACATCACACACACACAAATAGATCTTAAATTCGTAGATAATGAAGATTATATTCTTTCCTGATTAAACTAGAGATGCAATTCTAATAATGGTTACAACTTTTTCTTTTTTGAAAAAAACAATATACAGTTAAAAACCCTATTGATAAGGGTTACTGTATAATGACTGTTTTAGGAGGCTGTGGGACACAAGTCATCTGCTGAAATGATGGCAGAGTGTAGGCCTTCAGTTGTCTTTTAAAATATATATATCATATAGTATGTGATTCAGATCAGCAAGAACCCTTTCCCAGTGAAATTGTCAAAAACACTGCTCTTTAAACACACTTTAAGAAAAACAGAAAGAAAAAATATCAAATGTGTTTTCAATTGACAAGTTTAGGAATCTGAAAAATTAGTTATTACAAGTTTGAGTTTATCAAGATTTTTGTTGTTTGTAACAAAATTTAACTAAAATTGCTTTTAAACCTCCACCACCACTATATTATTTATTATTAAAATGATGTATTTTTAAATGTTTTTAATATAATAATGAAAACTTTGAGACAGTGCAGTAATGTGATAACAACTGTTATTATGACTTAATATGTTAGATTAAAACATTTTACTTGAAATGTGCAAGTAATTAGAAGAATAGAACTGCATCACTAATTTAATGCAAAAATATAACAATAATGGCATTTTATGCACACACTAAAGTAATAGCATTGACTTGGAACTACTTAACAAAATTACCTCCCCTTTTTCATTATTGGCTTAATGTATAGTTTGGTAAACAAACATTTTCAACCACATTCTGAATCACGTTTCTTGGCATTCATCTGACTGATATTTTACACAAATTTAGTAAACAGAACATAAAACTAACTATACATTACACAATGATATCAGGTGGTACTAGTTTATTCAGGCTTATAAAACACTGTCATAGGCCAGCCAGTGAAATATGCAAGATGTTTTGTTTCATATGAAGCAGATGTGTAGGTGTCAAGTCTGGCTAAAAAAGCCATTCTGCTGTGAACCAGTGCATAATAAACAAAAGGGGCAGTAGTTTATGTTGAATACTTTTATATCTAAAGTATTTTGATTTGAAAAGACTGTTTGATAAACAAAGAGACAAATTTCAAACATTATACAACAAAAGTTGTTTCAAAAGGTTGTCCATTTAATTACAGCATATAGTATTAAAAAAAAAAATTCAATATAGCTCTGTGCTATCTTTTCTTTAAAGTTTAATATGACTATTTTTTACTAAGCTATATTCTGTATTTGTATTACCAGAAGTAAAACATAGAAACAATACCGATTCCCTTAAATATCAACATCAATTGCAAGTTACAACTGTAGCAAACAATAAGGCAAAGCAACAAGAGCAAAACAGAAATGCATTTAAACGTTTTGTCCAAAATCTGCATTAACACATTTGATTGGAAATAAAACTGGCATACACATTTTATTGCACAGGCCACACAATTAGGTAAAGGAATTCATAATTTACATATTGAATTATCCATGTACAAATGTTTACTACAACATTAAAAAGCTGTTTATCGGAAACACAATCAGAAATCTCAAAACATATCATGAAATTCATGCACACAAAGAATAGGAGCAAATAATAATTTTTAAAAAATGAAAGTAAATAATTCAAATATTTTGTGATTATTACAAAAGCTTTGAATTACTATACTCTTATCATGGCAGAAAAATCCTGCTGTGTTGCCTCCTATCTGTAGAAAGGTATCTTCAGATCTCCAGAATAATATAATACATGCTTCAGAATAATATATTGTGAACTACATCACAGCAATTATGAGTATGCAATTTAGCAAAATCTGCAAATTAAAAACACCAACTTCTTTCTATCTTTTTCTATTTATAGACAATTAGACCTTTGTTGTTTACAATTTCCTTTAAAAAGCTGTATAATTTAGGGCCTAAAAATAGCACAGTTATATAATTTCAATGTGTAAGTTCTGCAAGACATAATACCTAAGTCTGCTGAAGCTCTGGGCTGTGTTAGTCATAAATAGTATTTATTGTCAACATCAAATATCAAAATAAATAATTTACTATGTGTCTGAATTTCAAAGGAAAAAGAATGTGTTCAACAAATTTAGTTGAACTGCAAACAAGAAACAGAAAATGATTAGGCTAAGAGTAGTTACTTTATCGCTATCATGATTAAACACAAAAAACTGAAAAACTGTGGCGAGAGGTCAAACAGAAAAATAAGTCAGTCCCACAAGTACTGTCTACCACTATTCTCACTGAGCAAACATTATCCATAATGATAATTCTAAATTATTTTATCAATACAACTCAGCACACAGAACTGAACAAACAATCTCCAGTGTACAGTTACAAGAACATTTTTAAAAAGTAAGAATGCATGCAGATCTATGAAGTGGATTTTTTCCCCATTGATAATAGAAAGTAGAATTACCATATAAACATTGCAGAGGAAACACCAAAATTCAAATTAGTCAGAGAGCAGAATGATTCAATAATTTTCATATTTTGATAATGTGCAGGATTGCATTGTGAATAAAATGGGAACATTATTTTATGTTATGAAAATTTTGATTATTTAAATGGTAAAAGAAAAATTGTTAAAATGTTTGCACACTTATGTCTGAAGTGAATGGTTGTGAATTGAAAGTGAGGTGTTTGTGCCTACAAAATTTACAGTCAGAAAAAGCTACATCCATTTGTTAGTGCAGTCTTGCATGACCACTAGTCACACGCATAAAAAAATTATTATATATTAAACATTATCATTGTAAAATAACAATTACATCTAAACAACCTGTATTCTTAAAGCAACTGCTTAAGTAAAATCTATTAATCTCTACAAAAAAGAATTAAAAAAAAATGATGCTGTGGAGGAAAGTGCTAAGATGCCAGAAACAGATCAATAATTTCAATGTGGAAAAAGCTTGTATTCCTTTTCACTCTTTGAGTGAAGTGAAATGATGATATATTAATATAAGTATTAGCAGATTCTGCTGAGCTGTTTTGGAAAGACAGCAGTTGGATGCAAATTATCCAGTTATCCATTTCCTGGTCCATTGTGCTTGAATTTTTGAAAAATCTGTAAAAAAAAACAAACCACACACACATACAAATTTTAGTGAAATCACATACTGAAGACTGGTTGTGGGAGTACTTCTGAAAATGGGGTAATGAGTAACAAACATCCTCAGCAGACTTACTCCTATAAATATTATTTTCCTTTGAAAGTTTTGGACATTTGCTATTTTAACAACTGAGAACACATACATACATGCAAAGGTAGACCTTGGTTTACGATGGTTTGTTTTGCACAAACTTACAATAATGCTGACTGCTATTAACCACATGCTTCTGCCCTAACTGTCAGGCATGTGTCTGCTTCAGCATCGGGTCCGAGAAACGTGTATTCTATAAGGCTACAGTTACTTGTAACCTTACAACAGTCAGTTTGCTTGTTGGTATATTATTGTTCATCCACTACATATTCTGCAGCATAAGTGTTTTGTTGATTAGTAAAATAAGAACTGCAATTTCTAGCAAGAGAGGTGAGTGGAACTAAGTGAACGTGAAACTGGGAGCGAAATGCTAACAAGAAAAGGAACATAATGGCATTCACTTGGCCCTTATTCTGAAATTCTCAGAGAAAGGAAGGGAAAATGTGAGAGTCAACACTGCATGCCCTTTTTTTTTTTTAATTTAAAGGGATGATTCTCAAACAGGGACTGCATCAAAAAAGTGAAATTTAATAAAAATTAACCTTTTAGTGAATTAAATTTAATTCTGTTATATATTTGCCACAATTTTATTTGTACATTTGAATTGCACCTACATTTAATTCAATGCTTTCAAGAGAATAATATAAATTATACTACATATGCCTATTTTGGGGAACCTGGCATAGAACTCAATGACTTCACATTGACTTACATATTATAATTAGGTTCATTTAATGTTGATTCTTTGTGTGCCAGTTGCTTCCGGAATGGAACCTTGTTGCAAACTGAGGATGACATATATATATATATATATATATATATATATATATATATATATGTATATATTTCTCCACTCTAAATATTACAATTTATGCATACTGTATTTTTAAATGATTTGCTTTTATGTTGACATAACTGGTTTTAGAAAGTGGGGTTGCATTAATCTTAATTTGCTTTTCAATCAGCTTTATTTAGTGTTGTGCAATTTAACATCTTCATTTATTTTATTTTCATTTTTATCTTTATAGAAATTCAGCAAACATTTGTGAATCTATACTTGAAATCAGTAAAGTTTTAAGCAGAGATGCATTACCACTGGAAAAATGACTAAATCTGGAAATAAAGGAATATTTTAAATGTAACTCTATGTAAGTTGGCATTTAAAAAGTGTAACTCTATGTAAGTTGGATAAAAAGAGTAATGTTTGTATTTGAAATGAATAGTGTCATTTATTAAGAAAATTTTAAATCAGTGTGGGTAATCTGAAACAAGATATGGCTGCAACAGAAAATAAATTCATCTACAAGAAATCGCAACCACTGAAAGAAATTATATGTTCTCTTCAGCATCAATAATAATTTGTTAATATATGTATGAAGATATTCTGACAGAAATTAAGACTGATTACAAAATATAATCCCTATATAAATGCAGCCACAAATTTTTCACTCTCAAACTTTTAAGAAAGCATTTGATTGACTTCTTCCACTCATGTGGTTTATACAGCTTTTAGGTTTATACATCATTGCTGCATGCACTCTTTGTACAGATCAAATGCTCTAGTGTAATTCTTAAGTCAACTGTTGCCCTCATCAAAATTAAAACTTTAATGTATCACCAGCATTCCCCTTTCTATCTTATTAAAGTGAAGCTGTCACTTATTACAACTCAAGAAACTGGTCTCTCTATCATGGAGATCTATGGACTCATGATCGTAGACTGATGATCAAGTCTGATCTCAGCATTAGAGACTGTCCGATCTACTGGCAAAGTGTGAGAAGCTGATAATATGATTTTAAATTTAAATGCATTTGGTTATGTGAAGTCAAAATATAACAGAAAATAAGATTAGGCAAGGTTTTGCCACAAAAACACATGAATAATTGAAAGAGAGTAATCAATTCATATGTGCATATTTACACACCTGCTTCATGTTTATACAATTGCTAAGTCAAACTTTCATTTAGCGCACCTTTTCTTCAATCTTCAGAAAAGTGTTTCACTGATATGTAGAGCAAAATTTTATATATATATAAATTTTATATAATTTTTATAACTATTAAACATCTATTTTTACTTCAAAAGGTCTATTAAAGGGTTGATTAGATGACTACTTAAAACAATAATAATAACAATTACTTAAAATAAACTAGCTCCAAACCAATATTCTGTGGAATACTTTTAATTATGCACTACAATGTAATTTTAAGGTTTCCTTTAAGTTTTTAAAGCATTCTCAACTTTTTGCAAAACATGAAAATGATTAGGAAGGTAAAAAGAAAGTGCAGTTACTCAGCTGAAATGCATTAATTACACTAAAATGAACATACCTACAATCATACTGATTCACTTTTTCTTTGCTTTGGGTGTGGCAGACTGGAATACGCTGCTGGCAGCCATGAGATTTTCTATGTACTGGCCAAGGACTTGGTTTTCAGACTTTAGCTTTAAGTTTTCAACTTTCACTGAATCCACACGTGATGACAAGTCTGTCAGATTTGATTACACACATGAAGAATACACTACAGTATAATGTCAAAACAACAAATAAAATATATCCAAATGCAATAAGTATATGGAGACACAAGCTCAGTCTAGTTAATTTTTTAACAAATAAGCGTGTGCATGCCAATCCCATGCAAACATACTCTTGCCATCCAAAGGCTGCATAGGTCAGAGGAGTAGATGTAACATCCTACCATTTTAAATTATACAGTTGTGCCTACAATTATCTACTACCTTTATCACAATTCTATTTACTGACTACAGTTCTGCCTTGTACACAACTGTTCCATCACCAACATAGAGCTTCCTTACTCTATTTGTTAGTAAATTCTGTTTTTAACCGAGTCCACAGGTTGTTAATCTAGGTAATACAACTTCAAACATTAAAGTCTTCAAACTGGTGACCCCCACTCCAAACCAACACACACCCATGATTATATTCTTTTCCCCTTTGCTCTAAACATCATTTAATAATTGCACAGCACACCTAGAAAATAATTAATTTTGATGAAGATATTAGTGTGGGAGGTTTTATCTCTGAATTAAAAGAAACAGTACATTGTAGACATACATTTTAATCAAATGGTGTGGCACTAATAACCTGGAGTTAAACACTAACAAAATAAAAGAAATGATCACAGATTTTAGATGAAGCAAACCCCATTCCAATGCTACTTTTCAACAAAGGCACTTCAAGTAAGTCAGCTGATACAGATACTTGAGCACTGCCACATCGAACATTTTAGAGTGGGTTAATAACACTGAAAAGAAAACCAACAAAGACTTTTTTCCTGAAATATTTTAGAGTGGGTTAATAACACTGAAAAGAAAACCAACAAAGACTTTTTTCCTGAAACATTTTAGAGTGGGTTAATAACACTGAAAAGAAAACCAACAAAGACTTTTTTCCTGAAACATTTTAGAGTGGGTTAATAACACTGAAAAGAAAACCAACAAAGACTTTTTTCCTGAAACATTTTAGAGTGGGTTAATAACACTGAAAAGAAAACCAACAAAGACTTTTTTCCTGAAACATTTTAGAGTGGGTTAATAACACTGAAAAGAAAACCAACAAAGACTTTTTTCCTGAAACATTTTAAGTCCTTGATACACAAAAAGATACATAATTCCCTTAAGCAACATGCTGTCTCTATTATAATTATAATTTAAGAATATATTGCTACCTATATAATTTTCTACAACTGTAATCAACTCTAAGAATAGCAAGTATATGTATGAAAAATGTTTATAAATTATTATTATTATTTACCTGGTATTTGATTCTATGAATCTGAAAGTGCATGACTGTTCTCAACATCATACATCTTCATAAGCATTTATTTATTTAAGGGTGTCACTTGGCAATAAAGTGTCTATTCTATACAACATTATAATAACAGCTGCTGTTTTTTTTTCTTCTTAAGCAATCCCTTTTATATTCTAGATATCCTTCCATTAACATCCTCTACTCCTGTTAACTTTCACTTAAAGTTTATCTATGATGAGGTATCATAAGTCAGCAAAAGTTGGAAAATAAAACTAATATAATTCACTGAATTTAATTATTTAAGCAAAATAAATAATGGCATGTAAATTTTAACGTAAGAGTCTGTTAAAATTTTGTCTAGGATAAACTAAATTTATATAACATTTATATTAACTGACAGTTTGATAAACTAATAATAAAATCATTGTTTAAAACATACTTACATGAGCTAAGGAAAATTAATAAATATTTCATGATAAAATCTGAAATGTCATCAGGATGACACAATAAATAATTCAGACTCTGGAGGAAAGTATATATTCTTTCACAGTTAACTTGAAAATGAAATTAATGTATCTGACAAGTCTAGAGTAAATAATAAATTTCAGATTTCTATGCCACCTGTAAATACATGCAACATCTAGTAGACTTCTTGACTTATACTGGCTGTGTAAAGTGGTTAAATAGTCATAAAAATGAAAAAAATTACTAATTTCATCCACACTTTAGAATAATGAATATAGCTGCAAACAGAAACAAGGATACAAAAATATAAGAGCTATGAAAAAAAAAAAGAAACTCCAATACAATGTCAAAATCAGAATACATTCACCAAAATATAAACTGGAAAGAGTTTTCATATATAAAAACAATATAAAATGGTTAAATATTAGAATTAGTCATTGAGTCTTTGGTGAATAAAGACTATTAAAATAAATGATAAGTCTATCAAAACTACAAAAGTACCTTATATAATCAAACACCCCCACCCACCCCAATTGAAATATATTATACTGCTACTGACCACTGTCCAATTTTTAAGAAGTGTTTAATCCTGTGGTTTATTACATAAAACATAATGGTTCTCCTCCTTTTCTTCAAAACTGTTTAATGCTGTTTTGAAGTTATTTTCTCTAAAGCAATGGAAACTCTCCTCTGTTTTTGTGCTATAGAAAAGTGCATTTGAAAATAAATATACACAGAACTATAATCATCTATACAATATAAAAGAACAGTTGCTATGTGAATCATTATATTTTTTCTATTGCAATTTAAAAATAACTTAAACCCTAAAAAAAAAAACTTCACAAGCTCCACCAAAAAAAACAAAGTTCCAAGTAAACAAATGCAAGAATTTAAACATCAATACTAAAATCTCACCATCCAGAGTGTTCTGTAACTCCAGAACCTGTGATATCAGCCTTTGTCTTTCCTCATCATCATCTAAATTGTTATCTGGATCAAAGCCTAAGAGAGAAAATTATGGTAAAGGTATATTTAAAAAAAAAAACAGCTGAAAAATGCTCTGATAAATCAAACAGCCATGCATTAATTAGTTCAGATTACTGAGGATCCATTTTATAAATAATCTTTATTCCTGAAATAATACAACTTTTATCAGTTGTATCATTTTCATACAAATTACGATCCCACCTTTCAACAAAACCTTTCTTCTTATTCAAAGAAGTTATAAAAGCAAATTTATGAAATTATAATGTTGATTTATAAGAACCTATCATCCTTAATAAAAAATATAAATAAAAGCTTGAAGCAATTTGCAATGCTAAATAAACAAACTGTAATACAAGTACAAATAAACATTTACTATAAAATTTTCAGCAACACACAATAATAAATGCAAAATATAATAATCACACTCATACATGCATACATACACACTGGGGTTCATGAATCCTGGTAGACATGGTGCATAAAAAATTGTTAAAGTCATTGAATTATCTGTAGTAAAATTTGTCCATGCTATTTCTTACAAAAATAAAGTTTTCTTTTGTTACAATGAGTATTCTGAATGTATAAAATACTACTGATCCTTTTTTATATGCTAAATAAGCAAGATTTACCTGCTTTTAAATACTACAAACTATCCTCCCAAATATTATTTTTCATTATTCACTGATTCAGGAATGTTTATTTATTACTGAAGTTTAACAGAAAATATCATGAAAATTGAAAGTAAAGAATAGTGATTACTGAAAAAAGATATGCTGTAAGATTTTTTCAAAAGATATGATATAATTATGATATAATTTGTCCTTGAATTTTAAGGACAGTTCATTCCAGGTGAAAGGCTCTGATAAGAGAAAGAATGGTGATCATGTTTTACTTTGCATGGTGGAAATATTAAGAATATGAGTGCCAGAAGAAAATTGCAGAAGTTGGGCTATACATAGGTAAGCTGGATAGGTACTTTGGGCTGGAATTTGTCTGTGAAACACAGCAGAGTGAAGAGATCTTGTGCCTGACCCTGTAGTGAACAGAGTAGGAAGTGGAGAAAAGGAGATGTATGTTGAATTAAGGGATTCTTAGAGTGATCAGAACAACTGAATTGTGCATCGATTGCAGCAGGCCATGAAGTAAACCAGACAGACAAGTTGCACAGTAATCCAGTCTTGGCACCACAAACAAAAATGCATGAGAACTTTTGTAGCTACAGTACAACTGAGAGAGTACTGCAAATTGAGATTATTCACCTCTAGCTATGTTGGTGTACATGCATTCATGTCAATTTGCTTTAATGGGAGAGTACCATCGAATATGACACCCAGATTTCTTACTGATCGATAGTCCTTAGTGAATGTCAAAACATATATAAAACAAAAATTAAAACAAAATTTTAAAAATAACTAATTTATAAATAAAAATAAAATACAAAAACAAAAATCACTAACACACTTACCGATAGATCCTGTGTTGAAATTTATATTTTTAACATTTTCTTTTTCTACTGTAGTTTGGGTCTGATTTGGATATGAATCACCTATATTTGAGGGGGGAAAAGCAGAAGACAAAGTACAATTTATAAATATATATAAAAAATGTGTTGGGTTTGTCCAAGGGCACAAGTTTGAATTTGTGCTTAAAATGTGTAATAAAATATTAATAATATTAATAATAATATATATTATTTTACAATATTCTCACATGTAAAAAACCCACCAAACATTAAATTAATGAATAATTTTGACCTATTTCTATAAGAATGAAATGTTTACATAAACTAATAGGATAAAAATATAGCCAACACAAAAAACTGAGTTATATTTAATATGGATGAACTGCAAAGCATAAACATATTTACATTAACACAAATTTCACTGACTGAGGCAAAAATCATCCCTAACCTTGTTTTAATACATTTAAAAATAGTACAAATTTCTCTATTTGAAAACCATTACAAGTTCAGACAACTTCCAGAATTAAAAAGTCAAATTAACATTTAAGTGCATGTACCTATGCAAGTAAATACTGAAAAGTGAAATCATTCAATTGCAGATCTGCTGATACACTATGCAACTCAACAATGTGCACTTACTTATATATGAACAATTTTTATTTAGCTTTGTAAAAAATTTAAAATGCAAGCGTGTGCGCACACAAACACACACGCACACACTCTTCTTTCTTTTATGTACTGAGTAAAAAATATGAATATTATTAATAACACAAATTCTTAAATTAAAACAACACATTTTTAATATTTGAACTGAAGACAATAAAGCCCTACTTAAACGTTCAATGGTTATCAAATTAGGGCACCCATTTGAGTACACATTCAAATAAATTACTTGCTAAATCATATTCTCAAAATATCTCATTTTTATTTTCATATGTATCTGTACGAGTTAGAAGTTAAAATGTTTTGAATGATTATTTCAATAACATCTACAGAAGTAAAAAAATATGGAAAAAAATACGCATAACCTTGAGGAATAAAAAATATAATAAGCTTATGAGGTGATACTGCTTTGAAGAATGAATTGTCAAGTTTAAATAATGGAAGGACACTTTTGAAAGAGAATATGGTGTTGTCTTTTGGTTTTATATATAGGAGCTTAATATTAGAATAAAATAAAAAAAATACTATTTCAAATGTCTTATAACTTATATGTAAAACAACATAATTCATCAAATAGACATCATGAGGTAAAATGTAAATTTAATCAAAACGATATCTCACTGCTGATGTTGAACACTCATTACACTGTTCACGTATTGCACAATAATATTAATAAATACCCTTATAATTTTAAAGCTGTAAATAATGTATCATAAAGAATAGGAACTGTCTGTTATTTAATTTAACTGTTTAAAAATAATGAGCCATACTCTGAATTGATAACAAATAAGGACATTATATAATTTTCATAAATTATTCCATAACGATAAACTGTGGTTACCTGCTTCGCTGTCACTTGACAGAGGGATACTTTCCATTTTCCCACCGCTTTCTGAAGCTGACATTCCGTCTTGCAGCAAATGAATAAATTATGAGGTTTTCAGAAGTCTCAGATATTATAAATTTTATAGGCCTAATAAGTTGGCAGTTGCGAATCCGTCTGCTTCAACAGTTTGGGCGAGTCTGGGACCTCATTGAACCCTGATAGTCACGTCTTACATCTGGGAAATAGATAATCAGCTCTTAAAATTCCGAATTAAAAAATAAACAGCAGAAAGCAGTTAATAATAAGAGACAAAGCCATATAACCTAAAAGAAAATCAAAGAGCTTACTTGTGCAGTAACACAGCCAGAAGGAAAGTCTATCGCCATTTTGCTATGTGCCACGTGATCATGACGTCATGAGTACCTGTTTTCTGGATGTTTTTGTCAATTATGTCCAAAATCAGTACGCATGTAAGGACCGAATCAATTTGCAATCAAACAAACATCAAATACCCTGACCACTTGTGACCAGCTTATATATAAAAGACTATGTTTACTACTTGTACTGAACCGATTTTAAAAGACTAGTTCTTACATAGTACAGAGAATCATGATCAGCATAAATAGTAAATATAAATGAGAGAGAGAGTGTGCATATTGGCGAACGTGTATTACAAACATATATTTGTTTAATAAAACAAACAAACAAACAAACCATTTTCACTCAGCTTCAGACAATAACTTCTGGAACAAATTAAAGGTCCAGAAAAAGAAGCCCAAGTCTATCTTAATCACAACTAAACTTTTCTTGTCCTCTTTCTCACCGTCTTTTCTGCCAAGATGACTCATAGAACTCAATTGTTCTTATGTTGCCTGTCCCCAAAAATATATTGAGCAGGGATCAATCATCCAATCAAATGAAATCAAATCTTCTTCACTTCCAGTTATACAGACCCTAAAATTTAAGGGACTAGCAGTGGTACAGAAATATGTGTCTCATTTACCCCCACCCACCCATCCACACACACACACACACACACACACTGAGGTTTAATTATTGCATAGTTCCAAGTTTTAGGTTTATTTACTGTTGGATGGGAAGATAAAATGTGTTGCATTTGCATTTTAAGAGACATTGATGGTAGTTAGAAATTGGTAGAGTGCACGTCTCCCACATATTTCATTAATTTTATAGATGTGACTTCAGCAAGAAAAGGACGAGAGGGTCTGATAGTTTATTTATTACTTTGGATTTACTATACATCTATTTTCAGTAGGAGTTGATTTTGCCAATAGACTAAAGCATCCAAGGAGAGTTTCTTGATGTGAAAGTTAACTCTTCCGAGAGTGCAAGAAAAATGACATCATGAATCAGCATTGACATTTATTTTCTAAGCATAGAAAGAGTTCAAATTTAAAGCTTAGAGAACTGTCCAACTTTTATATATCTAGCATGCAATAATAAATATTTGATTTATTTTACATTTTTGGCTTATTTTTTCATTCACTCATTAATATACTTTTACCTTCAGTCTCCTCATTTTTGCCTCCCATCTTCCACATACAGATTTTAAGAAATAAAATGTATAAACCAAAGCTAATACCTTAAACTTATTTATTTTTTGGTTAATGACTGTTAGTCAATGAGGCAACAAATATATAAATGTCTATTTGACATTTTAGTCCATCTGACTGTTTGTATCTATTGAAAAATCTGCACTGTACTGAAAATTTCTTATGACTATCTACGGGTGTAGATGAATGTGTGTGTCACATACTCGCGTATTTTTTTTGTTTGTGTGTGTGTGTGTGTGTGGCATAGACTTAGATGTATGGGTTAGATAAGTTGGTGGGCCAGATAAGTAGTTTAATGACAGACGAATTTCTTTCCCCACAATATCGCGTTTAAACCTGCTTCAGACAAGGTTGAGTCTGACTTGGATAGAATATCAACTTGGGACGCAACAGTAATAGAAGAACGGAGAAATTCAGCGGTAGTTTACCTTGGATATGGAGCACTACGGCTGCGCTCGAGTCACTGACGGGCTAGGGGGTAAAAGTTATTTTCTGTCATATGTTAAACATTTTATACTTATTTGAATGTAATGTGTTTAATTTAACGTACGTCTTTTTAATTTTCCCATTGAATGTTTGTAGTATGCGCTATTTACACGAAAAGTCTCACCGACTGATCTTCGCAGCGAGCAAAAGCAATGCCGCACGCGACTAGGTAGACATTAAATAAAGGGGCGGGCGGCAGTGAAATTTGACGAATCGCAGCAAATGAGACAAGCGGGAGACAGAAGGGTTTC
This sequence comes from Sinotaia quadrata, assembly GCA_028829895.1. Lineage (NCBI taxonomy): Eukaryota > Metazoa > Mollusca > Gastropoda > Architaenioglossa > Viviparidae > Sinotaia > Sinotaia quadrata. The sequence goes on along the minus strand of CM054183.1, from coordinate 36,441,740 downwards.
TTCGTAGTAGTCTGGCTTCGTATTGGCTTTTTTCCGGTCTTCATGTGCCTACCTGTGTTGTTTGTCGACTGAATATCGTGCTAAATTTTTGGTGTTTCAGATGTTTGAAAGTCTGAAATAGACAGCGCTTTTGTAGAAAGATCGAAAAAAATTTTAAAAATAGAAAGAGACAAGTCATTTTTATTTTGCATCAAGATCGTGCTAGTGTGATTTGCCCAAGCGAGACTGTACAAATTTATTTTAGTTGTAAACTTCGTCCAGGAGGCTACAGGTGAGGGCCAAATAGTTCGTGTTGACAAATTCGCTGACACGTACACATACGTGTAATGCAAGATCCGACGTGTAGCTGTGTCGCTTGATTGATTAGTCTATAGGATTTCCTCGTTCTGTCACCTGCATGACTTGATTTCGTTGAACCGAAACATTCCAGCCCTTACACGTCGGTACCGTGGCTTTGGTATATAAAAATTAAATAGTCAGATCAGTCCGTGGAATCCATTGGATTTTAGAATGCCTAGAACAACAGATCACACGCGAAAGGAGTCATGATGAATGTTGCCAGACATTGAAAGGACATCTGCAGCAGCACCAACGACAAAAAGAAATCAACACACGATCAAATTAACAAACAAGTGAAACATTTGCACATTTCCCATGTGGTCGGAAATAACAGCTTTCGTGGATGTATTTGGCTTTGGTGTGTGTGTGTGTGTGCGTGCAAATCATTCCGATTGTATTTGAGAACCCGACCAAACAGTGAGGTTTCCTGAAAATTTACTGAACGCGAAGAGTGAGCTGCACACGTAAGTAAATGAACATTGCTGAATATTTAACTTTATTTACTTCATTTTATCAGAGACCATGATTTCTAACTTAATCATATTCCACAGTTTCTGTTGTGTAATCCTTTTCTTATGGATATATTTTACAATGTGGTCCCTTTTCGAACAAGTTTGATGGAAGGCAGATAAAACAGGTTACATAGGGCTATAAACAAAGCACTGTTTCTCCGGCTTAATAATAATTTCAACTCCTTTCTTCGTTAATGTAATTTATAATTTTTTTTTATTGTGTATGTGTTTGGAAAGGTGATTGAATCTATAAAAACTGTACGGTTGGTTTGAATATTGCACACAACAGCATGTTTCTTTCAATCTGTGTAATGTACATAGACGTATATAGGCACACAATACCAGCCTATAATACCCTAATCCTCTTGAATGATCCCAGCCATTATATGAGGCAAAAAAAAACCCAAACCTGTTCTCATTGCTTGGGAGACAATTGTAGTCATTGTGCAGCTTCCAAAGAACAATTAGTGCCACCCCCAACCCCCCGAACCTTTCTACTACTGAACGTGGGTCTTTTTTCTTTAATTGTCAGACCTAGACGCGGAAAGTGCGTACGATTTCAACTCTCGATGAATATCTGTCGTGTAGCCAGTTTTGCAAATTATGTTTGCCAGTTTGAAGTCAATTCGATTATCTTCCTCTCTTTGCGACAGTTGATATCAGTGTTCCCAGCGCGATTAATTATTGGGAAGTTCGTGACAAGTTATCGTTCGTCATCGTTTTAGAGTTATTAGCATTCTGTCACTCACACCTATGAAGTGTATTTCACCGTTGTTAACGCGTACCCTTTGATTCAGGCCCACCACTCGTGTCGTTTTACAAAGAAACCTACATACATGCGGAGAAAGTGGGTCAGATTCAATAAATGTTTACCTACAATACCGGGTTACTTGTGTTACTAATGATTTGTAAAGATTGATAGAGTGTGGGTCGCCGAAGTCTGAGGAGGACACGTGTGCAGTCAGTCACTTAACTCGCGCTCGTACGTGTCACATTATGTCTAGTCTCTTCCAGCTACTCTCTCTCTCTCTCTCTCTCTCTCTCTCTCCAGTCAGATTTAATTCAAAGAAGTCAACATTATGTCTAGTCTTTTCCAGCTACTCTCTCTCTCTCTCTCTCTCTCTCTCTCTCTCTCTCTCTCTCCAGTCAGATTTAATTCAACATTATGTCTAGTCTCTTCCAGCTACTCTCTCTCTCTCCAGTCAGATTTAATTCAAAGAAGTCAACATTATGTCTAGTCTCTTCCAGCTACTCTCTCTCTCTCTCTCCAGTCAGATTTAATTCAAAGAAGTCAACATTATGTCTAGTCTCTTCCAGCTACTCTCTCTCTCTCTCTCTCTCTCTCTCTCTCTCTCTCTCTCTCCCCAGTCAGATTTAATTCAAAGAAGTCAACATTATGTCTAGTCTCTTCCAGCTACTTTCTCTCTCTCCCCAGTCAGATTTTTCAAAGAAGTCAACATTATAAATCGGTCAAGCCGAGCTCGTATAAATTGGACTACTGTGTACACAATGACTGAATGACAAAATGGCTGATTGAGTAAATGACAATATGCCCATTGAATGAATGACAAAATGACTTAATGGAGAACTGGAAGCCTTGAAAGGGAAGTAAGTGTAAAAACGAAACGAAAGAAATCAATGAAAACGCGGGTGGCTGTAAATCTGTTCCCAGGTCACAAGTACTCTCGCTTGTGGGTAAATTCATTCACTATACTCAAAAATGCCAAAAAAAAATAATAAAAAAAAAAAATAAAGAGGTAGATTTGAAACGATTGGACAGAAACTCTCTCGACTTTTTTCGATGTTACAGTCCGATCAGTGTCCTTGTTGAAACTCAAGCTGTGGCCCAGAATCATTGCACAACTATAAAATCTGCTTTTGACTTCGATAAAATCATATTCATTATTCATGCCAGAACCTTTCTGGTACCTTCGACAATCTAACTGTTGTGCCAACGTCCTAGTACAACCTGCGCTTGAATGAGCTACCTTGAGGTGCAGTCGATTACTGCTCTATTTTGGGAGTATTTGTCATTCTAAACGGCTGACAGAAGTTGAGAAAGTAATGTCGGTACAAATAGCACCATTCTCGATGTAAATTAACTTATAAACACAGTTAGTCGTCACCTGTTCTACACGCAATGAAAATAGCCTGAAGGAGAAACCTTGAAAACCGTAAACCCTCTGACTCACTAGTGCTGCCAAGGTAAATGTCTGCACTTTTACCCTTGAGGGCCATCTTAAATTGCCTCGGGGGGTGGGGGGGTGGGGTGAGGGTGTTCGCGCGCCTTTCATTGTTTACCCCGCGACTAAATGACAGGTGCTGTGTGGCACAGCGTCATCTTTAGTTTTAAGTTTTACGGCGGCGTTGTCGTTTGTCAGGAAGTAGAGAAGTAGTTAGAAACTGTTCGTGATGAACTGAAAATGCTGTTGATCTCTAACATTGGCCTAAAGTTTATTGTCACGACTTGATGAAATGGAAATATTCAAGCATGTTTTGCGCTTTGGTAACGCTAATTTAATTTTATTATTGTAAAGAATTTATAATCCTCATTTGCTCTGTTGATCTCGTTTCACACTAATGCCATCCACATTAAACTCCACAACACCCTAATTGAAACAATAGGTCTTCCAGTTAAAATAAGAAAGAAAAAAAGAATTGTCAAGAAAAAATTCAAGTATGCAAAAAGTGCACAGCAAGAAAGCAGAATTCACCAAAAAAACAATAAATCAACAAAACCAAAACACAAAATGCAAAATAAAAATATAAACTAAAAGTAATTTTAAAAAAAATAAAGAAACTTCCTTCAAATTTACAAACAAAAGAAATCCCCTCACACTCCCGTTAAAAGAAAAAGTCAAAACAAGAAGACATACACTGCCCCCTCCTCAACAAACCAAACCTAAAACACAAAGAAAACAACATTAAAATATAAATCTAAAAGAGAGAAGAAAAAGTTAAGGCAAGAAAATGAAAGACACACACTAAAGTCACAAACACCTCCATATTAAAAGAAAACATAAAATAAACTGGAAACACGATGATTAACTTAAAAAAAAAATAAATCACCAGTAACAGCAAAATGAACACTTATCAACGAAACAAGATAAAAAATAAATATTAAACAATACAACAGTAAAAACTGAGAAACCTCCAGCAAACAAACAAACAAAATAATACATGTATAACTTATAATAAACTCCCACTTTGGTAATTAGGTATCTTTCATTGGTCCTGTGTTACATACTCTTAGGTCCAGTTTTTCATATCCCTAGGTTTAGTAAAGTGTACCACTAAATTTGTCGCTACACACTGCTACATCTAATGTTACGCGCCCTAGGTCTGGTGTTGCAGAATTCTGCATCTAGTGTTACGCGCCTGGGTCTGGTGTTCTACATACATTGATACAATTGATTCACTGGTTCAGTGTTACGTACACCTAGATCTAGTATTAAATACCTCTAGATCTGGTGTTTCATACTCTTAGGCTAAAGTTGCGAACACCTTGGGTTGTTATATTTTAAGTGTTATATCTTAAGTCTGATGTTGCAATCTTCTCTGACTCGTAGAGGTAAAGGACAAATGATTCACTCAGTCCTCTTGCTCACTGTATAACTAATATTTTATATAATGTTTGTTGATCATAGTGTAGTACAAGAAGCTAATAAGATTAACGGTAAGCACAAACTCTTCATTAATTGTCAATTGAGTGAAAGATCCTATTGACTCAAGTCGCATTTCAGAGTTATCAATGTTGATGACCTCAGTGGATTACAATGGTGATGTCAAACCTTACTGATTCCCGTGAGAATTCTAATTTTAACTCATTGTCTGATAATTTGTACTTTTAGCCACTTAGCGACCTGGATTCTACAGCTGATTACCATTAGGAAAAGAAGTAGAACTTTTGTTTCATTTCTTAGATAGACGTTCTCAGAATAGCATGGGACTGTGCAAGCGAGTGTGGGCTAGCGCGATCAAATATAACTACAATTCCTGTAATCTATAAAATATTAAAATAATTGATGATAAATATAGAGTAGAATTAATAACATTTAGCGAAAGAAAGGACAGTGTTCCTTTAATAATATATAAATGTGTATATATATATATTGGGTGGAATGAGACCATTTTTATACTTTGGTTTTAGTTAATTAAATCACAGGTATACCTGTTAAAAATCTGCGTTCGATTAATTACACAATTATTCTTGATTAATTCTTTGTGGACATTGTTTTATAAGTGTGATTGGGATGTCTATTCAGAAACAAAGGAAGACTAATCAAACTATATAATATTACTTATATTTGTTAAAATTTAGATGTTATAAATATAACTCCTTTAATATGTCCACTTCATTTCCACCTGTTAGAAGACCAGAATTGATAAGTTAGTCGGCAGTTGGGGAAAGGGTGAAGGTTGCATGTTTCACCACACCACCCTCCAGATCTTATATGAAATTAAATTAAAGCAAATAACAAATGGTCGCTGTCTTGTATGAATCCCTTCCCCACTCCACCCCATTATTTTTTGTCGCAAGTTTCCAATGTCTACAAAATTAAATCCACAAACAAATTGCACAAGTTTGTTGAATTGATAGGGCAACATTGTCGATTCCCCCCCCCCCCCTGCAACATATCATCTCTGCCTCACGAACACAGGCATAATTATTACGTACGTCAGTGATTTCCACAAAAAAATAAACAAACGCGTGTGTATATAATAAATTAATTTTAATTCCGTTACCTGCTAATTTGGTGGTTCAGTATAAATAACACTTACAATAGTGGACATATTTTGTGGTGGATATCTGCGTCGGCGAATACCAGAGAGAGATAGAGAGAGAGAGAGAGAGAGAGAGAGAGTCATTTTCGGGCACTATATACTTAAAGAATTCTGGTTGAAGACACTAGAAGTTTTTACTTCGATACAAAAAACTTGTGTTCATTGATAAAACTGTGGGGACACTTGTGACAGAGCATTGACGACTCTCATTACTAGAAGCATGTGCCTGCTTGCCTGATTAACCGTCATGAAAGACCGTTGGCAGAGGAATGACGTGGCGCGTGGTCCTGCATGTAGTTTTGGGAAACGGTGGCCGGGAGGTGAGGTGGGGTAGGATAAGGCGGAATTGCAGCTGCGGTCGATCTAGATCTGATACTGTTTGGGGGGGAGGGGAGAGGAATCGGGGAAAACGTTGACTGGGATAATTGGGGACTGGAAATAATTTTCCATTGCCGTGTAGATGTTGGTTTTAGAAAAATGGAGCAGAATGCCAGACACGTGTTTTGCGTCAGAAAACAAAAATTGCTGTTGAAGTTTAGATTGCATTCTGATGCGGGAACGTGGGTTGGGATCAAAGAATCGTGGTACTGTAGATCGCCTTTCGCCATGGGGAGTGGGTGGGTGGTAGGGAATTACATGTGTTGGGGACGTAAAGACTTTGCTAATGTAGAGTACATTCAGTGGATTCTAGACCCAAATCGGTCAGGATAAAGCATGCAGGGTGAAAATACAACTTACCTGTCGAATCTAGATCGAATTTGGTCAGGGTAACGTGTGCAGGGTAAAAATACAATTTACCTAAATAGAATTCGGTGAGGGGTACGTGTGCACGTTAAAGCATAAAAACAATCTGTGGGATCTAGATCTGATTTTGTTTGAGTATGCTGGGACACAATTTGCCAGTGAAATCTTGGTTTGATTCCGGTAGGGCAGACAACGTGTGCCGCACTAGAAAGAACTTACCACTGATACCTAGATTTCATTCTGTTAGGGGGACATGGACTAAATTGGAAACAGTTTGGCATTTTAATCCGACTAGATCAGGGGAAACACGTGATCTGGGGGGGGGGGAGAGGGAATCATTGTGTTGTAGATCGATTTTGCTGGTTGGGATGGGAAGGAATCCCAAAGCGATGTATGGACCTGGTTCCAGAGTTATCTTCTCGCACTGTGGAATGTACACACGGCATTAACTGCGACGCTACATTCCACAAGACCTATGACCTTCGATCATTAACAACTGGGGTGTACGTAACAGCTGACTAATTTACAATCCCGTTTCTGCGTGCCGTGTGCGCTTAAAAATAACCCCACCCCTGTAATCTCTCACCTTGCCCCTTTCCAAAAAAAACAAAACAAAAAAAACTAACTGCTCTGTAGGAATGAAGGTACCACTGACAAAGCAGGCAAGCCCTGGCATACCATTGATACTTGATCACAAATAATGATATCTAAGACTGACTGTGGGAGAGACGTATGGAAGTGGAGCCTTGATGACGAATGACACAAGTGTCGCCTAGAATTAAACCGTAATATTCAATGAAATGCTGAAGCTTAGCTCTGCTATTGAGATCACTGAAAGGCATTTGTATTCTAAAAAACACAAACATTTCCTTATACAGTTATAGACGATTCAGTGTTGTCTCCTACTGGTATTCTCCCCTTCTAAACCGAAGGCACTCTGTCCCTTCCAGGTCCTCTCTCTCTCTTGGTGCTTGTGCCTGTGTGCGAAATGAGCAAGAAAATGCACAACCATGCAACCCTTGCAAATTAAGACCCACGACGACAGTACCTGGTAAACCTATCAACATCTTTTCGATAAGTTTTGCTTGTGACCCGGCACAGACCTTCACTTGCTGTCTTTGTATTTGCATCGACAGTTCGAGTCTTTAGATATTATATTTTATGCTTGTATTTAAAAAAAATCATTATTATTACATGTTACAATTATTATGAATTCACCCCCTCCCCCCACACAAACTTTGGATGAAACGATTGTCATTCGTCATAACAGGGCGTGAATTCTTGCATTAGATTTTTTCACCTAAAAATTAGAAATATATATATATAATGCTTATTTTTTTACACGAAGCGGACAACCCATGATTCAGGTCTAAGAGTGCACGTTCCTTGTTTTGTAGCAGACGAGTAATACAACACGTCTAGCTCCGAGGCGATAGATCTTACGATGGTCTTAATGACAACGAGAGGACAAAACTGAGAGAGAAACACCATAATTTGAGGTTTGGATGGGTGAGGCGTGGTATGAGGTAAGAAGCCGGAGACTGATGCTTAAGAAATGCATGTGCGCTCTGTTGTAAAGTTTGCAGATTGAGTTTAATTTTGTGTCCCAGCGGTACGTTTAGTATTGAGGTTAATTTTGAACTGTTTTGGGGGATTGAGGTTAATTTTGTGTCACAGCGGTACATGTGCGCTTCGTTGTTTTTTTTTTATTTTTGAGATTGAGGTTAACTTTGTGTGTTGCAGCAGTACGTGTAGAGATAGAGGTTAATTTTGTGTGTCACAGCAGTACGTGTAGAGATTGAGGTTAATTTTTTGTCACAACAGTAATTGCAGAGACTGAGGTTAATTTAATGTGTCACAGTAGCACGTATAGAGATTGAGGTTAATTTTGTGTATCACAGCAGTACATTTACTTCTTTAATTTGGAGATTGAAAATGATGTGTGGCCACAATAGTACTTCTTTTCCCAAGGAGATTCAACTCATACACTTCGGGCCAAAGCAATGAATCAGAATATTTCTTTCTCATTTGGTTCAACTAACAAAAAGAGAAACACTGTTACCCCTATCATTCCTTCACTTTCTGTTGCAAATGATTGCTATCTCTCAATTTACATGTATAACCACCTACCTATCTGTCTCTCTGCCTGATCGCCCATCTGTCTTTCATCCAATCACCCATCCTCTGTCAATGTCCATCCATCCATCCATCCCATCAATAATTATATACACTTTTCAGAGTTTGACGCGTGAAACATTGGAGAGCGAACTGAAAAAAACAATTTCGACTCCGTTGTCACAGCGTTATCCTGAGTTACTGTCATCTGAATGCCCACACGTGGAGTATTAATAGATGGCTTAGACAGAGCGCATTGCAGTCGCTTGCATATACAATTCCACTCACGTACAGTTAATTTACCCTTGAAATTTGACATTAATGGAAAAATTTTGATGGAATAGTTTTGCATTGAAAAGGCCAGTTATAGTGCAGGTGTTGCTTGGTATGCCTTTAAAAAAGCACCTTTAACTTAACTTAATGATGATATTCTTTGTGATAACGTTGTACAACCTGAATAGAATGATATATGATGTTGTAGAATAAAGAAAACGTTTACCACGCCAAAATATCCGCCAAGTGAGAGATGAGTAGTGTCTGTTGGAGGATCATTAATAAAATAAAATTAATATTCTCATCACTTGAAATTAGTTATGAAAGATTAATTAATAAAGGTAACCCGTTTCATTGACTAAGAGCTAGCTTATGTCACAATTTGGTATGTAAAAACATCTCTACTAATACATACAGATGATGGTATATTTGGTACTTAAAATGCCTCCAGTAATAAATACTGTTGGAAATACATGAAACGAGGCTGTTGACTGGAGAGCATAATACGGCTCCCAAAACGGCCCCAGACTTGACACTCTAGTCCACAGAAGTGAGTTACAAGCACAAATAAAAAACATTTAAGAAGCCTCCCACCCCCAACCCTCCAAAAAAACCTTACTAACATCTCCCACAACAGAAAAATATACAGACCACGATTCAATTCCACAAGATACACCAACAAACCAAATCACGAACCAAAACCATGCACACACTGCAGGAAAGACAACACTATCCAATATTTCTTCCTCCAATGCAATGATGAAAGAAACACGCACCACCTTGCGACAACTCCCATTCACTGCCCACACCTTACTCCTCCCACAACAACACAAACAAAAACTCACCCACTTCGCACTTGTCATCCTCCCTATCATCCTCCCAATCAAGCAAATACACTTCACCTCCTCTGAACACCCAGGGCAAAAAACCCCAAACAAACTTCAATAGCGGAAGACCAAGCCCCAGTGCAAGACACCAATCCAACCACCTTCATCTTCAGTACCGAGCCTACCCTCCTCGGAGTCAAGCGACAGGTGGAAGACACCCCCCACCCCCCACCCCCCCGGAATACACAAAAAACAAGATCGTCAAAAGAAGACGCACAGTTTATTGCAGTTCCTGTGCGACCGAGAGTCAACGAGAAGAAAAAAAACAAAACACACTGTTGGTAATTTATTTGGTATTTAAAATGTGTCGAGTAAAGCATATTCTTGGTAGTTTATTTGGTATATAAGAAATCTCTTGTAATACACACTGTTGGTAGTTTTAGTTGGTATTAAAATGCCTTCGCCTACTATTGATAGTTTATTTGGTATATAGGAAATTTGTATTCACATATAGTTCTACAGTGCATAGCATATTTGGTATGTAAAACATTTCTAGTAACGCATAGTTCTACAGTCGGTTGTTTATTTGGTATGTACTGTATAACATTTCTAGTAACGCATAGTTCTACAGTCGGTTGTTTATTTGGTATGTACTGTATAATGCATAGTTCTACAGTCGGTAGTCTATTTGGTATGTACTGTATAATGCATAGTTCTACAGTCGGTAGTCTATTTGGTATGTACTGTATAACATTTCTAGTAACGCATAGTTCAACAGTCGGTAGTTTATTTGGTATGTACTGTATAACATTTCTAGTAACGCATAGTTCTACAGACGGTAGTTTATTTGGTATGTAAAACGCCTAAATCAGTGCAAAGTATAGGTGATCAGTTAGGAATGTAAAGCACGTAGCCTACATTATCTATAAGTGGTCTATTTTGTATTTAGAACTAATATTGTTTTCCTTAATGATGCTGACCTCCCCATGACAAGCAGATCTTGTATTTTTATCTTTATTGACAGTGACCTATTTGGCCTGCTAATAGTGCATAAGGTTAAGAGCCAATTTGATAAATAAATGTTGTGTCGGAAGTCCAGTTTTGTATTAATTAATATCTTATGTGGACTCATCGCCTCCTGTAATGACGGCGACGCGTTTCGTAGTTAAATAAAAAGTGTATTACAGCAGTTTTTCATCCTGGTGGCTGTAATTTGGTAAGGCGAATGTCGCATTGAGAGGTGATGGAAGCAAAGTTTACATTAAAGAGAGTAATTCTTTTGTTTTTTCCTGTATTAAAAGTGTTAACTCTATATGTATCTTACATTCCTGTACATATACCAAGAACGCATGTACTAAAACGCGCGTTCAAAAAACTGTGGTATCCAATGTGTCAAATGTCTTTCTGTGCCTGTATGGGGATTAAAGTTATATGTGTCTGCCTCTCGACACTACGAGAGTCACCGAATGTGTCTTGGCTTTCGACACTACCGGATGTGTCTGCCTCTCGAGACTACCGAATGTGTCTTGGCTTTCGTCACTACCGGATGTGTCTTGACTATCGAGTCAACGAATGTGTCTAGGTCTCGAGACAATGAGTGTGTCTAGCTAGTTCGCACACCAGCGTATCCAACTGAACTTCCCAGTAGACACTTGCCCTTAATTTCTACTTACGTCATCTGCGCATTGACCTCAGTTTAAGGGTGCGTGGCGGGAGATAAACAAACCCAACAAATATATTATAAGGCCTTTAGGACAGGGCTGAAGCCTGTCCGATACTGCAGAAAAACAAAACCAGGCATTCCTATTCTGCTAGCACTCTCATCCTGTCATTATTTAAATTTATCTGGTCGCTAGTTTCATTCCTTCCCACGGTTCTAATTGATTCAGTATCTTCATTCTGACACCGGTCTTACTACTCCTCCTTTACATCACTGTTCACAAACTCGTATTGGCGGACTGCTTGCGTTCCGTCCAGACAGGTAGGTCTATTGTCCCGTCCAGAGACAGGTAGGTCTATTGTCCCGTCCAGAGATAGGTAGGTCTATTGTCCCGTCCAGAGACAGGTAGGTCTATTGTCTTGGCGCCTTTACAAGTATGTGTACACGGGTTTAGCCTGCTGGTGATTGGTCGTGCGTGACTGTCGCGTGCAGGAATTTCGACTGATCAAAAGTTCCAAATGCTTCACCGCCCTCGATCCGCATGTAAATTTTAATTCCCCCCCCCCCCCCACACACACTTTGCGATATTGTATATGCATCGGCCTTGGCGACAACAGCAACAATTTAGATAGAGCCATTTCATGTCTGCAGACCGTATATCCGCCAGAAGTGTTGGTACTGTATTGCACGCTCTCACACTGACTTCCACACTTTGACACTGGACGTATTCATACCGCTTACGCTGGACGTATTCATACCGCTTACGCTGGACGTATTCATATCGCTCACGCTGGACGTATTCATACCGCTTACGCTGGACGTATTCATATCGCTCACGCTGGATGTATTCATACCGCTCACGCTGGACGCATGCAAGGTCACACTAGATATAAACGGTCACATTGAATTCACATATGTTCACATACATATACTGGATTCACACACTCTTAAATGGGACTGTATAAGTATTTATGACTGACACTTGCATAACACACTCACAATCTCCCCTGGGACCTAAATACTCTTACACTGGACCTAATAGTAAATGATCACGTAGGATTTAAACCACGCTTACATTGAACTTAGTTATAAATGATCATATAGCCCTTATATTCACGCTTGACTGAACTCGGAAATAATTCCTCTCATAAGACGTGCATTCTTACACTGAGCTCAATCGTACATGCTCGATAGGACTTATACACACTCACACTTGACTCAGTCATAACTGCTTACACTGGACTTATGATCTTTCATACGACATTTAATCATATACTTGCCCACACTGGACCTAATCATCTGTCGAACACACTGAACTTAATGATATACTTGCCCACACTGGACTTAATCGTACATTGCCCACTGGAAATCATATTTTGCCCACACTGGAGTTAATCATATATTTGCTCAAATTGGCAGACAAGCTGATAACTGACCTGCACACACACGCACATGCACGCTCAAACAAGCACACTTGAAAATGCATATGGCGAGCTATGCTGTTATTATTCGTCGGCTTGCATCAGAAACCTTTGCGATCGATAACTCTTAAACTGCCGGTAATCGCCTTGATGACAAGTTTGGCTTGACATGTCGTGTGCCTTGGTTACACCTTAGGCACTGAATTTTGAATTAATTTTCGCTGTTGTATATATAGCATGGCCGTGTGGTCGAAATTAATTAAGTTAGATTTGACTTAGTTCCAGTTTAGGCAAATCCTAGACAAAGTCATTTCAAATTTTGGCTAGGCAATTTGAAACCAGCACATCTCTCTCTCTCTAGTTTTAAAAATAAAAAAATCACGTAAAATTTCCTTCTACTAGTTCATTTTTATTTGTGTTTGGGGAGGGGGGGAACCCGTACACACACAAGCAAAATTCATTTCGATATTTACAGTACGCTGAACTCCGATGCTTTTATAGGTTTCAGTACATCAATATCACCATGCGAATCGCGCTGAACTGAATCGCACAAGTATAGTCCGTGTCAATAGACTCACTCTTGTTTGCTTTTACATTCATTAAAAAATGTAATCAGAAAAAAGGTTCGGCTGCTTAAAGCATCAGTCTGAAAACACACACATTTACACACACATTTACACACACACACACACACACACACACGCACACACACACACACACACACACACACACACACACACACACACACACACACAAACACGAACACACCGTCAGCAGGATAAATTAACAATTCCTAAATAACAATTTTTGTTTGTACTGAGTCCTGAACTCGAAATGCTTGTTATTTTTCTCCATGAACATTGCGACAGTCTTGCCGTTAGAAGGGGTTTCAGTGCACTTTGATGACCTCATTTTCTGAGAGACTAACTTTCGTGTACAGAAGAGTCAAGAGTGTATATAAATAAATAATTAAAGACATATGAAAGAAAGCAATTTGATACACGGATCAGTTTCACTAGTTTATCACAATGAAATACAGCTTCCAGGCAGTGGAAGACTAAAAGAGCAATTCCGGCACTGAGCGTTATATTTGACGCATTTTTTTATTTTAAAAGCTGAATCTAATGAAGAAACATCTGCTAACCGACATATATATATTAGTTGCTAAAAATTACTTAAATTAATTATTGACAGTGATGTATATAGTAAGTCTATGTATGTTAACAGAAGTTAAAGAACAATGATACATCAACATCCAAACGCTGTTAATTAAACTTAATTTCCAAGCCTTGATATAAATATAAAACAGTAAAACACATTTTGAAATCTTCTGTCATTTTAAAGAACAAAAACAACTCGCAGAATAGGTGCTTTAATTCGTTGAATTATTTGAATGATCTGGTGGACAGTGAGATAAAATTTACTTAAAAGTTATCAGTAAGATTAATTTACAGATATGTATGACACCAATCACATATTATATAGATATTTTAGTCGTCAGTCGAGAATATATAGACCTTCATGGCTTCAGTAAAATAGCATGTAAACCTTTACGACTTCAGTCAAACAATGTGGAGTTCATTTAAGTCAAATAAACACAGATTTTTTATGACCTCAAGAAATATTGTTGATCATTATAACTTAAATGAAATAATAAGTATGTGGGCCTTTGTGACGACAGTCCTTTTATGCGTCATCCAAATAATATGGAGTCCTTTTAAGCTTGACTGTTAATTACTGCCCGCAATTAGTCTATTTCCACTTTAAACATTCTTCCGCAGGCATAATTACATTGTATCTTTGCTTGCAACCGGGAAACATGGACGGGGAAAAAAGAAGATCTCGAAGCCCTGAAGTAATTCGTTAATTGACTTGTTTAGATTAGCCTTTTAATTGATTGTCAAGGGGACACAATCACCGGCCCCGTTGCGTTTGCTTGTTGTTCCTTCAGATTTTCTCTAACTCTTATGCTGTGTCCCCTAGGGAACTTGGTTGTGTGCTTTTGTACAGTGAGTCACTCTATACACATTCCGATGCTGTCAGGCCTGGAATTATTAAGTACTTTAGGATTTAACTAACATCGTGAAGTAAACTGTGTATCTGATGGCTTAGTCTTCGTGACCTTGATTTACATAAGAGTTGTATTAAAAGTAAACATCTTTTGTCGTTTCTCAGTATTATTTTTTTTCAAAGATCGTCAAATGGACACTAAATCGTAAAATGGGTATTAATGTTATGATTGCATTAATGTCTCTTCACGGAAAGGGGAGTGGGGTTGAAGCGGGACGTGGGGTGGGGGGGGGAATAAATAAAACATCCCTGTCCAGAATATTTTTAGAACCCTTACAGGTTGTCTTTAATTTGTCCGCCACTTCCTTGAGAAGTGTTTAAAGTAATATTAATTCTTACAGTTGTCACTGTCAGATCTACAGTAGCTTATACTTTTGGCGCGGCAGGTCATTTACCGAATTTACAGTGCAAGAACATTGTTCTAGAATATACAAGAGCACTCTTTTAGAGCAGTAAAAGAACTTTCCTCTCAACAGTGCAAAACACTGCTATACGCAGAAGAATTGAGCAATTCATAAACACTCTTATTTAATCTAAACGTATATTTAATATGCTTTTGCTTGGGACTTAATGGATCCACACCAAGTGACTCAAATGTCACAATAAACATAGAGGACAATTCTTTTCTTTCTTAAGTGAAATGTTACCCTTTGACAGCAGTTATCACCACTTGGTTATTGTCTCTAGACAATTGTATGTCAATATATACAAACTCTAGAATGTAGCTTACAATTATTATTCTCAAAAAGCTGCAAATCTTACTTTGAAATTATTGTTCTCTCGAGGTGTAGTAGTTTACACTTTGACCTCACTAGCCCACATACTCCTGCACGTGCCTTCGCTCTCTCAGCGTAGATTATGGCTCAGTGAAGAGTAGGTAAATAGATTGCCGCACAGTAAAGAGTAGATAGATTGTCGCATAGTGAAGAGTAAATAGCTTGTCGCTCAGTGAAATGGAGATAGATTGTCGCTTAGTGGAGAGTAGATAGATTGTATCATGTGAGGTTTCCAGGTAAGAATTGATATGAAAGTTGGACTACTCTCCATTGCATCCATATCTGATTATTTGCATGGTAAAAGAACCCATCACTGCAATAGTGGTATGTTCTCAGTACATCATATATTATATAACAATATTAACAGTTTTGCTAATAATCATCTCTAGATACTAGATCTTTCAAAGTGAGTATAGTTTAATGAATATAAAAATGTTTTATTATAACTAAACTTAATCCTAGTAAAACAAACGAAAGGATTGATTGAATCAGCTGTACTTTATTTCTGCATTCACATTAGCACTACAGATGAAAGGAAAACTTTTCATGTCTCGATTTACATGAAAATCTTAGGAACAATTTAATTTTAATTAAATTGCCTTTAAAAAAAAAAATTGGTCACCTCTTTTAATTTGTGATGCATTGTCTCTGCTCTCAGGTTAAATCATTTACCCTTAATACTGATCATAGTTACAACCAAAATGGAGGTAATTTCCCATCAGCTAAAAATAGCCGATCAAAATGCCATATTAGCAAGTTGGATGCTGCAGGCCTCTGGCTAAGAAGTGGTTAAATTATAAATATGCATGCACTTCGTACACTTTCTTTGTCGTATCCATTTATCACATGATTTAGGTAGCTGATAAATAATTTACCTAGCTGGAAATGTAAACGTGTCCTGTGTGGTGCGAACTTAATTACATAACCTTGCATGTATGTGTAATGTCACTGTGTTAGACAAACACTTTCACCTCACCCCACTCCTCCAATTATAACGTACATTCCAGTCATGGTCACTAAGCCCGTATCTTCAGTTTATAACGTGCAGCCCATTCATGGTTGCCAAGTCCCTACCGTCTTCTTACAACATAAATTATGTTCGTGCCAACAGATTTTAATATTCCAGCCAGCCAGGTTAACCAAGTCCTATCTTCAGCTTACAATGTGGCAGTCACAAAGGGTAACGAAATAGCCTGACTTTTACAGTTTTTCAACTTACAAGCAGTCAAGTACACGCAAACAAGCAAGCAGAAACGCACACATATAAAGCAATTCAAGCACACAAGCAGACATACATACATATCAAGCATTCAAGCACACATATAAAACAATCATGCACACACAAACAGTGAGACAAACACACAAGCAGTCAAACACACCCACCCACTTACAAGCGGTAAAGCACACATGTACAAGCAGCCGTGCACATATACAGACAGTGAAGCAGACATATACAAGCAGTCACTCACGCATACGCAAGTAGACAAGCACACAGTCACTAACACACAAATATTTAAGCACATATAAACATGCAGTCAAGCACACATATAGTCACTCACGCACATAAGTATTCAAGCACATATATACATGCAGTCAAGCACACATATACAGTCAATTCACATGAGTGTTATTAGTCCATTTGTGTGAATGTGATTGACCACTGACGCTGTTTATCGTTCCTTCCTGTGTCTGTTTATTGCGTGTTAGAAGAAAGGCCTTCAATGCTTGTTCGCTCAACCAGCATTTTGCGGGTCAAAAATGCCTCTCGACTTTCTGACCTGGCCATGGAGACGATTGGATGGATGTGCTTGGATCCTCAGACTGATTAAACTTCTTCCGAGTCGTTATTGCATTTTGTGAAAAAAAAAAGAAGGAACGTGTATTATATAAGGGTAATGTTAGTTACCAAGGGCGTTACACAATTAAAAAGAGTGTGATAGAGATTGGTCGGGACTCGTTCCCATAATCCCAGAGTACAAAGAGTAACATCTGGCGGGATTCTTATCGAGTCTCAGTGTTACGAAGTTAGTAAAGCAGTTTGAACATGTTATCGAGTCTAGGTGTTACGAAGTTAGTAAAGCAGTTTGAACATGTTATCGAGTCTAGTGTTACGAAGTTAGTAAAGCAGTTTGAACATGTTATCGAGTCTCGGTGTTACGAAGTTAGTAAAGCAGTTTGAACATGTTATCGAGTCTCGGTGTTACGAAGTTAGTAAAGCAGTTTGAACATGTTATCGAGTCTAGGTGTTACGAAGTTAGTAAAGCAGTTTGAACATGTTATCGAGTCTCGGTGTTACGAAGTTAGTAAAGCAGTTTGAACATGTTATCGAGTCTCGGTGTTACGAAGTTAGTAAAGCAGTTTGAACATGTTAGTTCGAGATGCGCGAAGCTCTGCTATATAGTTGACGAGTCCATCTGTACAACATCCTGGGCGCATTTACACACTAGGTAAAGACTCGGTGCGCTACTAGCCTGAGCTCTGTAAGACACCCCCTCCCACCCTCTCACTCGAACATCGAAGACGACAACAACAGCGTCAATCAGAGCTTTAGTCCACGGACTACCGGTCTAAAGCCCGCCTCAACCAGCCAGACATGAAGAAAGCATCAGACGAAAGAACTACAAACTCCGCTACACAAAGATTCAACAACAGACAGCACGGCATCCATACAACATCACCACAACAACAGCAAAAAAAAAAACCGCCACAACATGGACAGATCAGCAATCAACTGACAACACAACAGGCACAAAACACAGGAAATTAAAAACTGCAGACCCACGCCAAGGAGGAAAAAAAACCCCACTACAGTCGAAACGGAGCATACATCAGAAAAACGAAAAGCAACACCTACTGCACAACAACGGCTGCCACCCTCATCAGAAGACAAAGAGAAGAGGAAGACCTCCACATGAATCCCCCCAAAAAAACTGAGAACATCAAGAAGATGAAAAGTTTCTTGTAATTCCTGTGGAGGTAAAGAAGTTAACGTGAAGAAGAAAAAAATGTACAAAAGGGTCTCTGCCAAAATCGACAAGATAACGGGCGCTCTGATATTTTGTAGGCCACTATATCCGTTCATTTCATCTGAGCCGGGTGTTCTTCACATACCGGTCATTGTACTGACACCTTGTAAATCAACCAGGTCGCCAAGTAACACCAGAGCACATAGTCATCAAAGTCGTCTAACCTACATTTTCTGCAATAAATGAAAACAAGCGATGCTTGGATTACAAGTCTTGGATATTTGAAGCCGAAGTGCCACTCCTTAAAATGCTAGGCCATCGACTACTCCCCTCGCCCTTCTGCCTATCTACTCGCCGTTAAGTGGAAACAAAATCAGATCTAAGTAACCGTGTTGTCTGCTATTATTGAATTACACATAAGTCAGTTACCACATATTTATTATGCAAAGAACCACTCAGACTTTAAACATGGCCATTACAAACCGAAATGTCAGATTTTGTGACTTACTTGTGACCGGATAGTCAGCGGTTGGAACACCTTGCTTTATGTGAAGGTTTTCTTTAAATGTGTAATTTTCGTGCTTTATGTGAAGGTTTTCTTTAAATGTGTAATTTTCGTGCTTTATGTGAAGGTTTTCTTTAAATGTGTAATTTTCGTGCTTTATGTGAAGGTTTTCTTTAAATGTGTAATTTTCGTGCTTTATGTGAAGGTTTTCTTTAAATGTGTAATTTTCGTGCTTTATGTGAAGGTTTTCTTTAAATGTGTAATTTTCGTGTTTTAAAACTGCTGATTTTAGTTTACTCCACCCTTACAAATATATGTTTATATTTGATGGAACATTTACTATGCTTGCTTTCGTCACTTTACATGTTCTTTCTATTGCCATAGTGAATATTACCATATTTCTTGTCATAGAAGACAAATCCTCTTTATTATCATAATGCACACACACACACATATATATTTTTCTTTATTGCCATAGTAGATACATAATATATAAGTGTTGTTTATTTGTAGTAGATATATAATATGTAAATTTGTTTATTGTCATAGTAGATATATAATATATGAGCATTGTTTATTGCCACTTAAATGTATAATTATGAATGTTGTTCATTGCCATGAACATATATAATATGAATATATAATATGAGTGTTGTTTATTTCCATAGTAGATATATAATATATGAATGTTGTTTGTTGCCTTAGCAGATATATATTAATTATTAGTGTTGTTTGTTGCCATAGCAGATATATATATATATATATTAGTGTTGTTTGTTGCCATTGTAGATATATAATATATGAATGTTGTTTGTTGTAATAGCAGATATATATTAGTGTTGTTTGTTGCTATATCAGATATATATGAGTGTTGTTTATTGCCATAGTAGATATATAATATATTAATGTTGTTTATTGCCATATTAGATATATAATATATGAATGTTGTGAGTTGAAGAGGAAACGCTAGGCGTTATCAATTGACTTGTCTACCCGTTTCGTTTTTTTGTCAGTCAGTCAACATTGTGCCATTAAAGACAGTTATATGTCATTAAGAAGAAAGGTTCATGTCATCAACAAGACAGTCTTGTGTCAGTATGATAGTTTAATGCCATGCTGTCAGTTTAATTAAATTAAATTTTAATATGCTTGATGTTTCTGTGATGATCTTTGACATTTTGGGAGATTTTTTCAATTTGGAATGTTTGAAATTGAGATGCATCCAGTGATATTGTTTGGCTTTGGTTGCACAGCCCCTTCAAAGTTGTTGCTGATTTTGCAGATGGGTCTAGCGTCATTGCTTGGATATCAGTGTCAGACAGTATCAGGTAGCTAGAGAATTGGGTATCCATGTATAATGGTGCAGCGTGGGAATCGGGTATCTAGTTATAATGGTGCAGCTTGAGAATCTGGTATGTGGTTATAATGGTGTAGAATGCATACGGTGTAACGAGAGAGTATAGTTTAATAATAGAATTAGGATGCAAACTCGCAGGTACCGTAGGCACGTATACGCGCACAAGCACGGTGACGCACAGATAATACATATGTAGCCAACTATTGATGTATTACGAAAGCCATAGACTGGTTGCAGCCAAATAGCGTTTAATGCCATTTGAAATAGTGTAAAGGTGGTGCTATATCTAGCTGTGTGAAAATGTAATGGGATACAGTCCAGTAGTACCGGTAGTATAGTGTGATAATGGGATACAGTCCAGTAGTACCTGTAGTATAGTGTGATAATGGGATACAGTCCAGAAGTATCTGTAGTATAGTGTGATAATGGGATACAGTCCAGTAGTACCTGTAGTATAGTGTGATAAATAATGGGATACAGTCCAGTAGTACCTGTAGTATAGTGTGATAAATAATGGGATACAGTCCAGTAGTACCTGTAGTATAGTGTGATAAATAATGGGATACAGTCCAGTAGTACCTGTAGTATAGTGTGATAAATAATGGGATACAGTCCAGTAGTACCTGTAGTATAGTGTGATAAATAATGGGATACACATGATGATTAGGAAACGAGAAGAAAGAAACACGACAAACCCACGAACATTTTCCCAAGTTGTGAAACACAACGAACAGACACATTTAAGTGCAATAAGACAGGGGTTCATAAACACTCGCTTTAACATTGTTATCAATGTTTAAATAAATTACTCAGTTGTAAAGACTCATTTTTATAATGGCTGCTAATGTTTAATTACATTACACCATCGTCATTGCTGTTAATGTTTAATTCAATTATATCAGCTCCGACATCAAGTTATTGAGTTCTCTCATTTCTGAAGTGCTAGTCGAGATGTCCGCATGCAAGTGGTGCCAGCTTTGAAGTCTAATCATGTGGAATTAATCAAGCCAGTCTCCTGGTTCCTGCAGATGCACGAACGGGCATTCCCTTATAACTAGAGAGTGCAGTGATTATCATTGTATGTATGTCTATGTAGACAAACATTCACTGTCACAGTATTTCTGTGGGTGGAAAACGTCTTACCAAAGGAGAAGATAAATCAGTCTTTTAATCTATATTTGGGCAGCCCCTATCCAACCACTATCTTTTCCAACATACGGTTATCAATATGTGTAAGAAGGTCAATAAATTTAACAATAAATTTATTAAATCAACAATCAAATATACATATAGGAAGTACAATGAAAAGATGACTTGACATCAATGTTTCAATGAACCACATTTGAATAATTTGAATACCTATACAGTCTTATATCCTAACACACAATTCAGCAGATTAGTGTCAATATAAATCACAGGGTAATTCATATCAGAGAACAGAAATGGAGTTATAGAGGTTATAGCAATAATACTTTGTACAAAACCTTGTCTAGTTGATTGCCACAATATTCTTTCGCACACTTTCATAACAAAGTAAAAAAGTTCATTGTCACAATACAATTGTCTGTTCTTCATTTGTTTCTCTTGCAAGTTGTAGAACACTGGTGAGCTGCTATTCTATTGAGGCTAATCTGGGACTCCTTCGCCATATTAGTTCCCTCAAGCAGTACAACAATTGTAGCAATTTCCAGTCTTCTTTGTACCAAAAAATCTACAATGTAGTCAAGCATATATATCCTTACACTTATACAATGAGGTTAATACTTCTTACATCTACTACAGTTGTAGTAGTGTATAAATCAGTAAACCAAGAGATTCTGGTGAAAATAAAAATGACTTCTTCCTTCCTATAAAATATAATCATGGAAAAAATGCTAAGTTTCCAGTTTATTCATCTGTAACTCCTTTCTTTCTTACATTCTAGTCTCAACTTACAGTTTCCTGCAACAGTATTTATTAGCACATTTATTATTAGCATAATAAATACAACATGATAGTTTATGAACAGTTCACTAAAAACAATGTCAAGTGTTTAGCATACTACATACAAACATCATAGTTCACAATTTGTAGAAATAATAGTCTTCTCATATAATACATCTCCACGTAAAACACAAGTACAACATGATAAATAGCAAAATGCACGAAATATTTCTTAGTCCATTCTCTCTAAATCAGTTAATTCACCAATAAGCTAATAGCTGCCTTTCACCACTGGACTATGCTACACCAAATTCCAAGTGATTAGAAAATAAATTCTTTTCAGTAAGTAAACTTTGATCCAAGCCCATTGGCTGGACTCGTTCTTATAAATCTTAAACATTGGATAATAAAAACTACTCATCCACATAAAACTGGATTAGATTACATCAGCAAAGCACTAGTCTATTCTTTACCTGATTTGCTTACTTCCAACTTTGACACTTAAAAATATCAGCTCAAGCAGTCTCAAGGCCGGGTCACTTTGACATTTAACAATTTGTATAACAATTAAGTTTAGAAATAGGGATAGGCAAATTTACTCCGCCATACAGTGTATTGTGATAATGAAGGCCTGTCATGCAAGCACAACAGAAACAGATTTCCTTTTGATGAACAAAATGCATGGAATGGCATGGACAAACGTTAACGAATCAGTGGGCTAACGGATGAATAAATGAGATGGTGAAAGACAAGAACGATAACACAATCATGTCGGCGTACGCGAATAGAAACACTTCATTATATACTTGTATAAAGAACGTAATTCGTCCACAATGCTTTTCTTATTGCTTTCCTTTTTCATTTATATATTTCGAATGTTCTTTTCTTAAACAATGTAAACCTGACAATTCTAAACTATTTGAGCCAAAAAATTTCGTGCACGACTCGTTGGGGATGGGGTGTGGGCGTTATTTGAGGTGGTCAGCTCCCCAGATTGCAGTGATCGAGAAGAGCCAAGCCCCTCGAAGGTTACCCCGAAACCGACGTCATCTTGATGAAAAATTCTTGCAGACGCTGGAGATTAAAAAAGTTAACATAGCCACCGCCAACCCCCAAGAAAACTAATATACCAGTAAATGATAAAATATTGAATGGATCAGCAATACAATTTTAGGCACATAGTCTTTTGATATTTCTATCCGTGCCTGTCCAGCAGCAAAAGATATACTAATCTGTGATATCAGGAGAGTATGTATCCATACTACCGGAAGTCATCGGGTCGCGCATCACTTGACTATGAACATTTTTGACTTCAGGTAAAATAATGATCACTTTAAACTTAGACCCAACGTGGTGGTGGGGTTGTGATGGTAGTGGCATTGCCTGTGAGTAATAGCATGGGAGATTGGAGATTACTCGTCGTGTCCCCCCCCCCCCCTCCCAGTACGCATGCTGACAGCATTCGTTTTGCCTTTTCTTACGACAGTTCTCGTGCCCTGCAATGCACACCAAGAATACTGTCCGAAACACAGATAGTTATCATTCATATGCATATCACACACATTTTCTTGTTGATGATGATGATGGTTTATCTATACACATTGATATAGCTAATCAGCAGATGATATAAACGTATTCCACTGTGATGTCATCAGTGGGTGAGATCGATATTTTAAATTCGACTGTCATTGGTATAGTAGCCTTGGCCACATGACAGTATTAGTCATGTTTGGCACTGCCTCTACAAACAGTGATAAACGAACCCTACAAACAAGAATGTTTTGAAATAAGAACAGAATTTAAGCAGCATCTCTCACCCCGACGAACTGTTTTATTCTAAATTTACAAAGAAAACTTCTTTCTCTTGTTAAAGAGTCCCAGACACTCGTTTTAGTGTCTACGCACTCAACAGTGTCTTTGACGTCACTGCTTGCTGTGCGTTCGATTTTCTTGAGGTTCTTTCCTTGTGATTTATTTATAAACTCATTACCCGATCTGTCACCAGATATGATTCATTCATACTAAATTCACTTATTGATTTTAACACTGAGAGCTCGAACTCCGATTTTATTTCTGTTTAGTTTTGGCGATCTTATGACAACACTCGTCTTTAAACTGGATGCAAGTCTAGCTTGGATCGTGCAGGTAAAATGATCACGTGACTGCATCGTCACAACAAAAACAATGACCATTTAAGAAGAAAAACAACAGCTTTAAAAGAATTAAATTTTCACAGCTATTTTAGTCCCACTTGCATGCAGCCACCGATGTTTCAAGTTGACGCACGTTAAAACCTTTTTTGAGCGCAGCCATTATAGTTTTGTGTTATACTTCGATTTCGATGTTGATAAAACTATCTGCGGTGTGGTTGCTTACTTTGGATTGTTTTTACAATAAACAATCTGTAAGGTTGTGCGTAGCGTTTTTTCTAATGTGTAAACGAAGCAATGCACTGTTGCAATATTGAAATCGGGATAAATATCACCCAAACAGTGGCTGAATGTTACATCCGTCCAAAACAGTGGCTGAATGTTTACATCCGTCCCAAACAGTGGCTGAATGTTTACATCCGTCCAAAACAGTGGACGCACAATGAACGTTCTGTTACGCAAAAGGTGGTTACAAAGGAATGTTCCATCATCCAAACAGTGGTTATATACATAGTGAAGTTTGATACGAATTGCCCTCAACTACGACCTTGAAATTTTTGGCAAGGTCATGAAAGTTGTGAATACTATATCAATGGCGGGGGGAGAGAGGAAGAGGAGGGAGATTATTCGTTCACTGCTTGCTCGCGCGTGTGGTTTTGTTAATTTAATTCGTTGTAAATTGTAATACCCAAAGTATTTTCTGGTTCTTCTTGTAAGAATACATCCATTCGTTGTGTGTGTGTGTTTTTTTTTTAATACGCTAGCATTCCCTTGTTAATCATTTAAGAATTCATCTATTCATTGTAATTTGTAATACCCAAAATGCATTCCCTGATTAATCATGTAAGAATACAACCAGTCGTTGTGCTAAAGCATTTTCCTAAATAATCCTACCACTCTCCTCCAGCCCCCCCCCCACAACCTCTCTGGAAAGAAAAGTGCATGTTAGATATAAATTTGGATCTTATAAATATGTTTTTGTTAAATCTTTTATGGACACAATTTTCCAGATTGGACGAATGTTTTCTTGGGGCTTGAAAGTTAAATTGAAAATATTGAACAAACTGCAAGCAGCTTAATATTTGTGTTTGTTGTAAATCAAGATTTGTGAACTTTTGAATAATTTCACCCGCTTTTACTTGTTACAGGATATGAATTTGACAAATTCAAAAGCAGGTAGGCAAAGGAGGGATGACGTCACAAATACGTAGAATTGAAGTTAGGAAAATGAATTTAGATGGGAGTATTTCCAGATCATCAACTAACCTTGAAGTTACTTTGGTTGTCACGCACATATATATTCCTTCCTTCCTTCCTTCCTTCCTCCCTCCCTCCCTCTTTCTTCCCCTTCCCCTTCTCCTTCCCACTTTTAACTTTTAACTTTTTACTTACACTTACTTGCAGACAGACAGACAGAACATCTAATCTGATGTGTTAGAATTTAAATTTAATATTCAGAACAAGGAAAGATAGTGATACTATCTTGGTATCTAGTTACAATATAAGGAACATTCTTTAAAAAAAGCAATACCTCGATTGGCTTTAAGTAAATTAAAACAAACAATAATTTTAATAATGTAAAGCACATCCTCTACAAACAAAGCAAATCTACAAAGCATTTGCACGTGTTTAGGTTAAGATGCAGATTTCAATATATTAGTTATGGTAATTTCTATATGTTGATTGTTGAAATAGAATTATTAATGGGACTTTGGGAAAATGGGAATGTTGTATAAAGTGAATGAGACACATGTTGGCGGTAGAGCTGTTAATGAGACACTGGAGTGGAAAGACCATAGAACTGTTAATGAGACACTGGAGTATTATTATTAAGATACTCTAAATGAGACACTGGAGTGAAAAGATTATAGAACTATTACTGAGACACTGGAGTGACAAGACTACATAACTATTAACGAGACATTGAAGTGACAAGATTATAGAACTGTTAAGGAGACACTGGAGTGAAAAGATTATAGAACTATTTATGGGACACTGGAGTGATAAGACTACATAACTATTAACGAGACATTGAAGTGACAAGATTATAGAACTGTTAATGAGACACTGGAGTGAAGAGACCGTAGAACTATTAATGAGACACTGGAGTGAAAAGACCATACAATTATACACTTGACTAGACTGACTAGAGTAAGAAGACCCTAGAACTATTAATGTTTAAACATTGAAGTGAAAATACCATAGAACTATTAATAAGATAGTGGAGTGAAAAGATATAGAACTATTAATGAGATATTGGAATGAAAAGACCACGGAACTATTGAGACACTGGAGTGAAGAGACCATAGAACTATTAATGAGAGACTGGAGTGAAAAAGCCATAGAACTATTGAGATAGTGGAGTGAAGAGACTGTAGAACTGTTACTGAGACGATGGAGTAAAAAGTCTATACAACTATCAGTGACACACTGGAGTGAAGAGACCATACAACTATTAGTGAGATACTGGAGTGAAACGACCATTGAACTGTTAATGAGACACTGGAAGGAAGAGACCGTAGAACTGTTAATGAGACACTGAAATGAAAAGACCGTACAACTTTTAATGAGACAATGGAGTAAAGAGACCGTAGAACTGTTAATGAGACACTGGAATGAAAAGACCGTAGAACTGTTAATGAGACAATGGAGTAAAGAGACCGTAGAACTATTAATGAGGTACTGGAATGCAGTATCACGATTTCCATTTAGCTGATATTTTCAGATCCTTTTATTGCTCTTGAGAGTTTTTACCTTTTTGCAGTTTACCTTCGTCACCCACTATCGTCTCATTACGATCATTACAATCATCATCGATATTATATTCAACACTGCTGCCACTAGAACATCATCATCATCAATCATCAACATCATCATTAATACCAGCAATGACGACAACGCCATTGATGTCGTTGTGTTCGTCTTAGTCATTATCAATTGCATCAGCACTCTCATCATCGTTGTTGTTCTTGACATCACCACTTCACCATAGTCGACTAATAACTTACCTCCTTCGTCGTCATCATCATCATTATCATCATCAAACAGTGTCCTCGTTATCTCAAAGGGG
Organism: Sinotaia quadrata; assembly: GCA_028829895.1. Classification (NCBI taxonomy): domain Eukaryota; kingdom Metazoa; phylum Mollusca; class Gastropoda; order Architaenioglossa; family Viviparidae; genus Sinotaia; species Sinotaia quadrata. Next base: position 36,414,247 of record CM054183.1, on the reverse strand, counting down.
AATACCGATTCACTGGATGGGCGAGAGTTCTTACTAGACGTTTGTTACTGATTGCATCACGTACGAGATTGCTTCAGTCCCTCATTTACCGTTAACGTTTGCTTTCTTTCTTTCTTCTTTTTTTCTTTTCATCAGATTAGAAGCTATTGTATGCGGATGGACTTCCTTTCACACCACTTTTGTTCGGCGATGGAGAATTCCGGGAATGCCAGTGTCGAATGCACGCTGAAAGGCGCGCTGTGAATGGTGCCAGCGTGGTTCTCTCCCCTTTCGGAAAACTTCGGCCACCGACATCTCAAGTCGAGGACGTGCAATTATTTTCTTGCTTTCAAGGAGTACTTGCAGTGACGTCTCAGGGTTCGCGGCCCTGAGAGTAATTTAGTGATGTGCTCGACAGTGGAAGGGTTTTCTTGACCATTGGACTATGGCGAGACAGGAGAATGTCTTACAGAGGATTAATACCGAGCTGGAGGAAGGATGGGAGGCAACTTTGGACCAGAGTGGCAGGATATGCTACATAAAGTAAGTCAAATAATTACCCATTCAACTCCTTTTCTTCCTTCATTCCTTCCATTAAAGTTATGCATCAGTAAATAGTGCCAAGCAAAAATACCAAAGTAAAAAAAAAAAACATAACAAAAAACTCAGCAAATCCAAAGAGTATCAAAACTTATTGACTGCACAAACTATTAAATATTTCTTTTCTGATTTCTTAAACAATTACAATTATTATTATATATCAAGTAATTTTCACTTTAGCATGTTAAAATTACTAAATATTACTCTATGTTTTAATCATAATTATCAGTCATTTCATTAAAATTTTCCTCAGTATAAACAGCCGGAATATAATTGTTTTACTAAAATATCTATCTATCTATCTGTCTATCTATCTATCTATCTATCTATCTATCTATCTATCTATCTATCTATCTATCTATCTATCTATCTATCTATCTATCTATCTATCTATCTATCTATGTGTCTGTATGTCCAACTGTCGTCTATTTGTCTGTGGATCTGTGTCTGCATATCTAGCTACCTTTCTGTGTTCCTTATTACCTCTCTACACGTCTGTCACTCCAACTACCCATCCATTCATCCTTCAGCGTTTTCTAATTAGCCTGCCTGTCACACGTCCACTTGAGAGAATCCTAGTATTCAGTGAAAAAGTATGAACGGTCGGGCGGGCTGTAAACGTCTTACCGCCGCTCTATGTACTTCTTGAATAAAAGAAAAATCGCAGTCAAATTTACTAAATAATTCTCTCTCTCTCTTCCCCCCCCCCCCATCGCATTAAAAAAAAACTGTTTGCACAAGACGGCGAACCATTTGCTACTTTAAATTGATGCCATAAGTGTACGGTTACTGAAAAGGGTCAAAATTCTTCTCGTCCTCCGAGCAGTGGAATTGGACAGACAAGAGAATTAGTAAACTCTTTGACAGAATAATATTTTCACTAGCATTGCTGTTAAGAATTTCAAAGAAAATTTAATGAACCAGTCATAAATATTTATGAACATAATTTAAATGCAATTTCCTCCACCCTCCCTTCCAGGACAATGCAATGACGAGTGAATGCAAATACCCTCCCTTGATTTTGTTTTCTTTAGTTTAGGTATTAGGTCTGCAGCCCAACACCATATAGTACTATGACTAAATTGGCTCCTTTCGTTCTTTGGTGATAGAACTACTATCGCTCCGTGGCGCTGGGGCTAAGTTAGTCCTGGTGTCATGAAAACAACAATGCGATATGATTTCTTAGTAGTCATACTCGTGATGTGAAGAAAAATTAGAGAGGTCACGGCCTTCGTGTGTGAGCGCGCGCACGTGTGTGTTTGTTAGAAAGAGATGAGGTGTGTGTGTGTGTGTGTGTGTGTGTGTCTGGGCTGAAAGTGGCAAAGTTTTTTTTAAATCATGAGCTAGTCTTCGTTACACGTCAACCTGCAGTCGCATGTAGAACTAAATCGTTTGTTGACATCAACCTGGTCGTGGAAAATGTCGAGTAAAGCGAAAGTAATTACATGGAATAAATTAACAAGGTGCGCCACACTGTTTATACTTCGGGTTATTTTGGTCTTGTAAAAAGTCCGTGCAGTGAATTTAGTTTCTTTGGATTTTTTCCTATCTCTCCCTCCCATTTTCTCTCTCTTCCCTTGTTTATTTCTCTTTCACTCCCCCTTTTTAGTTTTCTTCCACTCCCCCTTTTTAGTTCTGTGCCCCCCCCCCGTTTACTTCTCTTTCACTCCCCCCTTTTTTAGTTCTCTTTCACCCCCACCCCCCTTTTTAAAAAAAAATTCGCTTTCTCTCTTCTTCTTTTTAATCTCTCTGTGGTTTGTATTTCTCCTCCTTCATTTTCTTTCTCTCATCCACTCTTTGTCTCTTATTTGTCTCTCACTTTCTCTTTTTTCGTTCGCTTTCTCTCTTTCTTATTCTCTTCCACTTTCTTTCCCAATCGCACCATTACCCTCAGTATATCCGAACCGACGCTCCACCCCACCGTAATACTTTCCGGAAGTTATTCACTAGTGTTTGTGTGCTTCCAGACGTGTTGCATCAACGGTTACATAATCAAACATCCCCTACTTTAGGCAAAGGGGGTGGGGGTTACTTACTAGCATTGCAAAAGGTTAACTTATTTTTGGTTTAACCAGGGCTTACTCATTCAAGTAGGTAACACTTTTCATTTAAAAAAAAAATACAAAAGGGTTCACTTACAAATAGCCTGTTCTAACTTTAAAACATTAAAAAAAATAATGCAGGTTATTTTTTTCAAGCAGTTATATATTTTCAAACATTTGCATTCTGAGTCCGTCATTGTGCGCTACTTGTAAACATTGTCTACTACTAGTGTTAGGGATTTGTTTTCCAGTTCGTAATGTAAACATTGTCTACTACTAGTGTTAGGGATTTGTTTTCCAGTTCGTAATGTAAACATTGTCTACTACTAGTGTTAGGGATTTGTTTTCCAGTTCGTAATATAAACATTTTCTACTACTAGTGTTAGGGATTTGTTTTCCAGTTCGGAATGTAAACATTGTCTACTACTAGTGTTAGGGATTTTTCCCCCGTTCGGAATAAAAATTCACTTAATAACTTCGATTGCGAAACTTTTAGAGGTTTGCTTGTAAGAAACTTGTGAAAGACAGGACTTTTAAACTTACATTATCGTGAATGCATTGAACTGTAGCATAATGCGACATACTTCCGTTCTAGCAGAGTGCATTGAACTGTAGCATAATGTGACATACTGCCGTTCAAGCAGAGTGCATTAAACTGTAGCATAATGTGACATATTGCCTTTCAAGCAGAGTTCATTGAACTGTAACATAATGTGACATACTGTTCAAGCAGAATGCATTGATCTACACTTCTACTTTCACAGTAGGTTCAGTTATTTATTTTCAGATTTGTATATAACCAAAGACACTTTAAGTGCTGATTGTTGTCACGAATGTTTAATTGTTTGACTAATTTCATGCATTAAAAAAATTACAGTTTACTACTTCTGTGTATTTTTCTTCTTCTGCAGATGTACACCATTCTCGCGTCATGGTTTTTATAACTTATAACTTATTAATTGTATACGCCATTATTTCAAGCAATTAGATATGCCTTTTTTTTTTTTGGTGGTGGTGGATGGGTTAAAAGAAGTTTTCCAGTTGATAGCTGGATCCACTTTATCGAATTGATTGCCTTTGGGTCGCCAAGAATAAGTGAAATAATTCTATCTCCCTAGCGGTTGACTCACCAATCTCGCTTTCTCTACCCCCACTTTACCCCCACTCGCAATGTTTTAAGCCACAACTAGAATCAGTTGTTGATCACGTGTCAGCATGCAAAACATTTATCATGCATGAAGCCCGGAAGTAGTTTGATGGCATTTTAACTGGATAAGGTTATAGCACACACGAAGTCCATCCGGTGTCTACAAGCATCCCGAATTTACATGCTGTATAAAATAATAAATAGTTTAAATAGAGACGAGTAAAACAGGCCAATCTGTAACATATTACATAACCTTTGTGATAACAGATATTGATTGGATAAACGTTGCTGGAGAGAGTACATCGAGCATAGCTAGCTCTATAGTCTATATCCCTGAGATCATACCAATAAAGAATTCTACAGATACATCACTTTGAATGAAATGCTTTATCCCCCCCCCCCCCCGATTAACACAAAGTGTTCTAAAGAGCAAGTCTTCTCAATTTCAAACTGAGAGATATATTTCTCACAGCCATATTTGACAATAATAAGTCGCTGCAGATACATTTTGAAACACTCATAAAAAAGAAACGATTGCTTGTGACAAAGTTTAAATAAAGTCCACGCAATGCATTACTGGACATCCATTGGTTCACAGACACCTCAAATTTTCACGGACGTTAATCGAACCGATTGATTCGCTGCTGGACTTATAGATTGTCCCCGATTAACGTCATGTCAGGACGTTATCGAATGTCTCTTGTCAATATCGCTACAGGTCGTTATGGGGTGCTTTCAGGTAGGGTCGCCACATTACGTTTTGGGCGTTTCCACTTAGCATCGCTGCAGGATGTTATAGAGTGTCTCTTTCAATGTGGGTATGGGACATATTGGTGTGTCTCCATTTAATGTCCTTGTAAAACATTATGATGTGTTTCTTCTTAACGTCTGGACGTTTAGAGAGTGTCTTTTCAACGTCCTTACTGAACATTTGTCGTGTCTTCTTTTAACGTTGCTACTGGTCGTTACTATGGGAGTGTCTCTGTTTAACGTCGTTGCTAGGACGTTTTCCTCTCCCACTTATCTTAGTAAAGTATATCCAGCTTAAACTAGGAGTGAAACGATTGTGGACAGCTGCTGCTGGTGGGTAGGTGTAATGACATAGATTTACCCACAGACAATGAAATTCTTTCTGGCACTTTATTAATGCGTATAGTTCAATGTCATATGATGGGGAATTCTCCCATACTTTTTAATATACATTTTCATATTTTGATTTATAATTTTTAATGAGATACTATTTGTGATTCATATGATTTGGAAATGTTGAATAACGTTTATAAAAGTCCAGAATAGACAGGATTTAAGGGGAGATTAAGCTGAGTGAGTGAGTAAGCACAGAGCAGTAGCCTGTTGTTATTGTTTGTGAGTATGCTAGGTCACTGGCATGTAAGCAGTAATGTATCCGCTTAAACTAAGCATTAGAATTTAGATCTAGTCTTGGTTTTGGCCCTCACTTTGTGGGTGTTGTGAACTTGTTTTTGGATAGATCACATGTATGGTGACAATGTATGTTGGAAGGTGCAAGAAAATCAGAAATATTAATTAGTTTTAGGTGGATTTTGAATTTGATTTGGTCAAGAGTTAGTCTAGGTAGGGATGGGTGTGTTTTCAAGAGTAAGAAAACCATTGTGGAAATTCTATTCTGTACTCTTTGCAAATGTCTCTTTGGGCAAGTGTTGAGACTGGGTCCCTCCCTATCACAAGTTGTACATGGAAATGAGAAGACCCTTGGCTAGATAATGAAAAGACACCTCTGTATTGTGTCTAGGTTTTATTAGGAATGTTATGCTCTTTGTTTAACTTTTATTTCTTGCAGAAGGCATATGCCAAAATGAGTATTTATTAATGTAGTAATTGGCAGTACACTCAGACTCTGCACTTCATTTTGTTTCAGGGTTTTTTGATTTTAGTATATCTTTATTCTGAAATTTGTAATGTGGGCTTTGGGTCCTGATTTTGATGTTATTCCTGACTTTGTCTTATAGAGTATCTACCAGTGTGATATAACTTGTGTCAGCACATCGAAACTAAAATAAGTCCTGATGGTGAATAGTGACTAAATTGCGGCTTGAACTTGAACATGAGTGTTTGTATGAGAACTAGGATAGATTGTATTTGCTTATTCCTTTAAATATTGTTAAACTGTTTCTTTTATTAAATTTTTATTAATTGTTCAGTCTCACATATCTGTTAGCCCAACGTAACTTCTTTGGCTTGTTGTCATAATCTGTAGTTATAGTCCCATGATTATGTCTTGTTCTCTGTCTGTCTATATAAAAATTGTAAAATATATTTCTCGGTTTAAATAAAGTGTGTGTGTGTGCGTGCGTGTGGGGCTGTGAGCCAAAGTGGCAGCATACCAGCATTTTGGCCTAACAGTTGCAGATTTGCATTTTTAATAATGGTCCTTACTCTGCACAAGCACTTGTGGATGTTTTATACCATTAACTAATTGCTAATATTTGGTGTAATTCATTATTACAACGTCATCCCAGAGTACAGCGCGACAATCAACTGCTCATGGTGTAAGAGGTTCATTAATTCGAGTAAGGTGTGCTGTGAACGGTTAATAAATGTCAAATCTGAATATTTATTTTTACATTCAGATGAATTAGTTAAAGTTTGCGTGGATATTACATCCAGTTCAAGTACAGTCATCTACACTGACTACTTTGAGGTGATCTGTACTATTGTTGCAATGAAGCAAAAGAAAAAACACCAAATAGAAGAGAATGGAGAGAAACAGAGGATGAGAGGGGAGAAGAAAAAGTGTGAGGTGTGTGGCAGAAAAAATGTATATGAGATTGTGAAATAGTGTGCATATTTATAGATAGTGTGTGTGTGTGTGTGAGAGAGAAAGAGAGAGAGAGAGAGAGAGAAAACCAGAATTGTTGAGTGTATATATATGTAACTGAGATTACGTGTTGTGTGTGTGTGTGTGTGTGTATGAGAGAGAGAATGTGTGAGAGGGTGTTTTTTTATGTGTAAAAGTTTGCTAGACGGAGAGTGTGTGTACACGTGTAAATATGTGTGTGTGTGTGAGAGAGAGAGAGAGAGAATGTGTGAGAGACTGTATGTATGTGTGACAGTTTGCAAGAGAGTGTATTGTGTGTGTGTGCATGTCTGTGAATGTGTGTGTGTGAGAGAGCAGATCAGACGCGTCAGGACTGTGCCTTCGTGCAATTATCAAGCCATCTTCCCAGCGACACGTACATCGTAGCTGGGGATGTTGTTTGCTTAATATTTGGGAGCTGTTGACCATGGGCCTCTCAACGTTAATAGGTTTTGACACGCCAAAGTGTGACTGTATAGACTGGTCGAAGAACTCGAATATTGATGCATGTATTGAGCATGTAGAGAGGTTTTATATTGCCCTTCTATGAAAGACAAACAGCTATTAATATTTTAAGATGAGAGGATGTACACATGTTGACGTGTGAAGCGAACAAATTTGAGAGCGAAGCTCCCACTCTAGAACTTTGACATTCTTAATTGCGGTATTGTAGAGAGGTCAAGCAAGTGAACCTAACTCGTGCGTTTTATCTTTTTCTCTTGGATTCTTTCTTGCTCTTATACCAGAAGCATCTTTCAGTCAGCCAGAAAGCCAATCATTTCACTTATTTATTCTTCTGTTGTTAGTTATGCTTTCACTCAAACTAACTCTCGCTTTATCTGACCATCTCTCTCTCTCTCAAACCAAATTGTTTTTCCTTCTCTCCAATGAGCTTTCTTTAATCCTTTTACCTCGTCCTCTCCACAGTTTACCAACGTCCTTTTAATCCGCACACACATACCGACAGGTCCCTGTTATTCTGTATGTCTGCCGTTCCCTTTTATGTCTCTCGAGACAACAATGGAGGATTACTCTGAATAAGCAACTAAACAGTCTTTTACATATGCAGCTCTGTTGTTCTTGAGTTTACACCTGTGTCTGTCTGCTGTATGTCATCGCGTCCTCTGAAAGAGGCTAAAGCACAATGTAAAACAGACGAGACGTCGCTTGCCCCCCTCTCTCACCTCTCGTACGGCGAAATCTTTGGCGAGATTTGTTTTCGACATACAAGTCTCTCTTAGTTAGACCCGGACCTAAACTTTCAAAAGTCGCTTATATTCTGAACTCAGACGACAATTGAGTACCATCTAGTTATTCTAGTAGATACCATTTGGCCGGTTGCAATGAGTTGAAATAAATAGTTTGTGTGATTGATCATCTGGTTTTACCCAACAACCTATGTTTACCCGTGGACTTTTTTTTTTGTTGCACTGCCCGGTACTCCCAAACGCATGCATGTATGTATGTGCGGACTCTTGTTCTTTCAGAAAGTATGTATCAGAAATACAGTGAAAAATATAATTTTATTTAAACAGTCAGAATAATTTTTTTAGAAGAAAGAAAAGCTTCCAGAGAACAAGTCAGGACTGTAGTAACTATTGCTAGCAATACTTTTGATTATGTACAACCACACACACTCACGCATGCATAAATACAAATATATCTGTTATGTGTTATTTGATTTGATTTTTCTGATTGAGGCTTGTCAATCGCACTTGCTATTGTCCCACGAAGGACACGCCATTATGCTAAATTAAGTTTCTGCTTCGTTTCCTTGCTGGCTACGTAAATATCAATTTGGCTCGCTAGTCCTCTCGTAAAGCTAATTCTGCTTGCGCACGCCCTATGATTATCCTTTCATGCAGGAAGGAATTTGTTTGAGTTGATTACTTTTATCCTCTTCTATTCTTGGATATACTGTTGTCTATTTTGGTCGGTTGGTACGTCCATCAGTCGGTCAGCTGCAGGGTGGTGGTGGTGATGGTCGTTGATGGGTCGATCGATCGGTCAGACAGTTAGACTGGCTGTTTTATGGCATGCGTCTATTCATATTTACAAATTTGCGACGTCCTGTAATTGAAGCAGAGTACAATGCTGCTGCTGTTGCTTTGCCCTATGACGATTGCTCAGACGAAAAGGGTCCAATCATCGGGTTCACAGTCTGATAGTGGAATCAGATTTATATATTTTCTCTATGGCTGAGTGGAAATAGCTTTTGACATCCTTGGTGTTTGAATAGAAATAGTTTTTGTACATCCTCGATAGTTGAGAGGAAATAGCTTTTGCAAATTTTCCTCATTTGTCGATTTAATACGTCATTTACGACACATTCAGTGCCCGTAACGAATGAATGTGTCCTTTAAAAAGATATCGCCACTCGTAATAATGATTTGATGTCGCCCTTTCCCACTGCTGTTTAAAAAAAAAATGTTTCACGTCATACATGCCTATGATTTCTGTGGGGTGGATAGAGAGGGAGGAGAAAAATCGAACTAGTGTGCGAACTTCCAACTCAGATTTGACGATAGTTTGGAGCAGCGCGCATTCCATCATGCTATTACTTGTAGTAGTACACTCCTGACACGAGAATGTGAAATTGTATGCTGGGATAGGCTGATGCGAAGATTGCATTCTCTCCCCTCCCGCTTGATTTCCCTTTTAATTGTCAAACTGCTCCTGATTGGTTGAAACTTAACCAACATCTGAGTCTCGGACACAAGAGTCAAAAATAAGCCACAGTTCAACTTAATTTCAGTCCCACTAATCTAGTCCGGCTGTACGACGAAATTCACAAGAAGTCAGAAGTATCATAGTCATTGGGAACCCTAGCTTCTGCCACATTTTACTTTCCCTGGATAGTTAATTAATCCACCTGTCTCGCGCAGCATCTGTCAGCTTCCTCTTATATTCCAGTGTTCTGCGCCCCACTGTGTCTGTTGGAATATTGCCATTGGAATCACTTTGAGGAACACCCAAGAGAGGATATCGTTTTAAACACCCCATGTCATTTCTGTTCTTTCTTCCTGTCACTGTCACGTTGCGCAGTTTTGTTCGTTGTACGATCGAACTAAGCCTCTTATCTGTCACCTCGCTGCTGATTGGTTGATTGCCATCAGCGGGCTATACACGTTTGACCTAATTCCCGTTTCGCGCCAGGTGGCCTGTTTCGAGCTCCTCTTCTGACTTTTCCTATTCTTAGTTTGACTGAATTATCACTATGTAATGGTAGAACTTAGCACTAGTATAGGTACACATAGATCTGATAAGATAATTAATTTTTTTTGAGCCAGTATGTAGTGGTAACCCCTTCGTAAAAATGGTATAGCATTTATAATGCTAGTTGTAAATTAATAGAATCATATCTAATGAATTTTCTTAGATATTTCTAATAACTATTTTGTTTTTAATATTTAGAAGTAAAAGAACATTTTTATATTTTAAATAAAATGAAATGCTCAAATGAAACATTCTTGAAATTATTTAGCACCTTAAACTTGCAGTAATAAATCCCCTATTATTCTTTTATCATACTTACGAAAAATGTTTGTGAATAAAAATATTTAATTTTTTCTTTGTATTTTTTCAAAATCAAAGCACGTACTACATAATCTTTATGATAAAATATGCACTTGACATCGATCATGATGAGCATGGAAAGGTAATATACAAAACTAGCAAAATATCAGTACACAGACACTAGAACTGGAGAAAATGCCGGTGTAAATGAAACTGGTTTATTTTGAACATGGATTTGGCAACACTAATTTAGAGTTAACTCTCACAGTAACGATTGTTTCATAAATTAAAAGCACTTTGGCAAAGAACTATATAGCCTTCAGTGCACAGTTTAACAATATCTACAATGTAAATAAATGTGCTAGATCTATTCAGTGTTTCAAATTCAGCCAAGTATTGCAATTACAATGTACATATAATTAATTTTTTTTCCAAATTTTTCACATATATATAGAATTTGACACCTCTGGGCATACGTCACTCATTAATTTCATTATGGTTAATATTTATTGATTAATAATGCATAACTAATTACAATTGCTTGAGAACCTTAATTAATTATTAATAATTCTCCCACAAGACCAACACTGTCTTTCACTGGTGGATTATAAGGGTGTCATAAAACTCTACTCTTTACACAATAATAAGATAGATGTTTTACTGTCACATAATGTTTCTGCAGGTAGAAACCTCTTAGTAAAGGAGTAATAAAGTCCATCTTTTAATTTAAATTTAACGAACCCCCCATCCACCCACTATTACTCCAACATAGGTTTTAATATATGTGCAAGAAGATAAATAAATTAAATAATAAAATTATTAAATCAACAATCAAAATATACAACATGTAAATATAATCAAAAGAGCATTGACATTTACATCACTTCACAACAGAGTTTCATTAAACATTAGACACTTATTCAGTTTATTCTAACATAGACATCAGCAGTCAAATTAAAACACACACACACACACACACACACACACTCAAACAAAAAAAAAAACCAAGTTCACAGATATAATTCATCATAGAAATGGGTGGAATTTTAGAGAGATAATTATAGTCAATGATGGTAGATGTTGCTGGCCTTTGTTCACAAGCATGTAATTTGCAACAAGTCACTTTCTCTCTTATTAGGTGATGGTCAAGTGTACCCCTTTGTCATGAGCTGAGATAAGCCCTGCGAAACTGTTCTTGCAAGCAAAGATTTATGTGTGCAGGACTGCTCTTCCTGATATAATTGTCTCACCTTACACTCCACCCCACCCCGCTAACCACAAGCAAGTGCTTAGCAGTGAAATGCCAGTTAGGCCATGGCACCATGGGGTGAAACAGTTAATTAGGTTACATTTCTACCCCCTCTCAAAAGTATATAACTTGCAATTTGGCAATATATGCACCAGAAACAGAACAAAGCCACACAGTTATCCCGGGGCAAAGAAAGGACCAATAATTAGCCGACTCGGTCATCTTGTGAAGTTATATGCATTTGTAGAGCATAACATTGACGATTGAGGTGAGTAAAATTGGTCTAATTACATCTGTTAACACTTGCTTGTTATTATATCTATTTGTTATTATAGTAAGTAGTCATTGGTTAAGGATATATATATTTGTATAAATGATCATAGAGCACCACTTAAACCTATGACGTCAGGACACTATCTAATCCAGGGATCGGCAAAGTCTAGCCTAATGCCCCCCCCCCCCCAGTTATTTATTATTGGATCCGGCCTAATTGAATTGTCGTGGTTTTGTTCCCCTTCATTACTGCTGACTGCAGAACTTCTCCAACAAGTAACTTTCGGATTGGATGAAATTGTTATGACCAAGTGTGAGACTATTGGTCAGAAAAAAACTACTCATCCAGTTGAAAATGGTTTGGATTGCATCAGCATGTTCTAGCATATTCTTTACCGGGGTTGTTTACTCCTTCTCTGATACATACAAAAATATTATCATGCGCAGTACTAAAGGTCACGTAACGTTGACATTGAACAATTTATATAACAGTTAAGTTTAGAAATAGGGATAGGCAAACTTACTCCACCACAGAATTCTTAAGTAGACCCAATAAACTTTTTTACACCATAACTGCATAAGGCTATCGTTTTAAACGTTTACATTTCATTGATAATTATTATCTGAAGTGATATGCATGAGAATCCTTTCCCTTCTTATTTGTATTTGTTGTAAATTTAATCATTTTGATTAAATTATAGATTCATAAAAATAATGGGTATAAATATATCGAAAACGGTCGATGCCGAACGCTCATTTACCAGACACGCAAGTGTCCTCCATATACAGAGGTCAGCGGTTCAAACGCTATCACGATCTCGGCGAATATTTTTTATTGAAAGCTCTGTTGACATGACCAGATTTAGCGCTTCATTCCCCCCTCCCACCTTTCTACACACACACACACACACACACACACACACACACATAGCGGTTATTTCCTCCCGTGTTTGGTATGAAATTATTATTTATTTTATTACTCGACACATCTTTGGAGCGATTGATTAACGTTCGTGAAGTTTTTCGATGCAACTCGACAACCACTTGTGATATTATTTATATTCGCGTGACGTTAAGCTGTTGTGACATTACTTTCGCGTGACGTAAGACCAACTGTTGTGGCATTACATTCGCGTGACGTTAAGACAAGCTATTTTGATATTACATTAATTCATTATTGCCATTGGCGTGACCTAAATCAGGTTACATCAGGTCCTACATTTCTTTGTGATTGTAAACGTTTTGAGATTGACACTCACTCGTTGTTTGTGATTGTCACGAATTTGAACACCCGATGATTTGAGCCCTAAAAAGCCCAACTCACTTCCGCTGTAATGCAGTGCTGCACCACATTCTGTTTCTTGGAATTCATTTCAGAGGGGAACTCGGAGAGCTTGTTGTCAATTGGCCTATGACAAACGACGCAAGAATCTGTTTTGGTAAAATGCAGGTTTTAGATCAATTCCGCCCTCCCATCTTGTTTTTAACCGGACACTTATTTTTTTTCTGCCCTTTTTTCTCTTTCAATTAGGCAATATGTCACAGCTCAACCATACCTCACCACTTTTCCAACGGAGGTCATGCACAGACACCATCTTCTTCCCCACCACCAACCTACAACCCCTCACTCCACAGACGTACCAACAGATGAATGAATCTTGCTGGCAGAATTTTAGATATATATTTTGTCACCAGTCTTCAGTATTGAAAACGAAATTAATGATCTTTTGATGGGAGTTTGTTGTACCAGGATTATGTGTGTGTGTGTGTGTGCACCCACTATGTTCAGTTTATAGGCATTGTATGCGTGCACCTGTATATGTGTGCATTTGGTTGTGCATGAATGTGTGTGTGTGTGTATGTGTGCATGCTTGCTTATTGAGTTAATTTGGAAAAATGAATTTTTGGTAAATTTTGTGCTTTTTTGCTTAGTTCGGAAATGGGATGGCGCGAGCTTCCAGAAATGAGCCCTGTTTGACTGATTGGCTGGCTTGCTGGTCTTAGGAATTTCCATCAAGAAAAACAAATATACTATCTATTTACATTCAATGACAGTTCTTCAAACACTGTGCATTGTGGAAGGAAATTTGCATTTCTAGGCAAAGTCTTGACAGTTGTGAAATGAAAAGTTGACTTTGCTGAGATGACTTCCAAACGCAATACCTACTGAACTATGGGGAGTGCTCACGTTATGGATATAAATAGAATTCAGTGTAGTAGTGATTGTGACGCGAATTAACAGTTAAAATTACACTTGACCGCTGACGAATTGGTGGGTGTGGTCATGATTCCCCGAACCACTAATATGCTGTAGTGTAAAGGATAACTTATCTGTATTATTTTTTCAGTTGGACATTTAAAAATAAACGAAGCTAAAATGTTATCTTTTCCACTTTCGGGCGACACTTGGTTGTTGGAACCTTATCTTCTTATTCGTAATTCACGTGTGACATCTGTTGCACTGAGGGCCAAATATGCGTGCTTCGATTTTTCATTGCAGATGAATGATTTCAAAGAATTCAGAGTTTCTTTTCGCGTATGTTGGCCATTTTCTATTCGACGAAGCGTACGCAAGCCTAAACGTATTCTGTGCAGAACTCCTCTGTTAGCTTAGAAGTAATGATCCTAACTATACGTACTCTTGTAATTACGAAACAAAACGAAAACCTCCCTGGAGCTCAATTACGAACTAACATTGCAAACTCGTCTTCGATCTCTTAATTATAAGCAAGGTGACCTTTCCAACCAATCTTCCCCCCTTTTACCATTCAGTCCCAGTGCAGCACTTTTGAAACACTGTGTTCCTTTAATTGGTGATCATGTCTTTCAGGCTTCTCGTCATTCGCTCACACGTCGACAAATGTGGAAGAACATTTATTCTTTCTGATTCTCACTTGTAAATAGTACTTTGCAGCTTTGGCCACATGTTGCAGCATATGAATGTCTTGTTGCGAGCAGAGAATAAGTGGTCATTTACTCTGGACCCAAAGACAATTAACTAGTCTCTAAATTACGAGCGACTGTCATATATTAACTAAAACTGCCGATCTGCCAGTAAAATCACATGGAATAAGAATTTGTCCAGATGTGTTCCCTGCAGAACACTCTTACATACATGATCATCATTTAGTCTTATATCCTAAGTGGAATGTATAGCAGTGAAATATAGTTAAGGTTAAAAATAAAATAGATATAATAGTTAGTTATACAAGCAAAACCATATACCTTTGGCAGTAATTTATACACAGAGGATAGGTTCCTGCTGCGTCAGTAACCGGCAATAAGGATAGTAGCTGTTATGAAGTGTGATTATAGCTTACTAACGCCAGGAGCTAAAGCATATGCTGCCTCAATGGTCAGCTGCATTGGACTACCGAATTTAACAAGTAGGTTTTTGGTACATTCGTTGTCTGCAGTTGAGCTGCCCTCTGAATGGTCTGTTTAAAGTGAGTTGTTACTCAGGTATTTCCTTAGCCTGAAGGTAAGAGTCAACCGTCCTAGAGATAGGTTTGATTGTAGTCTATTTTTAGAGGACAGTGGGTGAGGACTACATAACCCCGTTATGTAACAGAATGGTTTATCTTGCTCGAGTTTCATACACAGCCAGTGTCTGGCATATAGCTGTTCTGAAAATCTGGTCTACTTCACAAATTCACACAAAATGTGTACATTTTTTTAAAAGAACATTTTAGAACTGTTACTTTAATGTTTATTCACAGTATAGTTTTAAAAAAATAACTCCCCCCATCCTCCTCTTACAACAATAAAAATCTCTTGCTGTATACGTTAAGCACTAAACACACCACATAAAATGTGTACATTTTAAAAGAACATTCTAGAACTGTTACTTTAATGTTTATACACAGTATAGATTTTAAAAGAAATAACTCCCCACCCCTCTTACAACAAGAAAAGCTCTGGCCGTATACGTTAAGCACGAAACACACCACATAAAATGTGTCTTGGCCTGCACGGAAGAAAATATAACTCTGTAAAGGTATTTTGTATCTGAGTATAAAAAATAGTCCAAACTCTTAGTACACATAAAAATTTCTCGGACTATAAAAGGCAGTGTGCTGCTTACACGTGCCATGTGCTGACGAGCAGAAACTGACCGCCACCACTAAATATTGTTCAGTAAACTTAAATGTTTTCCGTAAAAACCGTAAATAAATATATATTTGTTTAAAATAGAACGTTTCTCTAAGCAGTAAAAGTTAAGAAAATGGGTTGTGATCACTTTTATTTTAAATGTATAAGAATCATTCAGCAAGATTGTACAGACAATCATGTGCATTTTAGTTAAAATTTAAAACATTTTTTTAAAAATCGACTAAGCGCAATTTAGGAATAACTTCTATTCGAAAGTTTTGAATGGATCTAATACTTATTTTTCTGTTATTACTATTATGAAATAAATGTAGGACTATACAGAAAATAAACATGTGTTTTAATACGAAACAGTATAATAAATTAAACAGGTAAGGCATCATAATCGGTTAATTGATTTCTGCTTATTGTCCTTCCCCAAAGTTCGTCGATTTCAAGATTTCTTGAATGGAAAGGAACTGTCCGAGTTCACCTGACACACAAGGGGAGTTAACGCAGACCAATCACAATCTTGACTTTTTATGTTACGTGGCTCTCGCGTGACACGGTCAGTAAATATGTAGTTACTTGAAACGGCGAGGTTTCCATGACAAGTAGGACTAAGGCGAATAACTCCCTTGAAGTCGTAGTTCTCATTATGATTTTTTAAAATGCACTTAAAAAAAAAAAAAATGTTCAACGCGTACCGCCTAAAAGAAGTGAAATCATACAAATGACGACACAGTGAAACCTATTTATTTAAAGCTGACAGATGTATATGTGTGTGGATGTTTGTTTTTGTGTACGCGGCGCAAGGCGAGAAGCCTGCTATATTTAGATATCAAAGATTTGATAATATTGTGATATACAAATAATCCATTGTAAAGATATATATTGTTTTATTTCTTTTATTGAATTATTATTAATTATTT
Organism: Sinotaia quadrata; assembly: GCA_028829895.1. Lineage (NCBI taxonomy): Eukaryota > Metazoa > Mollusca > Gastropoda > Architaenioglossa > Viviparidae > Sinotaia > Sinotaia quadrata. The sequence goes on along the minus strand of CM054183.1, from coordinate 36,397,584 downwards.
TTGTATTTGCATTAATCGAAAATATTGAAAGTTTTCTGTGCTGTAATTGACAGCAAAATTAGACATTTAAAAATAAAATGTTAAGCATTGAACGATTCCTTCATAAGATCTTATCATTTCCGTTCCTGATTTCCACCCGATTTAAAATACTTACTTTTTAGTTGGTCCATTATTATACAGCTATTAATTTTTTTCTTCTCGGTGTCACTTTTTTCCAATCTGTGTAGCCTGTGCTTAATTTATTTTGAAACCGGCACTTCTAGAATTTTTGTGCTTGTGAGTGTATATACCTGCGCATGTATGTGTGATTTCGATAGAAAAAGAGGCTGGGGTGGGGAGAGAGATCTGAAAGAGTTATATGATTGTTCATTGTTGCAAATGCCAAATGTACACAAAGAATCTATAGAACAGTCATAAATATACAGTATACAATTTGACTCTTCGCTCTAATATAAAACATCCTCACAAATATACAACGAAAATATAAGTTTGAGATTTGAGTGATAGAAAAATAGAGAGAGTAGAAAAAAGATATATCACGGAAGATTATTTTTCGTAATACATCTTCATACTAGAGACGTCATTTGAGACGGTAGCCATGACAGCTTGGAAGGAAGGGTATGTCAAGTGTAAGACCTTGTTGGTAACTGGACGTCATGCTTTACAAAGGAAGAAAGAAATCGAAAACAAAAGATTTTTGTCTTTGTTTGTTTGTGATCAAAGATTTATATATTCATTTAAGCCGTGCAGGATTTAAAAAATAAAAATAATAAAGAAACCATGAAATACAAAGCAGCCATTCCTCCTGAATCTTCGGCTCAACCCCATCTCCTCACCCTTTAACTTTTTATTGCCACGAAGCAATAGGGTTTGGCGCCATTTCTGTTTTACGTCACATCCGGAACGTAATGAGCAGACGAGTTTTAATTTTCTTTAATTTTACAAATTATTGTTCGCAATAGAAAAAGACAAAGAGAAATAGATAGATATATAGTGACGTTATATATCTTTCTTGAAATTTGTTTTCTTTTTAATTTTAAGTTTTGCTTTTTTATTTAGTGATTCAGTATTGTTTTAAATACAAAAATGTTCTTTTATTGTAACAGTTACTTTTCCAAGACACATTAAATTTGACTATAATTTACTTGACTGTTTTGAAGTGATTTAGTCTGCAAAGCATTAGTTAAAATTTATAATTTCGGCATTGCGGGACATTCTAGGAGATGTGGAATTTTTATTGCCGGTTATAATGTGGGAGGAGAGAGAGAGAGAGAGAGAGAGAGAGAGAGAGAGAGAGAGAGAGAGAGAGAGAGAGAGAGAGAGAGAGAGAGAGAGAGAGAGAGAGAGAGAGAGAGAGAGAGAGAGGAAAAAGAGTAAGGCAACACATACACCTCCAGGACACCACTAGTTCTACAGCTTTAAACCAACAATTTCTGTGCTATTTTGGCTTCGAAGGGTGCGGGATTATCTCCATTTTGCAGCAGAATTCTGTTTTCAAGAAATATATTCATGAAACTGGCCTCTCATATATTTATCGACCCCCTTCTACCCTCACCCCCATCCCAACTCTGTTTTTCAGGGCCTTGGTAGGGCTGCACGTGCATGAAGTAAGATGCAGTGGATGAAACTTATTAGTGGAATTGAACTCGTGTCAGTTGAAGGACTTTAGTGCATTTGTATTCCTGTACTCTTGAACGCTTACAGTATTTTGTTGGCAGTTGGTTTGAATTGGTCATGAGGTTTATTCGTCTTTGTGCACTGCACCTTTAGTGCAACCCTCGAAAATTCAACTCGTAAACTCGCAATTTGCGAGTGGAAAAATGTCATTTACGAGTTGAGAAAATAAGTAGGCTATCGTAAGACGATATTTTTTTCACAAAAGGTCGCGATTTTTTATCTACTTTTTACGAAAATAATTTAATTACTTGCAATAAATTTGACTAGCGTTTCAGGTTAGACCCGAGCCAAGACTACAGAGACCATAGAATTAATAATGTATTATGCGTCTTAAATGTGTGTCGTGCGCGGGTGGGAGGTCTATTCTTTCGAGGTGTTGTCAACTGCATTTATATCGAAGTAAGTCGGCAATATTCGGCCCAGTTGGATTCAGAAGTAGGGCTGAAGAGTCGAAGTTATATGGTCGGAGTTGGAGTAGGTAAAAATGTCCCGACCCCGACTCCAAATCTTACTAAACTTGAGGCTATGGCAGATTCACATATGAACATAAGGGAGTAAAATAGAAGAGACACCTCAAGGTAGTTGTTTATTATTGATTTAGTACATTTTAAGAAACGGAAGTAAAAAGTACTTTGGGAAGGTATTGAAATGGCGAGCTAAAGACAAACAAAATCTTTTTCTATAAATAGGTTATTTTTTTTTCATTTTGTGTTCTTTAAGTCTTCAGTGTCTTTTATTCGTCAACTACTTTTATATCTAGTTAAACATCTAAATAATTAAAACAGTCAACATAATAAGTGATAAGAAAGCAGTCAGGTATATCTTCGTTTATGTTTTTTTTTTTTCTTAAAGAAACCCCTAAAATAAAATGATTCTGAAACAATTGCATGGAAACAATAATTGTCAAGCAAATCGGTGAATCTGCAGGAGCGGACAAATCTATTGTTACCGGGGATGAAGCAGACGTGTGTTGAGCAGAAATTAACTCTTCGAATGCAAATAAAAAAATCATGATGGCAGTAGTTGCTTTACCGGGGTTAGATAAAATGTTTTATAAAATCTGCAATTATTATGTTTTAAAAAGAAGTAATAAAACAGAACTTCTTCTGATTATTACGACATAGGTTCTTTTTGCTGAATCTATTATTGATGTTAAAACTCATCGTCGTTCCCCCCTCCCCACATTGTAGGCATTCTTTTGCTAGCGAGTTGTCGTTTTCATAACAATTTGCGAGTTACTTGTACCTACCATTTTCGAGGGTTGCCCAAGTGTATTTATTTACTGTGCTGAATGTGTCTGTGGTTTTATGAAAGGTCTGTTTACAATGGTGATTATATGACTGTTAGTTTCGTTCTTATTAACTTGATTGATATGCTACTAATGTAAATGTTGTCCCCTTTGAGCAAAACAGGGCATTTATGCTCGCGCTGCACCTGCACAATCATTGGAACCAGCCTCATGCATGATTCTTTATGCACAATTAATTAGAACCATTTTTATGCACACTTCATTGGAACTAGCTTCATGCACATCATCAAATCCAGCTTTATGCACAATTCATTGGAATTTAGTTTCATGCGCAGTTCATTAAAACCAGCTTTATGCACAGTTCATTTGAATTAACTTCATACGTAATTCATCAGAACCAGCTTTTTGCACAATTCATTGGATCAATAGCCTCAATCACAGTTCTTTGGAACAAGCCTGATACACATTTAATTGGAATCAGCTGTGTGTGAATTGAATCTTTGTGAGACTTTAGTGGCTGATGCTATGAGTACTTAATTTGCTGACGTAAATTATGCAGCACGTTTTCATTCGTAGTTGGCAGATACACTGGAAACGAACGTCACTGATTTTTAACCACGCGTTTTATTGCTGGCTGACCTGTTATGTGACTATAGATGGAAGTATGGGGAGCAACGCGCCTCCTTACTAAACGCGAGTGGTGCCCAATACAAGTTTGTACAGCATGCACATTATTTCTCACTGTTTGACTCTGTTAAAATTTACAAATATTCTTATTCATATTTTTTTTATTTTTATTATTCTAATAGAAACAATAATACTTTTGTTCTCTGCCATCATTTTGCTGTACATCGTATTTCAGACAGGTACGATTAAATTAAATGTTACTCCGTGGGTTTTGTAAATAAATTATAGTTAGGCTTAAATTAAAAATTAATAGTAACTCTCTCCCGACTCCACCATAATAAAATACCAGAAAAATATAACTTCATTTGGGTTCAAAGTTCTCCCAAACTCACGACTCAAGATATTTTTTAATCGAGCCTTTGCCAGCCAGTCACTTAAGACTTAAATGTGACGTTATCTTGCATTGTGCCTGCCAATCACAATTAGCTGTCATTTAGAAGTTCGTGATGTTTTGTATCGTCCCTGCCAATCACAATTAGCTGTCATTTAGAAGTTTGTGATGTTTTGTATCGTCCCTGCCAACCGCAACTAGCAGGGTTATGTAGAGAGCTTTACACAGCGTCAGGTTATGTGCCCGTTTCCCACTTTTACCAGGCTTAATGTCCTCCGTACAGTATTTCTTCCAGTCCAGTGTTTCCTGATCACCAGAAAATGACGTCATTCGAGTTCGAAGTGCACCCGACATCATGACCGATAGAATAATCAGCACAGCCAGTCAGAAATCTGTTACACGGTTAAATGAAATATCATACTATCAGCGACCTGTGAACTAATGAAGATATATCGCACTCTTCAGCACAGATCAGTATCCACAGAGTTGTCTGTCTTTTTTCCAGTCATTTCATTTTTTTGTTAAATCTTCCCGAACATCGCGCAGTGCTGCCAAACGATCAGAGTCTCATTATGTTGAAACAAACACTCCTCTGCCCCATCGCTATGTTGCACCCTTCGGTCAGCACGTTATGTCATCTTTTTGTAGCCATTAAAGTGGGAATAACCATTAAAGGGAGTCTGTTTACATTGTAGCCCCAAAGAAAATTATATCTATTAGTGATATAAAGGTGGTAGCAAACATTATGTTTAGTCACCACAATACGTGTTATTACTATTTTAAGTTACAGACTGAATGAACTGATCTTTGAATTTTTTCATTGTGATATACGTTAATCTGATTGTAACGATGCATAACGTAATTGTACGTAACGTAACGTAATGTCATTTTAATGAGAGAACGTGTTTTAATTGGAAATCCAGACCGTACGTTACTCCGTAAAGTAATATAGGACCTGGTGTGTTTGTATAAAAAATCTGAATAAAATTATTTTTAATGGAAGATATAGATTTATTAGTAAATACAGATGATAATGTCTAAGCTAATGTACAGCAAAATGGCGTTTGTAAGTACACGATAAAACATTTTATACATAAAATTGATTAGAAATATGGTTCATGCTCTGTAATGTCATCCATGGCGCAATCCATTTGTAAATACGTAAATTAATTTTTCTTCTAAAAATGTAGGAAATAGTCCATTTTGTCAGTGAATTAAAATAATCTGTTTTAAAAGTAGGACACAAGTATATTTTGTTAAATTCACTAAAACAATCCCCACGCTTTGTAAAAAAATTATAAAAATGAAATTACACTCCCTTCCGCCCACCGTAAGCCTTTGAGATATCCCTGCGGCTGTACGGACAGAGAGTGCACCCGTGGTTGCCCTTAGTCCAAAGTAAATCTGAAGATTTGACAAGTCAGACCTGCTGCGACACAAGAGGCGTACCCTCTTGACGAATTCAGTCCTCGAACAGAAATGGATTTCAGTGACAAGCGCATAATGAACCTGTCAGGGGTTCGGCACCGCGGTCCATGGATGCAGACGGACATGATGAAGATTGTCCATGGAGCGAGATGGCATTGTCCAAGATTGTCTTATCGGTAATAAATGGCCTTATTTGAAGGAGGAGCTGTGATATTTTTGGCATTATGTTATTGTAGAGTATATGTGGTTTTATTTTAAAGGAGATTTTAATATATCGGGCCTTATTTAGAGAGAGAGAGAGAGAGAGAGCGAGAGAGAGAGAGAGCTTGGGTATATCAGGGTATATCATGGCTTTTTTTTCCCTGGGGGAGTTGGGGTATGTGCAGTTTTGTTCTAAGAGATAGTTCTGGCATATCTTGAGTCTGTTTTCAAGGCACGTTGAGGGATTATGTAACATTTTTTTTTGTAAGGTGAGTGTAGATGATATATCTGGGCTTATTTGAAAGGTGCATGTGTCTGTATTCATGCTTATCTTTGCGTGCATATTTGATGTGTGCAAGTGTGATTGTGATTTTATGTGTATGCGTTTGTTCGTGTACATGTGTGCACGCGTTCTTGTAATAAGATTATAAAGCGACATTGGGAGTATGAGTATTTATATGTGTACGTAATTGTGTTTATGTGGATTGTGTGTGTGTGTGTGTGTGTGTGTGTGTGTGTGTGTGTGTGTGTGTGTGCGTGTGTGCGTGTTCTAAGTCCAAAGAGTGTAATACAGAGTTTTATTTTATTACTCACGTGACATGATAATATTTCGACTGTAAGGCATAATTATCAACTTCCACATTTCAAAACACACTTCCAAGGAATTAAAACTTCCACAGGCCGAGCATGGCCTGCATTGCACTAGCCTGACACTGGTAATCTTATACAGGAGCTTATCAGACCACGTAACCATTGGTAACATCTCAGGTGACCTGTAAGCAAAGCTGTGATCCGCCTCAATATAACATTCTTGCATTAAACGTTCCAGCTAGAAACCAGACAAAAAAGTCTTAGACACGAAGATATAAAAAAATGTGATACTTTATATAATGAAATAAAATTTGAAAGTGATAACACATGTGTTAAAATAAATGCAATATACACTAAGCCCAGTCCACACCGATTGATCTAGTATTCAACACAAAGGAAAAACATCTGTGCGGATTCTATTGATTGTGTGTGTGTGTGTGTGTGTGTGTGTGTGTGTGTGTGTGTGTGTGTGTGTGTGTGTTGCGCACGTGATTGTGCGATTGCTAAATATAATTCTTAACACAAAGCAAGATGGATTGTGGGCTACAGCATAAACATTGCTAAGTGCTGGATCAAACTGTCACGAGTGTATTGATTATAAATACGTAAAGTCGGTATTTGGCCCAGATCGATGGACAGAAAGGAAACCATTCGATCGGTCATATCATGTATACCTTTTTTGAATGTGTACACACGTATGTATGTGCATAGAACGTACTCTATTGTCAGTGTGTGACAAAAACAGCATAAGACAAGACTAGACTAAAACAGTGCAAGTCAAGACTAGACTAAGACAGTGCAAGACAAGACTGGACGAGACTAAATAGAACTGTGCAAATCAAGACTAGACTAAACAGTACAATTCAAGACGAGACAGTGCAAGATAAGATTAGACGAGACAGTGCAAGATAAGATTAGACGAGACTAAATAGAACTGTGCAAGACAAGACTAGACTAAACAGTACAATTCAAGACAAGACAGTGCAAGATAAGATTAGACGAGACTAAATAGAACTGTGCAAGACAAGACTAAAAAAGCCTAAGACAAGACTAGACTAAAACAGTGCTAATCAAGACTAGACTAAGACATTGCAAGACAAGACTAGACTAAGACATTGCAAGACAAGACTAGACTAAGACATTGCAAGACAAGACTAGACTAAGACATTGCAAGACAAGACTAGACTAAGACATTGCAAGACAAGACTAGACTAAGACATTGCAAGACAAGACTAGACTAAGACATTGCAAGACAAGACTAGACTAAGACATTGCAAGACAAGACTAGACTAAGACATTGCAAGACAAGACTAGACTAAGACATTGCAAGACAAGATTTAGATGAGACTAAATAGAACTGCGCAAGACGGCTAGAAAAAAACACCCAGTGCACGGCAAGACTAAAGAATGGCAACGAAACAGGAAATATTTGAAGACACTTATTGAATTGATGACCTACGCGCACCGACATCTTTCGATATAGTGAGAGTATGCATGTGATCCATTTTTGTGTGCATGCTCGTGTTTATCGGTGTGGAATGTTTGTATGTGTTTGTTTAGTTGTGAGTGTGTGTGAGAGAGTGAGAGAGAAAGAGGGAGACGTTGTGTAACTTTAATTATGTATTACAATCTCTTGAAAACTAAGACAAGTCAGAATCACTAACTCTTCCATCCGAAACGTTCGAATGTAATGCAAGTCAGAATCATATATTTAATTCTTTAAATGAAAAACTGTTTTGATAAAATACAAACAAGCAAAGCGAAAGACCAAAGCCAACAGAGCCAGCATTTTCAGCTAAGAATGGAAGATTTCTCCCCCAAACTCCCCCCCCCCCCAAAGAAGCAAGGTTCTGAATCGAGAGCTATTATTATTTGTGGTAGTAACAAGGTGTGGTCGTGTGTTTAGTACACCAAGTAGTGGTCGTGTGTTTAGTACACCAAGTAGTGGTCGTGTGCTTAGTACACCAAGTAGTGGTCGTGTGTTTAGTACACTAAGTAGTGGTCGTGTGCTTAATACATTTTCCCACGTGTAGCAAGTTGAGTCAGGAAACCACTAGTATTATATTCGCTACTGCACAAGGTCCTTAATTTAAAGAAGAAATCATGTCTAAGATGTGGAAAAGGAAATATTGTTATGAATGTAAGGATCAGTGACGGAGTGACTGTATAAAAGGGCCACATCACAATTTGTGCAAACCCGTCTTTCTTGGGGGTCTTTAAAAGTGCTGACAAAATGGAAGATGGTCAAAATGTTATGAATATTTAATATATTTCACTGGGGAGTGGCTTGACAGCGCCCCATTCATCAGCCATTAAAAGAAAAATCTTTTGGTCCGTTTTACTTTCATTTTGCAAAAAGCTTTGTAGGAAAGGCATTGGATATTGGTATTGGGTCATAAATTATTCACTTGTAACAACCGAGGATTTTTAGCCAAATCAGTTTTATTTTGATAAATACATTAAAACAGCCTTTATATAAGACAGATGCTAAGTAAAATTGCAAACCTGAGCAATGACTGTATTTCACAGGACATACTATTTATCGTTTCACCATTGCCGATCTGTCACACACTATTAGATAGGACACGCCCGCGAAATCAGCGAACGTTCAAAGTCGGATTGTTTTGTTTTCAAGATGTCTTTAAATCAGATCGATAAGCATAAATCATTGAGAAATACAGATATTTTGTTATTGCCCTTAGAGCAAAAATTAGATCTTCACAGCCCATCCCGCTTTGTCCCTGTTTCCTGCAGAAACCGGAAATTAAAAGAGACGAAAGATCGGGAGAGAATTGTCATTGACATTTAGACTGTGTAAAAGCCAATGTAACAAACGGCAGATTTTAACTGTCTGATAAGATAGCTGCTTTATCTACAGTTTTGTGTTTTGGTACTATAATTATTTTTGTGTGCTTATGTTTACATTGAAAGAAATTTGAATTTATTTTTGTTTTGTAGGGCATACACTTTACACAAAAATTTACCTTCTAAGCTGGATAAGCTTTTCAGTGTTCATAGCGGAACGGCCATTTTATGTTTTAGGACTAAACTTAAAGCGGTTGTTAATCTCCAGGCTTTGATGACCGTACTATCGCTGTAAAGACACTTTTGTTTTTGTTTTCTTTTTGTTTTGCGTGTTTGAGAATAGACAGTATGTTTTTCTTTCTTCTTGAGTATGAACATCATTCTAACTAATATTAGTAACAAATTACATCTCATGAAGGAATATTATAGTTCAAATTGGGAACACTTCATGAACCCCAAAACACAACATATTTACAATGGCTGTATACTTGGTATGTTTTGTGTCAGACTGTTTATTTATATATGTTTGATTTATGTTGTAATATCTATGTTTCTCTTTGTTGATTATAATATATACTCGTTCCTTTTACATTAAACGTGTGTGGACATGCAATTACGTGAGTATATGTGTTTAAGTGTGGACATGTGAAGGCAATTTACTGTTACATTATTGTTCCTAAAGGAGGCTTGTCCGTCTTCCCCAAGTTTAAAACATGTGTGACGCCAACGTCACCTAGTTAATGGTTATGATTATTAATTAATTATCTACAACTAATAACAAGTGATGAGAATCTTAATTTATGTTATTAATAATTCTCCAGCAGGCACCATTTGTAAGAAGGTCAATAAATTTAACAATAAATTTTTAAATCAACAATCAAATATGCATATAACAAATACAATGAAACATATTACTTGACATCAATATTTCTATGAAACCATGTTCAAATAAATTTAATACCTATACAGTTCCTTATCCTAAAACACCATTCAACAGATAAGAGTCAATACAAATCACAGGATAGTTCTTGTCAGAGAACCAAAATGGAGTATTAGAGATAAGTGATAATATTTTGTACATATAGTGGTTTAGGTGCAATAGTCTTTCAGACACTGTTTTTTGTAACAAGTCACAAGTTTATTGTTTACCTATTACTGTCAGTTCCATGTAATTCCCTCCTCACATTGTAGAACACCAACAAGCTGCTAATCCCTAAAAGCTAATCTGGGTATCCATCACTGTATTAGCTCCTCAGGCAGGACAATTGTAACAATTTATTAAATTCCTTTTACTAGAAATTGCTCAGTGTTGCCAGCATTCTTTGCCACCATACATCAATGGAGTGTATTCCTTACACTTACACACTGCAGTAGATACTTCTCACGTCTACCATGGTCGTAGCGTTTTATAATCAGTAAACCAAGAGATTCAGATAAAAAAAGGAAAGGCTGCTTTTACCCTGTAAAATATAATCAGGGAACAAACCCTTAAGTGTTCAGTTTATTCCTTTTTAACTCCATTCTTTCTTATATTCAAGTCTCAATCTACAGTTTCCTTCAACAGTATTTATTAGCCTGGCACCTGCTTACAGCATTATAGTTTTATGAGTGGGTTTACTAGAACCAATTCAAGTGTTTTGCATACTGCATATAAGTTAACATTTTGTAGAAATAAAAGTCATACTCACATAATACATCTCTACGTAAAATGCAATTATGTCATATCAGTAGCAAAAATACATGAAATATTTCTAAGTCCATTCTTTCTCAATCAGTCAGTTAATTCACCATTAGGCTAATGGCCACCTTTCATATGATTAGACAATAAAATTTTCTACAGCAGGAAAACTTTTTATCTCAGCCCGTTGGCTGGTTTCGTTCTCGTAAATCTTAACCATTGGATAATAAAAAAGACTACTCATCTAGTGGAACTGTTTGGATTGCATCAGCAATTTCTAGCATATTCTCAACTCGAGTTGTTTACTCCAACTCTGACACTTACAAAAATACCATGGTAAGGAGCGCCCACGGTCGGGTCACTTCAACAATTTACAATTTATATAACAATTAAGCCTAGAAATAGGGATAGGTAAATTTACTCCACAAAACACTGATTATTATGGATTAAGAAACAACAAGCAAACCCCCTCTCCCCTTCAAAATCTTGCTTGAAAACATTTGAAAATATTTTAGGTAGAACCACAAAATGTGTGCAAGTTTTCCGACTTAATCTAAAATTCTAAACAGTCAAACGGACCGTTGCTTTGAAGCCTGAGAAATATAATCTCAATAATACCGGCTTGTAAGGCACCAAATCAGTCAATCACTACTCCACCCTAAGGGAGCCTTGTATCATTTGAGAAATCAACACGTTAGTATTAGAAGGAATGTTAAAACTAAAAAACTAAAAAACTATCATCATGAATCTCTATACGTTTAGGTCCTTCTTTCTGTTATTTGCGCACGCGTGTGTCTGTTTGTTTGTGTGTGTGTGTGTGTGTGTGTGTGCGTGCGTGCGTGTATGTGTTTAAACGTTCCTAGGGCTTTATACCATCCAGATGCAAAGTAGAGAGCTAAATTTGGCGACGAAGTTGCTTCATGGCTGTGCTCTTTGATCAACAAAACCATCAAATCTATAAAACCATTATTTGTTGAAGGATCTCATTTGGCAGTATAAAATGAGAATGTACCATTAGGACGAGCAGGAGTGATGAACAGTTGACAATGTCTGACAAAAACCGACGCATGTGACTGGCATAATTGTTCAGGTGTTAAATCCAAGAGGCGGGCGTATCCACGGGTACCGAAGAAACAAAAGGGACACTCACTTCTCTCTGGAAATGATCGTGTAACTCACTACGTCATTGTCGTGGAGTGCTGATGACTGTTTCAGGCATGCAATTACGAAAATAGTTCCAGGACCAGTTGTCAGAGAGTTGCAGATAAAACGTGCTGCATTAGTTCTTTAGGAAACACGCATCTGGTTTCTTTGTAACTTGCGACGTGGTTGATCTCCACGTCAAGAAGCGTGTCTTTACCTTTATATGCGTTTATTAACTGTCTGTGGAACGCACCGTAATCCATATTTCATATACCAGTCAAGATTGAGGGAGTAACTTACTTTTCCTTGTTCCATATCTCAGTCAAGATTGAGGGAGTAACTTACTTTTCCTTGTTCCATATCTCACTCAAGATTGAGGGAGTAATTTACGTTTCTGTGTTTCATATCTCAGTCAAGATTGAGGGAGTAATTTACGTTTCTGTGTTTCATATCTCAGTCAAGATTGAGGGAGTAATTTAAGTTTCTGTGTTTCATATCTCAGTTAAGAATAAGAGAATAACGTACTTCTTTTTTCTTTCATATCTCAATCAAGAATGAGGGGGTAATTTACTTGGAGAAAGACTTTTAAAATTAGAATGTCACTTTAACATTAATTCAAAATGACTACTAGCAGTAAAACTGTTGCGTGATTCTTTGGGGTGACATTATAATTACATGTTATTTCATATTTTATTTCTTAAGCGTACAACATGTTTTCATAGTAACGATGCAGTATATGGACTTTTGGAATTATTATCTGTCAATAAATATTAAATGATATTTTATGTAAACACCGCCGGTCATGTAGACTGATGGCTTCCACTCAGCAACAGCATGAGACTAATAGACAGAAATAGAGAGAAAATAGATATAAATAGACAGTAAATATGAATAAAGTACCTTTTAGAGTACCTTAAAAAAAGGAAACAAAATCAAGTTTACACTAATAAGTAAATAAATCGAGACGAAAAAACAAGTTATAAAAATTTAATAAAGAAATGTAAAACTTTGAAAGCTAAAGAATGGAATATGTTTGTGATGCATGCCATTATAACATTCTATTTCCTGACGGATCCAGGGCAAATGTCGACGCAAAACTGTTCCGTTCAAAATAGACTTCAATGAATACACCTCAGTGCACCCCGCTACCTGTTGATCTCGAAGTATTGAATCGCTCAAACAATAACAACGTTATCTTCGCCACCATTAACTCGTCGATGACTTCTGGGGAATGAAGCTTTCACTCGTTCATTTATGTCATTCACGCGTACCGTACTATCCCTGATCCCTGGGGCCTTTCAGCTCACCTACAAAGGCTTTCATTTTATATAAACATTCCATCGGGAAATTCTGGATTGTTATTAAAAATTGGAAATTAAAATTTAATTATAAATGTTGGGGAAAATTCTCTCCTACAACAAAAATTAAGGGGATATATTATCGAATACCAATGAGCTTACACGTCCTTGTAGTGCAACCTCATCCAGTGATTTTTGAAGTTAGGAGCAAAGTTTACTGCCTGACAATCACTTCAATCGCTCGCCGTCTTGGCTTAAGTTTTCATAAAAGGTTGTTTACTCACAAATGCGTGTGGAGAATCCCAACAGCTACACACTCTAGAGAATTCATTTTCACAAATTGTTTTCCTTCGTAAAGAAAGCAAATTACCACACACAAATCCTTTCCAACTCTCTGCTAAGACGCTGCATTGCCAGAGTAAGAACTGTAAAAAGCCGTTTGAAGATGAAGTAAAGCATTGCATTGCATTAGTAATAACTGTAAAATGCCGTTTGGATTAGATGAAATAAAGCATTTCATTGCCATAGTAATAACCTTAAAAAGCCGTTTGAATTAGATGAAACAAAGCACTACATTGCCATAGTAATAACCTTAAAAAGCCGTTTGGATTAAATGAAATAAAGCATTGCATTGCTATAGTAATAACTGCAAAAAACCGCTTGGATTAAATGAAATAAAGCATTGCATTGCCATAGTAATAACTGCAAAAAGCCGTTTGGATTAAATGAAAAAGCATTGCATTGCCATAGTAATAACTGCAAAAAACCGCTTGGATTTGTTGAGTGGAAACACCATGTACATGCGCTACAGCTTTCCGCTGTCATCTTCCCCCTCCCCCTCCCTCTCTTTCTCTCTCTCCCTCTCCACACACACATCGATGCACATATACCTGAATTATGAGACTTTTATAAAACAAATGAAATAGTGTGGATTTTTGCATGCATTTTGTTACATTCCAACATTTGTTTAAAAAAAACTATCTCAGCATGAGGATTTAAAGATTGCTAATTTTAATGTTACACCTATGCTGATGACAGACTGGTTGCCAGACTCACCCTTCAGTCTCCTCACATTAATTCTCAAATTAATTTAGATATTAATTATGGTGACAGATGACGCCCACTTATCTTGCGTCATCAGCAGTTATAGGAAAAGTCCTTCTGGCAATTCATACATCAATGGTCAGTCATTGAATGTTCTAGCCGACTGGTCTGCATAACTCACCACACATGAATACTGCACCTCATCATTAGGTTTTTAGCTCAATAGTCATAAAAGTCGGCATCAATTGAAATGCCAAACTGAAATGCCAATCTGCTCTGAAACAATAGTAATCTGCTTACAGCACGAGGCATTTGGCATTACATCACCCGGTCACGATTCATAGTGTAGAGAAATGTATAACACAAAAAAATGAAAACATCAAAGAGCTTAATAAATGATTGAAGATAAAACTTTAGTTAGTATGACAGGCATAATTTGCCCTGACTCCATGACACACTTTTTTGTAATTAAAGTAAATATGTATTCTGTGTTCTTTGCTGAAACCAGCCACAGTTATAAATAGTTATAAAAATATTAAAAATGGAATTTGTCTGATGTTTACTTTATCGTAATACATTTTCAACAGAAATTGTTCCTTGAACTCATAAGTGGTTATGAACTGCATCAAAACAAAAAGACAAAACAAAACATATAAAAACAGCAAAGTAACGGAAGTGTAATTGTGCATCATATTCAGTGGAAGAAAACAACAGTTGTACATGATAAAAACAAGACCCTCTTAGTGAAACAAAAAGACCACACCACCCTAATAAGAATAATATGAGCGTTACCCAATTAATGCAACTGCATTTGAAGAAATCCTCGTGACAGAATCAAACATTTCTTGGCTTACAAGATGTTAAAGAGTCCCATGATCCTATAACTCATTTCGTTCTCTAGCCTTGGATATCAATAAGTCTAATTAGGAAACAATATTATACCAATGATTTTTTTGTTGCTTGTGTAAAATAAAGTATTCATCATCATCGTCATTGTCATCATCATCTTCAGCATCAACATCATCGTTTGATTGTTGAATCAGCATTAGTATTTGCATCAGCAAGAAAAAAAATTATATAGGTGGAGCCAGAGAAGGGTTTAGTTTTCATGTAAAGTGAGTGACGTTATTGTTGATTGGATAGATTTGATTTGACAGCGATATTCCTTGGTTTGATTTGATATACCTCTGTAGCGAACTTCCTGAGATATTGTTTTTAAGATCCACAGAAGTCTGTTCGCTCAGAAGAAGCAATTTAAAAGTGATTTTCTTATTCAGTAGGGATCTAATGACGTAACTTGAAGAGTCTACTTATTTGAGGCACATATTAAAACAGATTATAATCATAATTTCTCATCGTAATGCTTGTGTAGTCATATTCTGGCACATAATGGATAATAATGGATAATATATATTCTTCTCTGCTTTCGAAGTGTGCATAAGAAAGTCTTGTACTGATGATGATGGGATGGAAATAGACAAGGACCAAACACACAATGGTCATGTATTCATACTGACAAACAACCTTCTAATTGTGAAAATCAACCTAACCGGCCATATTTCAAGTTGGAATGGCAGTGCAGACTGAAATAATAGTTATTGGTTAATATTGGGCTACAAAAATTTCATACATTAAGATTGAATGCTCATTTACTGTTGCCCTAATTGATATTGAAATATTGTTTGAACTAGAAAGAAACCTGATATTTGGCAGTAGGATTAGCTGCATGCATTTTAATTTTAATTTTTGGTTTGATGGATTTTAGTAAATTCTAAACATTAGCTTTCTCATGTATTTGTAAATCATATTTAGTGATTGGTTTCAGCTGATCAAGTGCACATGCTGTAGAGAATCTAGCACTTTATACAGTAGAAAAAAGCTTATCTTTACATGAACAGTGGGTTCAGATGCTTTTGATACTACAACCCCAACCTTAATTTTGTGTGCTGTTGCATTGTTGACTCTAATTCTAATCCAAACATATTATATATTTTGCTTCCCATCTGATCATATTGCATACATCATGGAAGATATTGCTATCACACACAAAGGCAGATCACCAGCATATCAATTCTGGTCGTCTGTAGGATGTCATTTGAAACAGACACGGGTCACTGTTGACGTGACAGTTGCACAATTTATCTCAGTGTAGAGTTTATTTCATTCAATATGCATGACAAAAATTAAATTACATTTGGAACTGAATGTACAGCAACAGAAAACTGGAATAATTACTTATTCCATCCATTCATCCATCTTTCTGTTAGTCGATCAGTTGATCAAATATTCATGACAATTATTCAAAATGTATATAGTGTGCATGTTGTTGCTCATCAGATTAAAAATAGGAATTTGAACAGAGGTGCACAGTGTCCATTTTGAAGAGTTCATGGAGGTGTTACTACTTGTTCACTTGCTGGGTTTGCCCAACGACCGATTAACACAAATCGACTTGGTGTTTCTTTGCATTCTGTCCCCTTGTCACCCTGGTAGCGCAAGTTCGCGATCCCTGTGCCTTAAACTGGTGACTACTGAGATGTGTTGAACCAACATACACAGATAAATTCGGCATACACGCTAATAGGTATAATGGTAAGTAACTGTAATGGTGAGGATTGATATATGGGTGTACTATCGCCATACATATTCATAGGCACATATAGTTTGCAGTTAGATTGAAAAGATATTTAGATAGAAGATAGATAGGTAGAAGGGCAAACAGACTGACAGATAAGCAAACTGGCAGATAAGCATATCCTTAGTTCAACACGTGGGTAGAAAGCCAGATAGATGTACATTACCAGCAGATACGGGACAAACTTGCTTATTTGCACACACATCGTTCATATGGGTTTATTTTAAAATAAAACATTGATGCCTAGAAATAATGAGAGAGAGAGAGAGAGAGAGAGAGAGAGAGAGAGAGAGAGAGAGAGAGAGAGAGAGAGAGAGAGAGAGAGAGAGAGTGAGAGAGAGAGAGAAGTCAAACTTTAGACGTGTTCCGTTGGGTTAGCTGATTAACCATCGCAGTGCAGATGGGCGTTTCTTGAAGCATCCTTCCTAATTGTGTGGCCTGGGGTCGGCTTTGTGAAATAGTCTTAGTGCACTTAAGATTTTCTAATACATGTCGCCCGTGCTGCCACGCTTTCACTGATGTGCGTAGACTTGCTCAGCACCACCAGGTATCAGCACCACCAGGTACCAGCAGCAGTAGAACAAAATGGTGCTCTTGCAACCTGACTTGAAAGCGGTCGACTTGAGACAACCCTTTCAACAACAACACAAATACATCCGTCACCACCCCCACACACCCCAAAGAAAACCCAGAGCAACAAACCATTAAACTTCCATTTACTTTGTACATTATTATTTTCTTTCTCACGATTTCTTCTCTGTATGGTTTAAAAGCTGAAAAATTGAGATTGTTTTTTTGTTTGGTTCGTTGAACTGCTTTAAAGAGGCAGGAAATGAGATTTATAAAGGGACACAACTTCCACTTCGATAGATCTTATTGCATATCGTTGATCATTTGTAGCTCAACCAATTGCCCGTTCGTTCGTCTATCAGTATAAATGCCTCTAATTTTCCCCCCTACCCTCTTTCACTATTATACTACCCGACTTTTTGCCAGTCATCAAGTTTATCCGAACGCCATTCGTCGATATAGCAGGCGATCCACAGAGCAATCAGAAGGACTCGGCAAGTCCTGACAACTCTATGTATCTAGTTTCAACCAATTGACAATAGCCACTTAAACTGACACTAGTTTAGTAGTCATATTACTGTGTGCTGCAATTGATACAGTCATCCTTGGGAATGGATTGTGCTTACCACATCCTAATTAAATGTCTGACCAAGTGTTTGCATGTGTGTGTGTGTGTGTGTGTGTGTGTGTGTGTGTGTGTGTGTGTGTGTGTGTGTGTGTGTGTGTGTTGAGAGAAAGAGTTTATAATTTAGTGTGCTGTCTATGCGTGCGCAGACGCGGGTTCATATTCTCACAATTGATTCGTCTTGTAGTTTGCGAATGTAGAATAATCGGATGGACAACAGTTATTAATGTTTATGCCATATATTGTCTGCTACTCATCTTTCCTCCAGGAAATGATATCTGTTTTATATATCTCATCAGCATAGTATTTGGATAATTTCTAAGTTCTTTATGTTTATCCAAGATTGAAACCGACTTGACCCTAAAAGGGATTTGGGGCTGATTTGATCCATCGTGAACCTAGATTTCTGATCATTGATGTACTTGACATTGATAGTTTTCACTGTTAGTCTGGTATAACATTCGACAGTTGTTTATTAATTCATTATAATCGACAAATTCTGCGAATCGTGCTTGCTATTGGCAAAGCCCACCCTACATGCTATTGATTCAGTCATGCTTCACTTCATTCAGATGTGGTTCACTCACCCAACTAATGAATCGGTGGTAGAGATTAGCAAATAACAGCACACAAAACCTACTGTTCACTTGCAGGAAAATGTATGCTTGCGTAACTCTGCTAGAAATGCACGCATGCTTAATTTTGTAGTATATACCGTTTTCTTTGAGATGCATGCTGGCGGGAAACACTAGGATTAATGAAAAATAAATATGGAAATGTCAGACTGGCAATTACCAGGGAGAGGGTCACACGATGGACCCAAACATGTCACAGAAAGACTGCAACGTCATATATACATATATGTGCAGTCATCGTGGTCACACTTTCTCATGTAGTTCTTGAATTCGACTGATTGCGAGACAATCTTATTTCTCGCCACTATTTTTGATTGATTGATCATTTCACTGAGTTCATTGATCAGCATGCTATGCAATTTCTTGCCTCACTGATTGATTCGTTGAACCTATTAATGACTGGTTTATAGAGTGACTGACTCACTGGCTGTCTATATAGCTGTCGTTTGAGGATTCGATTTGATATTTAGACCGGTTGTTTACCTCTCCTCGAAGACCCCCACCCCCACTTCCATGCATAGAAGATTTCGCTCTGGCTGGTGTGTGACATTTATTTCTTTGTCTGACATTTATTTCTTTGTCTGACATGATTCTTTCTGTTAGTACTCAGGACTTGCCCATCACACTGCGACCCCAAGGAAATCGTCCCTAAACGAGGCGCTTTGTAAGTAATAATGCAGTACTCTTTATTGCAGTAGCAAAAGCATTTCTGTATAAACGCACTGACGTCATAACTAGTAACGTCTAGACGCCATTTGATATGGAATTTCCGTTTAGGTTGTATTGTATTTACTTCTTAAAAGTTTGTGAACCTTGCAAGACAACCTGTCGATAGTGACCTTTATGTCTCCATTACTGTAGGGCATAGACAATTTCATCAGCAGCATTGCCGTTGGCTAATTTGGCCCCTTACATTGTGACTAAGCAGTAACTGACATGTGGGTGAAGATGTCTGTCCCGATGCACGTGAAGGTCATTGTTTCTTGTCAATGGTCGTAACTGTTTCCATTTGCTGGAGAAATTCGGTTTTTATCAGCTCCACCTTTTCTTTGCTGCAGATTCTTATAAGACTAAGCATTTCACAGTTTGATCTAGCTGGGTGAAAATGCTTGATGTCTTTGACATACAGAGGCGAGGCTGACCGATGTTTTTGACGTGCATAAGAGAGACTTTTCACACCATTGACATGAAGAGGACATACTTTCACGTCTTTGACATGCCGAAGAGATAATTTTCACGTTTTTGACATGCCGAGGAGAGAATGTTTCACGTTTTTGACATGCTGAGGAGAGATTTTTCACATCTTTGACATGCCGAGGAGAGGATGTTTTACGTCTCTGACATGCCGTGGAGAGGATGTTTTACGTCTTTGAATTTTAGGGTGAAGCAGACCACCTTTTGAGCACAGGCGAAACTGCATAATTTCTTTGACGCACTGTTAGAAAACTGTTTGACTTCTGTGTAGGGCAAAAGAGAGACTGTTTGGCATCTTTGATTTTCAGATATGTTTAACGTGTGAGGCTGTTTGACGTTTTTGACTTGCACAGGAGGGATTTGTAGACCCGGGCGGAGGTTGAATTGCTTATATTTCTTTTTGTTTGAACGTGCAGAAGAGAGATTATTTGACGTCCGTGTAGTGTTGTTCTAGGTGACCCTGTGCTGTGAGTTTGGAGTTTATTTTTCGGCTTTGATGATCGGATCTTAACGCTGATCAGTTGATTTTTTGTTTGGTGATGATGGGGGGTAGTTGGGAGGTAGTGGCTTGTATTGACTGCGCCCTATCTACAGTTCTGAAGACTGATTTAAATTTGTTTTAGTATTATTACAGGTTACTTGCAGTGAATGTGTGGATTGTGTTTAAGGCCTTTCCCCAGTTCGTGTGCCAGAGATGGATTTTGTTTTAATACACTCTGGGTAGGTATCGACATTCCGCGCACATGATAGTAGACAGAACTGATAATACAGACGAATAAAACATTCTGTTGGTGATAGCACTTTACCTTGTAATACAGTGTGAAAATGTAAAACGACAAATGACATTTACAGTGTGAAAATGTAAGACGACAAATGACATTTACAGTGTCAAAATACAAGACGACAAATGACATGTACAGTGTGAAAATGTAAGACGACAAATGACATTTACAGTGTCAAAATACAAGACGACAAATGACACGTACAGTGTGAAAATGTAAGACGACAAATGACATGTACAGTGTGAAAATGCAAGACGACAAATGACATGTACAGTGTGAAAATGCAAGACGACAAATGACATGTACAGTGTCAAAATACAAGACGACAAATGACATGTACAGTGTCATAATGCAAGACGATATATATGTCATGTACAGTGTCCTTGCCTGTGACTCTCTCCCCTATTCCGTTTATGGAGTACAAACAAACGAAAGCACTCGTAGTAATACTCAATCATCTGTTCATTCATATACTTTGTGTTTACATGTAAAAATGGAGAAATGAATATATCTAATTTACTTAGGTTACACGATAGCATTTGTATGCCCTTTCCCAAACGTAGAGCCAATAGTAAGCTTCGTTATTTACTTGTCGATGGATCCCCGATGTATCAGCGTATATGTATGACTTTGACCGCGATAACGTTAGTCGTTCTCGCGTGGATGACAATGTTTCCCCAAGTGACGATAACACCCCCCTGGAAGTCTGACTTCATTAAGAAGATTGGTGAAAGAAGTCCGTCTTTAAAAGACTCCAGGGGGTCGGGAAGATTAGTATTTCAATGTGACCAGTGTCTGGCAGCAGCTCTGAAATGTTATCGATCACCTTGATGACAATGCCAGAGGAAGTCCGGGCTTTCGTTGTCCTTTATTCGCGTGCTAGAATTGTCGGAGGAAGAGCAAGAAGCGCTCCATGAGGTCCTAGTAAGGTGGGATTTGAACTCTTGATAAGACATTTTAAAATTAATAATTAATTATATATTTATTGTGTATGATTGTATGTACGTATCTGTGTATGCAAATATGTATCTGTATAATAAAAATGAGCTCTTGTATAGACATTTTAAAATAAATTATTTATATTTATATGAAAGTTTGATTGTATGTATGTATCTATGTATGTACGTATACAATGCTGATATTTTTTTTTGCTTCCGATAATTTAAATTTCATTTAAATTTAAACGGTTTAAACAAAATAGGAAATAAGAAATATATCGCTTGTGATTGTGAATAGAATGAAACCTTTTATTGTATTCTATTGGAGTGTATTTGTTTTGTCTATTTCTCCCTTTAAAATTTGCCTCATAAAACAGTTTGACATTACAACGTATAAATAATTAACGTTTAAGGAAACAGAGATATCCGCTCAGAAAAAAAACATATTTAATCCAATCACACACACACACACACACACACACACACACACACACACACACACACACACACACACACACACACACACACACACACACAAGTACATAAACGCATATATTTTCAAAGTAATTGCTTCTATGCCTTAAAATTAATTAGTTAATGTATTTATGTAGGCTACTGTTTCATTATATAAAGCAGTGATGATTTTTTAAAACTTTTTCTAAAAGACTAAGACACTCAAAGAAAAATTGATTGTAGGAAGAAACAAGCAATAAGTATTCGCGGCATAAAAGATAATATACATGACATTCGTATGACACTTTTGGCAGTGTTTCTTGCATTTACCGGAAGGTTTTCCACTTTTACGGGATTCATTTTCACTTTTACGGGAATGTTCTCCATCTTTATGTGAATGTTTTCCGCTTTTCCGGAAATATTCAAACATATACTCTAAATCTGTTTTCTCCTGAAAATGCACGAATAAATAAGAAAATAAATTAATCAAATAAATAAAAAGGAATAAAAGAAATGAAAACGAAATGAAATAATAAAATGAATGAAAAATAGAGTAAGAGAGAATAAATAAAAATAAAATAATTAAATAATAACATTCAAAAAAAAAAAAGAAAAAGAAATATATAGCAATAAAGAAAATATAAACACAAAACAGAGTGCAAAGTTGGCGAAAGAACCACATACACTTCCAAAGCAAATATTAAGGTTTCTAGTAATGTTTATCGTCTGTTACACGTGCGTGAATTCAAAAGGAAATAAATTCTTGTGTATATTTTTTTTTTAGGATTTCAAATAACATTCCAACAATACAAACTAATCTTTGTACATATTACATATTTTCTCTTAGGATTTCAAATAACATCCCAACAATACAAACTAATCTTTGTACATATTACATATTTTCTCTTAGGATTTCAAACAGTATCCCAACAACACAAATAAATTATTGTATATATTTCCCTAAGGATTCCAAATAACATTCCAACAACCCAAATAAATTATTGTATATATTTCCCTAAGGATTCCAAATAACATTCCAACAACACAAATAAATTATTGTATATATTTCCTTAAGGATTCCAAATAACATTCCAACAACACAAATAAATTATTGTATATATTTCCTTAAGGATTCCAAATAACATTCCAACAACACAAATAAATTATTGTATATATTTCCCTAAGGATTCCAAATAACATTCCAACAACACAAATAAATTATTGTATATATTTTCCTAAGGATTCCAAATAACATTCCAACAACACAAATAAATTATTGTATATATTTTCCTAAGGATTCCAAATAACATTCCAACAACACAAATAAATTATTGTATATATTTCCCTAAGGATTCCAAATAACATTCCAACAACACAAATAAATTATTGTATATATTTTCCCTGAGGATTCCAAATAACATTCCAACAACACAAATCACTCCAAATGAATAATGGCATAAAGCACTAATATTTTTAAATCGATTTTCAGTCATGGTCATAACTTTCTTTCTCTCCACCCTTCAACCACCCTATTATTCATCCCCGACCATTGCATTTTCCACGGATTCTTTTGGGCTGTAGATTGAGATCAATTTGTGGCGATACCTTAGACCCGAAAATGAAAAACGTGTAACACTGGCGACAATAAGTGTCTTATGGAATTCGCACGAAAGAAAAGAAAGGAAACAGAAAATCCAGTTCGGGGAATCTGAGATTCCTAACAAAGAAGAGGGATATGGGGAGGGATAAAGAGAGGCGCTAAAAAAGAAAATTGCACGGAGTGCATGCATACTGACACGCATACATACACACATACATACCCCTATACAACAAAACCTTTACACAGACGCACTGTGTATACTCAGAGACATGAGAAGGTAGATAGACATATACACAGATATGTAGCAATACAAGCATTAAATTGCACACATATATTTTGCTGTTCTAGATATTGTAAGTTTGGATATGACAATTTGTTTTGTATAAGAAGAGATATACCTTACAAATATAAAATATATCCTATAACAGCAATTCTACACCTCTCCTAGTCCTATACATTAACATGTTCGCTTTCATTTAAAAATATCATCATCGTCATTAGTAGCATCAGTACATTAGTAATATTAATTGAATGAAAATTTGCAAATAAGATATTTTCATTACAAACCCCTTATACCGACAAAAGTGAGTGTATTTATCCGTGTTTTGTTAGTTGTGACGCCAACGCCACCCAGCTAAATGTTATTATTATTATTATTATTCATTAATCACCCATAACTAATTACAAGTGATGAGAATATTAATTTAGGTTATTAATAATTCTCCTGAAGACACCACTCGACTCTCTCATTTGACGGATATGTGGGTGCTGTAGACATTTTCTCTCTTCCACAACATTAAAGACGAACATTTACGTCACACAGTATTTCCATAGGTGGAAAACTTCTTACCAAAGGAGAAGATAAATCCCTCTCTTAATCTTTATTTAGCGAGCCCCCATCCACCCACTTTCTTCTCCAACATAAGGTTATCAATATGTGTAAGAAGGTCAATAAATTTAACAGTAAATTTATTAAATCAACAATCAAATATACATCATATGAATATAATCAAAAGGAGTGTTGGCATTTACATCACTTCACAACAATGTGAAAAGAAATGCTGGATAATTATCGTTCACTATATCATAGCATAGACATAAGCAGTCATGTAGCATACAAACTTAATCAAGTTCACTGATATTATCAGGAAATGAGAGTAGAATTGAGAGAAATAATTAAAGTCACTTTGCATAACCTGTTCAAAGATGGCAGCTTTATTGTGGGCACGTGTTTCACAGTCACACGTTTTGCAACAAATCACTGCCTTTGATATTTAGGTGAGGTCCCCTTGTGCCTTCTAGACTCATTGTCACAAGTCTGATAAAAATGTCCGACCTGATGACCCACTTAGCCTTGTTTACTTCAAATTCGAATATTTGAAACCCTTGGCCCTTTGTTCAAAGCTTCCTTTTTCTAGGTGCTTCTAGAACAGGTCAAGATGTTATGTAACTTTAGGACCATTGTCCAGTTCTCGAACCAACCACATGCTTTGCGAACAGTCACGTGATACGCAATATACCTTTCTATATATGTACCCACACGCTTCCGCTCCCTCACTTCGAGCACATTTTAGCTAATTCCATCAGCTTACTCGGGTCGTGAGAGGCAGCCGGCGCCATAGAGAATCAAGGTACCCTTCGACTTCTCTCAAAGGTATCATTTTATTTAATAGTATTTGCCTATGTATTGTTTAAGTATGTATTTGTGCTATGTATTATATGATTTCCATATACACTTGAGCATGGTTCAGAGAAATAGCTGAAAACCTATATGTTACGGAATATAAATTTATTGTAACCATTTTTCCATTTCTGTACTTTAATTTATATTGTTTTAATTCACTAAGAGTCAGAATGCTGCGCTCGATATGAATTCTTCATGTAATTCAATTATTGCGTGTAATTTAAATTGTAAATTGTGAAGCGCTCTGTCGGCTTGAATTACCCCTTGTATGAACATTAATTTAACGTTGTATCTATTTTATTGCTTCATACGTCATGACTGTTAAATGGGACACATGTGAGACGATTACATTTTTTCTAAATCTATTGTAAGCGACGCGAGGTCGAAACTCTTTGTTCAGCGCATTTAATTGAGCCATGCCTAGGTAGGACCTGTTAGGTTGAGAATTATATCCAAACACGTTGCATCCACAGGTCGGCTCATGGTTCATGTTTCACCATGCCTCACCTGCATTAGCTTATTGGTGTAAGCGTGTCGAAATCCACTCTGAGGGCCATGCTGCAAAAATTCCAGTTCCTAGCCACTAACAAAGGGACATCATTCCTTATGCACCACGTGTGTCGTTAAAGGGGGACTGAGGGAACGAACCGGCATGATTGAGTGTTGAGACCAAGGATACAAGAATAGAGCTAAGTGCAAGATCAAGTGTACAGATCTCAAAGGAACACTTTTCTGGCAATTTAGATTGACAAAAATCAGGCATAGGCGCGTAAAGACAGAGTGAAGACTATTCGCGTTGCATTCGATTTATTGTTAATTTGTTAAACTTTATTAAATCTTATTTTCTTTGTTAATACCTCTTAGTAGTTGATTTCTATGCACAATAGACCAATTAGATTAATTCTTAGATTTGAATGGGGGCGGATGAGCAGAAAGATTGATGACGAGTGCATATTAATTTAGAGGGATTTAACTGTTTTCAAATCTAGCTAAAAGTTCGCAGTTTATTAGTCTGTAAATTTGTCGTCTGAACTACAAGACGCACTTTTAATTAGTCAGATAATAAATTGAGCAACCAGTCTGCGTAGAATATGAGAGGAAGAATTAATTATATTTAAAGTCTTTTAATTATTCTAAGCAGGGTCTTTAAATAAATACTGGAAACGTAACAAGTGTGGGTCGTCGCGGGATTGATATGTATTAAATTGTAAATTGTAACATTTTTATACATAGGGCGCATCATAACCTAGAAACGAACGAACGAACAGAATTGCCAATTGTTCTTTTGATTTTTGTATCACTGATTTTCTTTGCTTTTGTTGTGACATGTGCATGTATTCTTTTGCAGAGTAGCGTGCATGTTAGTTAATGTTGATATATTTAAGCATAGTTAAATATGTCATGTTAGCTATTGAATGATTTATTTAGTATTGTGTTACTGAGTACTTCATTGTGAGGAGTCGAAGGTTATACCGCCAGCTAGGAGAGTTATCGGTAGTAACAGACTTCGGACTATTATATTTAGGGTGCTAGATATAATGTGTAATGTTGTATGGTAGGAGCCGTGACATTACGAAAGTCTTGGAACAGCGGACACTGTGACAAGCAGGTGAAACGTGTAAGAGTTAACGCGCAATTTATTTCGGAAGGTGTTCTGAGTAAATTAAATAATTTTTGTAAGGTTGTAGCCTAAAAGTTATTTTCGGGATAAGCGGAGTTATCGCCGACGGTTAAAACACACAATTCACGAGATACATTCTTATTGTAGCCAGCGCGCTAAGACAGTAAAATGGATTGCAAACAGGTTATCGAAGACCTGAAAGAAACCGGTATCATGATAGGATATCAGGGTGACGAACTGACTAGCTACATCAAAACTGAGCTAGAGAAAGCGGAAAAAGCGGAAAAAGAGAGACAAGAGATAGAAAGGGAAGAACGGTTAGCTGCCCGCGAAGCTAAGAAGTTAGAGGCTGAAAGACTAGCTGAAACCGAGGCTAAACGCATCGCAGCGGACACAGAAGCAAAACGCATCGCAGCGGATACAGAAGCCAAACGCATCGCCGCAGACGCGGAAATAAAACGGTTAGAATGGGAAGTAAAGAAACTAGAAGTTACCAATCCAAACCGTGATCGCAGAAGCAGTGGTGATTCGCGTTCTAGCGATGGAAATAATCACAGTAGAATTGAAAATATCATTCCAAAGATAAATATGGTCCCATTTGATGAGAACAAAGATCAAATAGACGCGTATTTAAAAACGTTTGAAAAGTTAGCCAGAGCAACGAACATTCCAGCGGAACATTGGGCGATAAATTTATCGGGGTTATTGCAGGGCAGTGCGAAAAACGAGTTCAATAAGCTTAGCGATTCTGAGTCAGATAATTACGACACAGTCAAGGCCGCATTATTGAAACGTTACAAACTCACAGCAGATACATACCGACGTAAGTTTAAACAGGCCACTAAAGCCAGTTCAGAGACGCACGCACAGTACATACGGCGCGTAGCTGACTTGTTCCAAAGATGGATAGATCTAGCCGAAACTCCACAGACGTACGCAGGTCTTAGGGATGAAATGGTAAAAGACCATATTCTCGGGTCATACAAATCAGATCTACTGATTCACTTAGCAATAAGGGAAAAATCTACGCTAGAGGAGATAGGCAACGCCGCCGATCGCTTTGATGACGCACATTCTCAATTCTCGAACGCACACGCGAACAACAAGTCTCGACCGAACGAACCGCAGACTCGAAAGGATAAGAAAAATGACGGGAAGGCACCTAATGAGCGTGATGATAAAACATCTAAACCCGACACTAAAAACAAGTCCGACAAACAGAAAGATAAAAAGAATCTTGCATGTTACACTTGTGGTGATAGTGGCCATTTTTCACGAACATGTCCTGAAAAGAAAACAGCTAAGGTTTACGCAGTAGAGAGTCATACACCTAAAACAGAAAAGTCGAATCGAACACCAGTACAGGCAAACGGTCACGATACAATCGCTTTGCTTGATACAGGGTGTGAGCTAGACGCTATTGTAAATGCATCATTAGTTAACCGTACCGACTACACAGGGGAGACAATCTCTGTCACCTTTGCAAACGGCGAACAAGACATTTTACCAGTAGCTGAAGTCTCGATTGTTTCAGACTTTGTAGAAGGAACAGTCAAAGCGGCAGTTATGGAAAACTCACCGCATGACGTGATCCTTGGTTGCAAGTATGTTTTGCCGTGCAAAAAACAAACTTCAACTGAACCACCACTGGTTAACGCTGTAACCAGAGCAGCGAGTAGTAAAGACAAATCTGTAACTGCACCGATGTCTGCCGCACCAGCCGTAGATAAAGCAACAGTTAGCGAGATTAAAATATTACAAGCTGAGGACGAAACACTAGACAAGTTACGCAGACAAGCTGTACTTGTTAGTGACGTCAACACTGACGATTCGAATAAGAAAGCGTGCATTATTCTGAAAAAGGGTTTATTGTACCGCTATTCGAAAGTGGGAGACGAATTTCGGAAACAATTAGTCGTTCCACAAACCAAACGAAATGACGTATTACGATTAGGTCACGAGAGTCTTTTTGGTGCACACATGGGTGTACAAAAAACAACTAGTCGTATTACAAGTGAGTTTTATTGGCCGGACATCACTGCCGATATCCGTAGATTCGTGTTAAGTTGCGACACATGCCAGAGAACACAGTCTAAAAATTCAATCAGACCCGCACCGTTAGGAGAGCCTGAACTGATCAGTGAACCCTACAAGCGCGTAGCATTGGATTTGATTGGGCCTATAATACCCACATCAACGAGAGGTAATCGATACGTGCTGACCACTATTGATTACGCAACAAGATTCGCCGACGCAGTACCATTGAAAAATATTGATACTGAAACTGTCGCCGAAGCCCTTTTCGGTCTTTGGAGTCGTGTTGGAATTCCTACTGAAATTTTGACGGATCAGGGGAGTCAATTCATAGGCAACGTAATGAAGGAAGTAAATCGTTTACTTTCCATCAAACATCTTACTTGCACACCATACCACCCCCAGGCAAATGGTCTGATTGAAAAATACAATGGGACATTAAAAACAGCACTTAAAAAGCTCGCCACAGATAAACCGAAAGACTGGGACAGATACATCCCTGCCCTACTATTTGCATATAGGGAGGTGCCGCAAACTTCCACCGGGTTTTCACCATTTGAGCTACTTTACGGACGTACTGTACGCGGACCGATGATGATTTTGAAGGCACTTTGGACTGATGAAAAGACAGATGACGAAGTTAAGACAACTTATACATACGTCACTGACTTAAGAAACCGTCTTGAAACTATAGGCAAGATAGCACGGGAAAACCTGACGATAGCTCAGTCTAGACAGGCAGAATATTACAATAAGCACACCAAACCTAGAGAATTTGAAGTTAATGACAAAGTGTTACTGTTGCTTCCTGAAGCACATAACAAACTTCAGATGAAATGGAAGGGGCCCTTTGTAGTTACCGCCAAGCTAGGGGGACTGAACTATAAGGTGCAGACAGGAAGGAGAGAGAAAATCTTTCATGTTAACCTACTCAAAAAGTACATAAGCCGTGAGGATCAAACCACTCAAGCTGATTTTGTCGTAGCGACGATAGTTACAGAAGACGAGGGGGATACTGACTGCGTCACTGGTACTTTACCAAACTGTCCTCTACAGACGGACGAAACTGTCAAAGACGTTAGGGTAAATGAAGCCTTGACAGAAAGACAGAAAAAAGAAGTGAATGAATTGCTTAATGAGTTCTCATCTACTCTGACAGACAAACCAGGGTTGACAGACTTAATAGAATTTTCACTGAAGCTGACTGACAACAAACCGATACGTTTGAAGCCGTATCCGTTGCCACACGCCAAGATAGATGACGTTAGACGTGAGATTAAGACTATGTTAGATCTAGGGGTCATAGAGAAGACTGACAGTGCCTACGGATCACCCATCGTGTTGATTAAAAAACGTGATAACTCGTTCCGTTTTTGCGTAGACTACCGCAAACTCAATCAAGTGACAGAGTTTTGTGCCGAACCTCTTCCTGATCCGGATCTCATCTTCACTAAGCTAGCTAACGCTCATTACTATACCAAAATAGATTTGTCACGCGGTTTTTGGCAAATCAAGGTCAAGGACACTGATCGACACATACTAGCTTTCACTACACCAGTAGGAAACTACACATGGAAAGTTATGCCTTTCGGAGTTTCAAACGCTCCAAGCATTTTTTCTAAAATGATGCGGTCATTGTTAGAACCACTGTACGGACGCGGAGTTGAGAACTTCATGGATGATTTAATTCTAGGCACCCAGACATGGGAGGAGCACTTAACACTCTTACGAGATGTACTAGCCAGATTAAAACAAGCCAACCTCACTGCCCGCCCTACGAAGTGTGAAATAGCACAATTCTCCTTAGACTTCTTGGGACACAAGTTGAGTCATGGAACTATGTCGCCAAGTGAAGCTAAGATAGCACAACTTAAGGACACTTCACAACCGCTAACAAAAACACAAGTTAGAAGTTTTCTTGGTCTTGCTAACTACTACAGAAAATTCGTACCAGATTTTAGTGCCATTGCATGTCCTCTGACTGACTTGACACGTAAGAATATGCCTACAAAAGTAGTGTGGACTGATGCATGCCAAAACGCTTTTGACACACTGAAATCTAGACTGACTTCAGATTTAGTTGTTAAACTGCCAGATTTGACAAAACCATTCTTGTTAAGGACTGATGCTAGCAACACAGGATTAGGAGCAGTGTTATTACAAGAACACAATGACACCAAACACCCAGTTGCATATGCAAGCCGTAAACTCACAACTACTGAACAGAAATATTCCACCAGTGAAAAGGAATGTCTTGCAATAGTTTGGGCCATAAAAAAGTTCGAAAACTATTTGTACGGAAAAACCTTTGTCATTGAGTGCGATCACCAGCCGTTGGCCTTTCTCGGACAGGCGCAATTTACGAACAGCCGTTTAATGCGTTGGTCTTTGTTTCTGACACAGTATGACGCAAATATTCATTACATCAAAGGGTCTTTGAATGTTGGCGCAGATTACATGAGTCGTGCTTGATGCCATCAAGTGCCGGTACTGATAGAATGTTGTTTAATCAATTAACTGAACCCTACGGATTCCTTCCTGTAAATATGAAATATAGTTGCACACTTTATTTCTAGGAATGTCGAAATTTTTTTTGTGTAAATTTTTCTTCATTGTGGACTTCTACATTTTATCATACATAATTTGTAGGAGGCATTTTATCTTTGGCAAGATAAACGCCTCAAAAGCAAGGGGGTGTCACAAGTCTGATAAAAATGTCCGACCTGATGACCCACTTAGCCTTGTTTACTTCAAATTCGAATATTTGAAACCCTTGGCCCTTTGTTCAAAGCTTCCTTTTTCTAGGTGCTTCTAGAACAGGTCAAGATGTTATGTAACTTTAGGACCATTGTCCAGTTCTCGAACCAACCACATGCTTTGCGAACAGTCACGTGATACGCAATATACCTTTCTATATATGTACCCACACGCTTCCGCTCCCTCACTTCGAGCACATTTTAGCTAATTCCATCAGCTTACTCGGGTCGTGAGAGGCAGCCGGCGCCATAGAGAATCAAGGTACCCTTCGACTTCTCTCAAAGGTATCATTTTATTTAATAGTATTTGCCTATGTATTGTTTAAGTATGTATTTGTGCTATGTATTATATGATTTCCATATACACTTGAGCATGGTTCAGAGAAATAGCTGAAAACCTATATGTTACGGAATATAAATTTATTGTAACCATTTTTCCATTTCTGTACTTTAATTTATATTGTTTTAATTCACTAAGAGTCAGAATGCTGCGCTCGATATGAATTCTTCATGTAATTCAATTATTGCGTGTAATTTAAATTGTAAATTGTGAAGCGCTCTGTCGGCTTGAATTACCCCTTGTATGAACATTAATTTAACGTTGTATCTATTTTATTGCTTCATACGTCATGACTGTTAAATGGAACACATGTGAGACGATTACATTTTTTCTAAATCTATTGTAAGCGACGCGAGGTCGAAACTCTTTGTTCAGCGCATTTAATTGAGCCATGCCTAGGTAGGACCTGTTAGGTTGAGAATTATATCCAAACACGTTGCATCCACAGGTCGGCTCATGGTTCATGTTTCACCATGCCTCACCTGCATTAGCTTATTGGTGTAAGCGTGTCGAAATCCACTCTGAGGGCCATGCTGCAAAAATTCCAGTTCCTAGCCACTAACAAAGGGACATCATTCCTTATGCACCACGTGTGTCGTTAAAGGGGGACTGAGGGAACGAACCGGCATGATTGAGTGTTGAGACCAAGGATACAAGAATAGAGCTAAGTGCAAGATCAAGTGTACAGATCTCAAAGGAACACTTTTCTGGCAATTTAGATTGACAAAAATCAGGCATAGGCGCGTAAAGACAGAGTGAAGACTATTCGCGTTGCATTCGATTTATTGTTAATTTGTTAAACTTTATTAAATCTTATTTTCTTTGTTAATACCTCTTAGTAGTTGATTTCTATGCACAATAGACCAATTAGATTAATTCTTAGATTTGAATGGGGGCGGATGAGCAGAAAGATTGATGACGAGTGCATATTAATTTAGAGGGATTTAACTGTTTTCAAATCTAGCTAAAAGTTCGCAGTTTATTAGTCTGTAAATTTGTCGTCTGAACTACAAGACGCACTTTTAATTAGTCAGATAATAAATTGAGCAACCAGTCTGCGTAGAATATGAGAGGAAGAATTAATTATATTTAAAGTCTTTTAATTATTCTAAGCAGGGTCTTTAAATAAATACTGGAAACGTAACACTCATGTTACGCAACTCTTCCAGAACCTTCGATGCACTCTCCAACTACGTCATAGAGAATCATCCTGAGTTTCACATGTGCTATCAGTATCAAGTATATCAGGAGGAATGTTCTTGATTTTCCATGCGTGTTTACTCAACACACCATGAGAAACATTTAAAATAATCTTTGTGAATTCTCGAGACCAAACTCAAGCCACAATTTCTGCTGTATTGGTACTCTAATGGAATTCACAGGAATCAACTTATAGCAACACGAATTACTGATAAGTTGACGACAACGCCGGATTCACACACTAAAGTAATCTAGTAGAACACGGTAGACACTGCTGCCTAACGTGACAAAAGTAAAATAAAAGGGCTTGCTCATAAGCTAATGATCGCCTTTATGACCAGACTCGAGTTATGTTCAGATTCAAAGTGATTAGAATAGAGTACTTCTCAAGAAAGAAACTTCTCGTCCATC